>JAMXBD010000399.1:0-600000 GCA_024138025.1 Combretum micranthum | reverse complement strand
ATAAAATGTTATTTCTTCTGAGTCTTATTTTTTAAAACTAAGCATGCTTGCAGTGTTACTTTCTCTGTCTTATCTAGGGAGAAAATACCGGATAATGGGAGTGGGCGGGTATATCGGTCATTGACTTAAAAATGTGCTTTCAACGATTACAGTCCTTTTACTTGGTTATAATGGTTATAAGAAATAAGTAAGAATTAGAAAAGTTATATTTTGAGAATAATAAAGTTATAGTTTGAGAATAGTATTAACATAAGAAAAATTGGAAAATTCTATGGAATGATGAGAATCGAGACCAATCCTAATATGATCATCTCATTAAAATAGTTAATATATCAATTATTATAGTCAACTTAATTCCCATTAATAATATAAAGTAGGAATGTAATATATTCTAAAAATACTTCAATATATCAATTGTAGCATCAAATGAGGATAAAATTAAAAATACCATTAGATCTCTATTTTATTATTTTTTAAATAAATTAAAATGTTACTTAAACCTATTTTTTTTTTATATATATATATGCATGTGTGTGTGTGTGTATATATATATGCACACTTGCTATAAACATTTGTTAAATATAGTTAAACCTTCGTAAATTAATATTTGATTAACTAATAATCTCTTTAAAATAATACTTTTTTGGTACCATCTTGGGCTAGTATATGAAATTAGTAATTTCTATAGATTAATAAGATAATAATTTTTGGAAAGACCCTTATATAATTTTAAAGTACTCTCAATATCATAGATTAATAATTCTCTACAATTACAAACATGACTAAGATGATAGTAAAATATGCATTTATTTCTTGTTTGTTTCTTTTCTTGAAATTTAATTCTAATTAGATTTCATCTTTTAACTTTCTCATTTCATTCAAAAGCTTCAATGTCATGTTCATAAATTACAACAAAAATTGCGAAAAGTTGTTGATGCTATAAGTTGGTCTTCCTCATGATTGGTTCCACAAAGGTACTAAATCACTAGCTCCATTCTCAACAAGAATTTTAGTAACTTTAGTCGCAGTTGGAGCCCTAAACATTCATCATTTTAGAATGGGTAATCGAATAGGTGGCTGACATCCATTTTATTGTGATAACCAAGATCACTAATCATTTTCTCAAGTTCATGAATACCTTGTTCAAAAGTTGCTTCATTTAAGTTTCTTAAAAATATTTTAACCCTTGAACGAATTTTGCCTAGTTGGAAACAAATTAACAGTATCTTATGTTGAACATTTATTGTCTAAGCTGAGACTATAAGAATGATGACATCTAAAACATTAATATTTTTTTGGATCGGATTATCACACTCAGTCTTTCAATATCTTATGGTAAAATCTCCTGCAGTAGTGCATCTTGATAATTCTTATTTTTGCAACATCACATGATTGGACTTTCTATGTCATGTTAATTGGCCAAAAAAAAAAAAAAACTCAACATTTCATAATCTTGTAATATTTCTTGAATGGGCTAGATATTTATCTATTATCAACAAAATTCTTGTACTATGCATTTTTTGGTCTAGCTAAAGAATCAAAAAGCATGCTAGTTAGCCATGCTCTTTTTTTGGCGTAGCATTCACAATTCAAGTTGTTCATGTTAACATTTTTGAAGCAGTGTGACTTTATATTCTTTTTCAATAATTCATAAAGGAATTTTTCTAAACCATCCTCATTGCAATAAATAACTATTATAAGTTTTTCTTTGTCTTATTTTCTTTCATCAATTTTATATTTGTCCAATCGAAAAAAAAAACTTTTTAAATTAATAAATAGTAAGTTCATTAATTAATACCTCTCTAAATTAATAAAATTTCATGGTCCCAACATTATTAATTATAGAGGTTTTGCTGCATGTAACATGATATATATGTTATAAATGTAATGCAATCTATATTGTACAATAAAAACTTATATATAACATATATAATAAATAGATAATGTATCTATAACCTATAGATTATGTGTATATATATTTTTTGACGTTTGTTATACATGTTATATAATATATGTATTAGCAGTGCTGCACCTGCATTACATGTGCAAAATTAGATAGAAGCATAAAAAATATTATTCTCTTTTCTATCAATCATGACTACTTAGAAATATAACAAAAAAGTAAGAGAAAATTTTATCATAATGGTAAATTCTTAAAAAATCATGGCATATAACACGGAGGTGCAACATATAGACAAACATGCGCTTCTATTTGGGCATATATTTTGTAAAAACAAATATTTAATGTACCATTTTTTAAATAATTAAATAAATAAAACACTAAAAAATATTTATTTATTACAATATGGCATAAAAGGTCACAAATTTCGCATACAATCCATATTGACAAAACACAATTATAAAGAAAATCAAACATATATCTGAAAAATTACAATAATTTAGGAGAAAAAAGAGGGAAAAGAGAATAGACGCATATTAGATAGAAAATTAGTTCTTTTAAAAAAAAGGGATTAATTATATTTAACTTTTTTGATAGTTAGATAATTGAGAGGGACTAATTACCTATAGTTATAAATTAAATTTCAAGTGTTCACAAATTGTTAAGAAGTGAGAATGTCAAGAGAAAAAAGAGAAAAAGTGGTGAGAGTCATCTAAACCATAATGATGCTAATGTAGAACATCTATATAACTTTAGACTAGAATTTTTAAATTAAATTGAACATGTATTCTCTTAATATGATAATATAGATAGCATATAGATTATATTAGTTATATACAATTCAATACAATATATGTTATGTGTAATTCATATTTTATATAACCTTTATATGCTATAAATACATATTATATATAATTTATATGATAGATATGTTATTTATATAATCTTAATGTTAATATATTTGTATTATCCTTGACTCTTTCGATTAACATGTTACACTTGACTGACTTCATGCTTGGCCTGAGTCCCCCAATCAGACCATGTTGCCTCAATCTCCCATGTTCATGGAACGTGGCTTAAGCACATAACCTTCACAATCCTCACTACTTACTCATATAAGTAACTATCGCCTATGACAATTTATAAATACTCCTCCAAGATGTCCTCAAACGACAAGTCTAGTAATAATTGCACATTATTTTGTTATTTGGATTACTCTCTTATATACCCTGCTAACTTAACCGTCGAAATGGTCACACCAAACAAAACCCTTCTTCCCATTGATCCGTTGCTATTTTGCAGGTCCATTGATCTAGAGATTTGAATCTAGATACTCCACAGGCAAGTTAAGGCACTAACATTTCGAGGTCATTTGTAGGGAACGTGTGAAAGCTAATGCTTATAGAACACTTCCTTTATTTTAAATTCATTTCACTTTTAGCCATGGCTACAAAATCTAAAAGAGTTAATACTTGGAATCTCGTTATATCGATAGGGAAGAACAATTGTAGCCTCTCATGTGTCTCCGCAACAAGTGGAGGAAATAGAGAGAATGTGTCACAAACATAATAATGATGTCCAAAGACTTCAAGGATGCATCAACAAGCTTGAATGTCAGTATTTACTAGCTAAAGATGGTGATGAATTTAGCCCTAGTGGGTATGACAATTAGAGAGGATTAACATATTTGTCTTGTAGATCCTGGCGATCAATTCTTACTGGGCACCAACAATTAGAGGTTACCAAGTTTAGGCAACTGATCCTGTTGTAGATTGCTCTTATTGGTAGCTAAATGATGACTAGTTAGAAAGCATCGTAAAAAAGATATTTGAAGAAAAAAAGGGCAAGAAAAGTGTCCTTCCTCTAATTCTCTAGGAAGATTCACTCTTTGTGCAAACTATTCGAGATGAGTCAATCCTTATAGGGACAAAAGTCCCTGTGGTAAGATAGTTTGATAGGGCTAGGAATCTCAAAGATCATATTACGAAATGGGTTGATGTCACAAGTGATACCTGAACTTTAACAACATATACAATTAGATACCTGAAGTTTAAAAATTTAGTATTTAAAAAAAACTTTTCATGTATGCCAACAGTATCTCCACTAGGTTCTTTCCAGTACTAAATTGATCAATTTAAGAATTTTTCATATACCAAATTTATCAATTTCAAAGTTCATTTACTAAACTGATCATTTTCAAAGTTTAGGTACATAATTATGTATTTTACCAAAGTTCAGTATCATTTATGACATTATCCCTCATGAAATTTTGCATGTCAATGTCTTTGCATGGGTTTAACAACGTTATCACATGCAAAGCTTTCCCTAATACCCTATTAAGAGTAGCTTACAAGTGGTATGAGCGGCTAATACTAGGGTTTCACTACATGTAGCCATATAAGAAGTTGACTTAAGAGGTTGATTTTCAAGTCTGTGTGTAAAAGTAAACCTGTGAAATTAGACCAATTTTATGATAGAGTAGCTAAGTATATCATCTTGAAAGACAATAAACGTGCGTGAGTAGAGATCACCAAGCCAACAATAGATGCAATAACAAGCACTAAGGATCAAAATGGTAAAGGGTTGGTTAAGGATCAACTTAGTGATTGAAAGGGTCAGAGTTCCACTTCATCCCCTAGCCTTGGAAAGAGAAATGATTGAAATTGTTTGTTCAACACCTATGCACAATTCACCTCTCTATCAAATATTTAGATGATTTCTTCTTGGAAATTTAGAGCAAAAATCTCCTTCCCATGCTTTAGAAGATGAGAAGCAACCCTAATAGTCGAAACAACATAAACCCTAAATAGGGTCTAGAACATCAATAATTTCACAATGTATAACACTTAGTGTTATATGCAAATGCTAACATTAACTAAGCGAGTTTCCAACCAATTTTAGATTAAGAAATCATTATTTATATTTTGCAAATAATAATATCTAATAGAATTATATATTGAACATAATCAAAGATAATCTCTTAGCAGTAAATAAAAAACCTCAAAATACAAACATTGAACTCTTAGAAAATAACAATATAATATCCAACAGATCTAAACATCTATCACATTTAGTCATAACTAGGGTTGTGCAAAAAAATTGACCGAACCGTGTATCGCACCGGACCGAACAGAAATTTCGGTTATTTTTTAAAACGATTTGGTTCACAGTTCGGTTCGGTAAAGAGCAAACGGTTCAGTTCGGTTCGGGACCTTGAACGAACCGTTTTACACATATATATATTTTTAAAATCAAACATATTATTTTTACTCTTGATTGTTTCGCTAAAAAATTAATTGTATTTAAAATTTGTCACTTAAACATGTATCATTCATGAGAATAAAGTTAGATTTGTCATATTATGTATTAATTGTTATATTGTCTATAAATAAGATAGATTTTAAATTTTAGCATATAGTATTCTAACTTATGAATTTTTTTTCCTTTGTCTTACTAATTCTATTATTTAGTTATTTATTGATTTATATAATTAATAATATGTTAGTTAGATGCACATAAAGAATTAATTTTTGTGTCTTATATTGGGATAAAGTCTAGTATAGCATTATAGCTCAAAATAATTTAAAAAAATGAGACTAATCACGATTATAATTTTATAATACATGAAATCTCTTCTTCCTATAAGTTTTACATATTTATTTGGTAAATGATTAATTTTAAATATTATTGTTTATATTTACATTAGTGATAAGTAGGGCTTGCAAATGAGCCAAGCTATTCACGAGCTACTTAAGCTCGGCTCGTTTCAGGCCCGGCTCGGCTCGGTTCATTTAGTAAACCAGCCGAGCCTGAGCTTGTTCTCAAGCTCGCGAGCCGACTCGCGAATAGGCTCGTTATGGGCTTGAGAACAAAGCTCGCAAACAAGCTTGTTAAGAGCTCGCGAACAGACTCGTTAATATATATAATATTGATTTCTATTTTAATATATATAATGAATATATTATATAATTAATTAATTTAATATTATAAATATAATTAAAAAATAATTATATAAGCTAAACGAGCCAAGCTCGAGCTTGAAAAAGTTTAACGGGCTTGAGCCTGAACCTATATATTCTAGGCTCGTTAAAAGCTCATCTCGGCTCGAGCCCATTAAAAAATAGATGAGCCAAGACCAAGCTTGCAAAAGCCCGACTCGGCCCGGCTCGTTTGCATCCCTAGTGATAAAAAATATTTTTTATTTTATGAATAAAAATGGTTCAAATCACAAATCGAACCGTACCAAACCTTTTTTTTATTATGGTTCGAAAAAATTATGTATTGAACCATATGGTTAGGTTCAAATTTAAAAGAAAAACGAACTGTAAAATATGGTACGGTTCGATTAGGTTTGATGTGCAAACATGATATGATCACACACACCTGATTTAACACAGATGCGATGACCAACAGTTGACATCTTTTAATTGAAGTATAGCAAAACAACAGTGGAGCACCCATACTTTAGCAACACATTAGAAACATAGAGGTCCTGAATAGCAGCAACTGTTTAGAGGGTAAACAAAGGCAACCCAAATACTTTTATCTCCTATTTCTATCAAAGTAATAGCCACATCTAAAGGTCACAACTATTACACATCCTTATCTACATTAGTCCATCACATCATGTGGTTTAATAAAGCCCATTATACGTAAACGATAAAGGGCAACTTCTTTTCCAAATTAGACAAGCGTTAGCTTGCTACAATTCCCCCTATCAGCTACTCGTTAAGCCACCCATGGTGGCTTAAGTGCCTAACTTCCATGCTAGCATTGCCTAGCAAGATTGTCGCCCCTTAGACAAGATAATAAAATACATAAGTATACTCAAGTAATTTATTGGGTAGTCTTTAAGTATTAATTCATCTTAAGATGTCTATCTTAATAAGTGACACGCAAGTCATTACATTCTTAAAACTCAATATAGAAGATATTTGTTTGCTAAAGAACCGATGTCATAAGAATGTAGAAGTAGAGAAAGAAAGATAAAACTCTTATTAATTCTCCATTTTGATTCAATTAACCAAGTTATTTTGGATTAACTGATTTATTATCCTTTAATTACTCTATTAATCCTTGAGCAGTTTATTAATTAAGTCCATTTGGTTAATTGCTTACTTAGGACATAATTACATAAAGTTAAATCCCACTTATTAGAAGTCCAGTCAACTATTAAGCTTTTTTTTTTCGTAATACAATTCTAAAGGATTAAGTGAGAACCGGTTCACACTATTTTTTAAATCGATTCAATTTTTATTTTTTAATTAATCTATTATTCAAAAAATAATTTTATATTATTTTCATAATTATATTCAATTATGATTATTATTTAAAAAATATTTCTAAAACTATATTATTATTTTTTAAAAATATTTCTAAAATTGAAGGTCACAAACAAGTTTTCCAAAATGCACTAGCAAAAACTTTGTGTGTGTTGGGGGGGAGGGGTGTTGATTTGAGTATTTGACCTAAAATACCGAAACAATAAATGATTTGAGTATTTGACCTAAAATACCGATTTAATAGTAGCGAATATGAAAATAATAGAATAGAGAAAAACAATATTAAAAGATAGCAAATGAAGAAATAAGCCTAGATTTAATGTGGAGTTCGACCCATTCCTACTCTTTACGATCCCATAATCACCTCCAATCAAGGACTTCATATACTTTATTGATCTCAAACTCAAAGGGTCAAATAAAGCAATACAAAAATTACAACACTCAGAAAAATACATATTTCTTTCTCTTTTTGTAGTGCTCTCTTTTAAAGTTACAAAACAAGAACATAGCATAATGTAAACCACTCCTAGTAATTAAGTAAACTTTGGAAGCCGGAAACCAAAACCCTAAACCGGATTAGTGTGAGCTTTGTGAGAGAACCCTAGGAACCCTGGATCTCTTCTATTTCAAATTAAAAGAAATTTTATAAAATAATTTAATGTGGAATATTGTTTTAAAGTATATTTCAAACCATAAAAAGTTCTGATTTCGAAAATTTTCTATTCGGGCCTTCCCAGACTTCATTATGGAAAAGCGAGCCCCGGAACTAAAAATTTAGAAAAATATTATGGAATACTCTTTAGAACCGAAATTTTATAAGGATTTCAAAAATATAAGTTTAATCAAGTTGTAAAAATTACACTTATAGCCTTTTTCCCATTTTCTTTATTACCGGTAAAGTAAATGTCTTGTCTACTATTCATTACTATTTACAAGTACAACCTACTACACACACAACCCATACCTTAGTCTTACATCCTTACAAACACTCAATTATATTTTCTTTTCCAAGAATTTTTGTCTTTTAACAAATTATTACATTTAATACTTTTATTATATAAATTACAAATTAAAATAATTTCAAATCTCTCTCTCTCTCTTTCCTCCTTGCATGACCGGCGTACCCCCCTCCCATTTGCCCTCTATTTGTTTTATTTTATCTCCTTTTTATAATTAAAACAAACCTTAATTCACTTACTATAAATAATCTTTTACTTTTCTCTCCCTTTCATTTTATTTCATTTGTTCAAAACTCACAAAAATCCTCTCTATTTTCTCTCCTCTAGCCGTGAGCTTCACCAACATCACACATACACACACAAGTTTCATTGCTTCTTCATTTCTCCACTTGATTCAACTTTAGGTGATAAATCCTAAGCCTTTCTACCATTTAATCTTATAATGGCAAGATTATTCATGAATATTTTCACATTAAGTCCCCATGAGTACTTGCTACGGACAAGAAAATGCTACTATATGAATATCAAGTCATCACAAGAATAGATCTTGTGTTTAAATGAGTTTTTATTGGAATATTTTCATGTTTATGCATATAAAGTAGAGATCTTGCATAAAAATCTATGATCATTCTTTTAAACTCCTTTTCATGCATCATAAGTTGTAGATCTAGCATTTAGATACTCATAATATACTTGACATTCATGATCTCATGAATATTTTGTGTTTTCATGCATTAATGCTTAATAAAGGCTTTGTCTTGTATATATAAATGTTGTAGTTAGTAGATCTTTAAGTAGATAAGACAAGGAACTTAAAAAGGAAAAGTTTTTGTTTGAAATGTTCAAAGAAAAATTCGTATAACTTCAAAACCATGTTTTAAAAACCTTGTATCAACCCTAAAACTCATGTTTTATGTGAAAAATGAAGGGTATAGGTAATAGATATTATTAAGTAATGATTTTTATAAGTTGAAATGAGTTTTGATAAGATTAATTTGTAAAATAAAGAGTTGAAACAAGATAGAAAATTTTTAGTAATTAGTCAACTTGTGAAATTCGTCATTTTGGATGATGACCATAAAAACACTAATTATCCAGGCTCAAAATGAAAGTTTTATGTAATAAATGAAGTCCTTAAGGAATAGATATAGTAAAGCCTTAAATTTTAATGCATTAAACAAGTTTTTCCCAAAGTAATCATTCAAAAATTAAATTTCTAAAAATTCGGATTTTTGAATAAATCCTATTTGAAAACATATTTACAAAGTGTAAAATGCATATTTCTATGTAAAAATGAAGGTCTTAAATAATAGATATAATGAAGATTCAATTCTAACAAAGATAACTAGAAATTCCTAAGAATTAATCCCAAAACACAAGTGAGTTATCAAAGTTAGGAAACTAGATTTCTCAAAAGTAGTTATTTTTGAAGTCTTGCAAAATAAAGAGTCCTAAAATTTTCTTTAGTAAAAATCATCAAGATTATGCATACATTAAACTCATCACATGTCATGCATGTTAGGAAATCATTAATATTGCATGTATAATGGACTTATCAAGTAGAAACATTTCAAGCATTTACAAAACTATTTTTTGGAAATGGAAACCATTACTGATCAGAACTGATCCTTCTGTTTCGTGGCCCAAGTATTTTAGATAGATAGATTTCGAATTAGATAGAAATCGATATATAATTTGCGAAATTTCGAGTTAAAATGACCGAGTTATGGCGTTTTAAGTCGGGACTTCCGCAAATAGTGAGAATTACGAATTTTCTAACTTTGATATATAGTTTGGATTAGTAAGTGATGAAATACTTATTAGGGTATTTCTTCCTTTTTAGGTGATCCCGAAACTGACGAATCTTTACCACCGGACTACTACTACTAAAAGACCGGTGAACCATGGCCGAGTAAGTATCACTTATGATTCTAATTATTGTTTGTGATTGCAATGTTAGTTGCATAGATACTTGGCAAAGATAAAATGGATATGCATGATGGGGATGAATGGGAATTATATATGATTTTTGTTGATATGAGAAATCGAATATAAGAATATTGAAGCCGGGTGATTAACTATTACTTGTATAGATGGATTAGGATTGATTGTCTGCAATTATTGATTGATCACTTGAAAAATTGATATAATTAAACATTCGGAATTGAAAATAAATATGAACTCATTCGTATCATAATGGGGATGGAGCATTAGCATTTATTGGTTTTTCGTGATCCTAAACGGTGTAGAAGTTGGTTAATCGTGATCCATAAAACGAATTTATAAGTTGATTGACCATGAGCCTAAACAGCATCATACCGCATGATTCGTTAATCTGCTAACCCGGGATGGAGGACGCAAGTCTATCCACATATGATTTCCTACTGTTCATATATTTGTTGATTTCACGTGTTTGATGCATATCACTTGTTTGATTAATCACTTGTTTGATTGATGTGTTATAATTGTGATCTTGGAAGTTTTCACTCACTAAGCTAGCATAGCTTATGTCCCTATAGTTTCTATTTATTGTAGCACGAATTCATATGGCTTAGGACGAGACAAGCTACAGCTCAGGTATAGGAGCTAGGTGTTTCCTCTAAAAGTTGTATTCATATTTAATTAGACTTCCGTAGGAAATCAAGAGACTCACTGTAATGATATCTAAATATCCTTTTGCGGGGAAAATGCCCCTTAAACTTTGTAACTAATTAGTTATGTGTTTTGATTTATTTTCTAATGCTATTAAATGCTAAATTAAACTCCTTGACTCAATTGGGTCGAGTATTCTATTGTCGTAAAGGGACACCTTACATCTATACAAGACTCCCGAAAGACTTGGGTAGTAATTCGAGAGTCTTAGATGGCAAGTGGCGGATGTTACATTTAAGATACCCCTATGGGGTGACAACTAAAATTGATTTTCTCTCTTTTTCTCAAAATTTGCAAAGTAATGAATAAGAGAACAAATAATAATAAGAGGATTCTTGATTTGTTTATTTGCAAAGGAAAGCTCTTTCAAAATTGTTTGAATCTCTAAAGAAATATGATTTATATTCTTTAAAAGTTTAAATGTTCATTAGAGATAACATCTTACAATTGTCAAGTATTAAATGTGCATAATGGCTCTTTCATGCCACATTGGCTTATATTTTATACTACTATGCCTCAAACTTGTCACGCTTTAAATTTGCTATGCCATAAATTTGACCTTTGATCAAGTCTGTGCTACTTTGAACTTTTCGAGCTTGAGATTCAAACTTGTCGTGCCTTAAGCTTGTCTCCTCTTAAACTTATCAAGCTTTGGATTTAAACCTCAACTAAGGCAGCGCTACTTTGAACCTATCAAGCTTGGGATTTAAACTTATTGTCCCCTAGACTGGTCGCGCCGTAAAATTGTCATGCCTTGGATTTAACCCTCGACGAAGGTTTTGCTACTTTGAAATCGTCGAGCCTAGTGATTTAAGCTTGTTGCACCTGATGAATAGACTTTTCCAGTCCTCGATGAAAACCAAGACCAAGGCTGTGCTCAAAGAATTTGTTCCTACTTATTTCTACACAATCTTCAGAGAATAATACATACACAGAACACACACATATGTATTCTAGTATACTGTTCATTTAATTGTTTGACTATTAAGTGTAGTTTAATACAATTGAGTATTAATCATGCAACTAATTGTCTCATTAAAACTCACATTGAACATATAAATTCAACAGTTTTCACAATCAAATTCCACTCAATAAGATCAAAGCAAACTTTAACCAAATTTGATTCAAATATTTGATGCTAAATTGAAAACTTTGTGTTTATGATTTTGATTTCATATTAACCTATGAGTTATAAAACTTTCAAGAATGATCAAAATTCTAAATTTGATGAAAAAAACATTTTAGGTTGAATTTGGCTTGAATTTAAGATCTAGCTTTCATTTCCATGAAGAACACTTTGAATATAAGGTTGAAGTTTTGAATATCTTCATGAACATTCAAACTAATTGCTAGAAGTATTTCGGAAACTCAAACTCAAACCCAAACTCAAACACAAACCAATTTCAACTCTTATGTCATAATGAATCATAACTATTCTATATCACAATTTCACATCAAATCATATTAATTATCAACATAAACATTCAAGAGTTCATCTTTCATCTTCATTATCATCATTTTACTCCCTTTAAGAACATTAAAACACCTCAAACACTTTTTGGAATTTCTAAAAACATAAATCGAAATCTAAAATGTCCAAAACATATTCAAACCCATTCAATCTTCACTAAATCATCAATTGTCAACACTATTTCAACTTACCCTTCCAAACTTCAAATAAACATTCTAGCATCACAATCAACATCTAAAGTTAAATTTCTAGCATTTATCATATTCATTAACATAATTTATTTGTATAATCAACAAATCAATTCATTAATTATCTATTTATATACCTAATTTCCAACAATTTGTTCAGATATGTTGTTGCATGGTCAATCACGAGCTCACTCGTTCAAGTACATCAAATTCATCTTCTTACATGCATGCATTGATTCAACACACACACTATATATACATGTAATCCCATCATCAAAATAAAATTGAATCATTAATCTATTACTAAATCATTTATCAACGCATGAATATACATTAAACTTCAAACCAATACCCATGTTTTCAATCATACTTCTTGATTTATACTACTACTACTTTGCATGAATTTGAGGATGCTTCTACCACCCTTTTTCGACGAGTCTTCAGCTTGTTCTTCAAACTTTTCCTATGGACTAGGGATTAAGTTAGTAAGGGATTCAAAAAAACAAATATGATTGATTTAGATCTTTGATTGGGTAATACTTCACCTAGTTGTTGTTGATTTGATGTAGAAATCTAGAGACTAAAAGATGATTTTTGGGAATGGGTTTGGTATATGGATCTTTAGAAAAAGTTACTTATAGAACAAGTTAAAGAGAGTAACTTATAAAATAAGATAGAGAGTATAACTTGAAAAAAAAAAGTTAGAAAGGACTAAAGAAAGTTTTGTTTCTTATTGAAGAACATTAGGCTTTTAGGAAAGAGAAAATCTATGCTTAAGTAATATAGGAAAGTTAGTGGGTTTAGGTTAAAAGTTATTTTTGGAAAGTAAAGAATATGAAGTGGAGATAAATTAGGTGTGTAATTAGGATTTGTTAGAAGTGGTGACGTTTAGTTAGTTACTTAGATATTTTATAGGTGTACTTTATCATTAATTACAATAATGTCATCAATTCTTTACTAGTTCAATATATTCTTTCAATTTATCTAAACTAAATTATAATTTATAATCTAACATTGATTTAATTAACTAAGTTATCTAACTTAGAATTGATTACTCAAATATAAATTAAGGCTCAAATTTACTCATGTATTTGTATTAATTAATATTACATTCCTACTTTAACTTGTTGAAAATCTAGGGTATTTCTCTTCCCCCTCAAAAGAAGTTTTGTCTCAAAACTAAACTAGCCACTTATTGGATGTTGACATTTCATATCAAGTTTTGCACTATTGGTGATTATTCGTATATGTCAAATTCATCTTTTATATATCACATTATTTTGTTTCTTTCAACTATAACAATTGTTCGATATTTCTTGCTATTTATTTTTATTTTTTATTTTTAGTTATCATGAAGTGTGTTGAGTTTTGGTTTTAGTGCTATTTTATAGGTAACCATCTATTTATTCTTTCATATATTCATTTATAATTGATATATTTATCTTTATATCTCTTTATTTCATGTTTTGCAAGTTAAAATTTCTTTAACTTTATAAAGTTAATATCTCATACAACTTAGCAAATATATAACATTAGGAACTAGTCTAATGATTTCAAAATCTTCCGCTTACTTAATTTGACAAGACTCGAACTTCAAAAAGACAACTATCGATAAGACTTTACTCAACTCGACTTAAGATGACTCACCATAACATGACGCCAACTACAAGCACAACGACTCATCAACATAAGGTTGTAGATTCGCTATTCCATCCTATATGTATACATATGCCAACATGTGTATGAAACATCTCGTGCTCATATTTTTTTAAATATAATTATTCAATGGTTATGATTTGATTTTTAGATTTTATTTTGTAACGGTGTGTCAAATTTATAAATACATTGGAAATTTTTATCAACGTAAGATATTTAAGTTAATCATTATTTATTGATATTTGTCGATTTTAAGTTATGTTATTCTTTGATTATTTTATAGCATTATCGTGATCATTATTTTACTATAGACATAACAATGATGATTGTTTTAGTTGAAGAATGTTGTATAGGATGCCATATAACGGTTTTTTTAGTAATATATTCCCGATATGGGCAACAGCATTTGAACAACTGACCAAACATTGGAAGGCTGAGCAGGAACACATAGAGGATGATAAATTGACCAACTTTTAACAAGATTGAGTGTCACGCCCCAAAGGTACCTTAAACGTAACAGTTCGCCACACTCAATATTAAAGATTAAGTATGACGACCTTAGCCACTCCCAAAAGCTTTGATATTAAGTGTAAGGCGTGCTCTCACAAATTTAGAGGACCATACATGGAATTATGAAGCTTAAGAAGATATAACAACATATTAAGAAAAGAGGATTCACAATATTTAGTTACTTATAATAATGAATCTTACAAACTTAGGGACATTTCCCTTTTGTATTAATCTATTATAAGAATATTTGTACATCTTATCCAACACTAAACTTCATCTAGGAATTTCTTATTCAAAAGGAAATACCTGACTGCGGGTCCTCGTGGCCTCAACCACAGATAAGGAAACTGTAAAAGATATCTATAGGGGTATAAGCTAATATGCTTAGTGAGAACTATTTCCATAAATAACTTCTTGTAACGAAATTTCAAACAAGTTGTTTTAATCAAACAAATGGAATGCAACATACACGTGGGCAAACAAAGCATATAGTTTTCTGGAACTATATGTTGAATGGATTTACGCCCTCCATTCGGGGTTTGGTGATACATAACCTCAAACAAGTAGTTTTAGTAAAAAGATTTATGCTTTCGACCAATATCGCCAAGCATATGAAGTCTATTGAATTGAGCCTTGCTTTCGAATTTTCCGTCAAGCATTTTCTTAACGCCGCCAAGCAATCACTTTCGGACACTCCGCAAGTGTTGCTTTCGACATGAGCTTACAATACTCCTCACCCAAGGATAATAACCCAATTTAATGTGACTTCACTTCATGGTATGCATGAATCCATTTATTTATGACATTATATCATTATTATTATCAAATTTAAGGCAATCAAAGAATCTTATACAAAGCAAGTGTTATACTAAAACAAACATTTAAATCAATTCCGGCCTCGCTATTCTTAGGATTCTTTCAAGGAATTGTTTTACACACATATCTATTTATCTTTTCTTAACTCTAATGCAACTAAATTACAAGCACAACAAGTATAGTATTTAAAAGAAATAAACTCACGATGCCATGACGACGATTTCTCTAGCGGATGAGTCACTCACATACTTCACTTAATCGAAATAGTCTTCGAGATATAGATATTCTTCCTTGGAATCACATAGCCAAAGAAAATACTCAAGATGAGTATTTCTTGAATTTTGACAAAACAATGTCATGAGAATGTTAAAGTTCGTACAAATGAGAGTTCCAATTTAAAATGGCATAACTTGGTCATTTTAACTAGGAATTGCATATAATATACCGATTTCTACCTACTTGAAAAGATCTACCCATTTCTAAAACTATTTTTAACAAACAAGGTCATATAGGCTCCGAAACAGTGGCGACAAAATTCACCACGAATTTTCTAACTCAAAAAGAACTTTGGTCCAATCATCCAAAATTTGTTTGATAAATACTTAGTTATCTATATAGTTGAAAATTCTCTTTTTATAGTTACTTAGCTCATATTTTATTCATGCTCAAGTGTTTGTTGCCCAATCATGTTTCTTGAGTAAAATAATGTCGGTTTGGAGTTTTAGAAAAATATAGTTTACAAGAATTCATTTTGTAAATCTTTTGAAATGAATATTTTGTTTTCTTTGTTTTCAAAGAATTACTTTATTTTTTACTTATTATTTTTTTCTAGATGACTTTTGAAAAATAATTTTTCTTCTTTTCTAAATTCTTGTGTTGTTCTTATGTATGTTCTACACAATCCTTCTTTGACTATTTATTTGAAAAGATCTAAACTTGAAAATCCTTACTTCTTGCTTCCTAAGGTTTTTGCTATGTTATGTTTTCGTAGAAATCAGTTTTGTATCAAAAATCATTTTCTTTTGAAAAACAAAGTGGGATAATAAATGATTTAAAAGCTTTTAATAACAAAAGTAGTTTTTAAAATTATAGTGGTTCTTTTATAACTTGAAAAGAATGACTTTATTTTTGTGAAATCATAGATTTTATACTTCACATAAACTTATCTTTAAGTGGTAAAATCTCCTTTTGTCAATTATTTTTAGAACTTGAAATTTTGGACAACAATCTGAATGAACATGGTTTATGAGAAATAATAGCAAACAAAAATAACATAAATAATGAAGTCAAGTATTGGGAGTCTTAGCTTCTTTAAGGCTCCCGGGACTAAGAAGTAGACTAGTCCCAAAATAAAATGAAAGAAAGAAAAATTTGTTTTGACTTGATGAGGACAAGTCTAAGACTAGAGACTAGTCTTAAAATAACAAGGAATAAATAAATTGCAATGGAATAAATAAATAAATTGCATTACACAAAATAAATAAATTGCAAGTGAGCTTATATGCTCTAAAGAATATGTATATATATATATATATAGATAATAATACTTAGATATAATAACAATAATATAAACAAAAATAATAACATAAACATAAATAGGTTTCATGAACAAGAACAATACATGAACATAGTGTACCTTCCATAACATTTAGTCTTTGGAAACTCACACTATGGTCATGTAAAGTTACATGACATGAGAAGAAGAAAATAATAGGAAATGGTTACCTAAAGAAGATTTTGGTAGTGTTATGTAGTTTTGGTTTTGTAAGCCCCTAGATTTTTCGATAATATTAGCAAACCCTAAGAACCGGAAGTTGAAACGAAACCCTAAAGTTAACCTAGTTCTATGTTAGTCTAGTGAATCTAGATCCGGCAATCCCGTGTTCTTAAACCCTAGAAAACGAAATTGAAATAATTGTGGAAATGGTTCGTAATAATATAGGGAAGCCTAAAAATATCAGATTCGAATTTTTCTAGTGTCCTTCGGATCCGATCGGGATCAGTTTTCAAAAACCGTGCCCCGGAGCACCGGATAGCAAAAATATTCCGACAACACCAATAGATTCGTAAAAATATAAGGTTTTCAAAAATATCAGTTTTAGAATTTTTCGGTATCTAAAAATAACAGATATAGGCTTTTACGCGTATTTTCTTTACTACCGGTATTTTAATTGTCTAGTCTACTATTCATAGTACTTTTCTACTATTCATTACTATTCACCTATCTCTACTTTTTCTTACACTCTATTCTTACACTCTACCATACCTATACTTACAATTTACCTTCCCCATACAACTTTAATCACATCACACACTTTACACATTACTTCTTTTAATACAAAACAAACAAAAAAATCAATTCTCCCCCTAACATGCAAAACCGGCGCCCCCCCTCTCCACATCCATTTTGTTTCTTTTCCAATTTTTTTAATACATCTAATTTCCACTCCAAAAATCTATAAATACCCCCTTCCTCTTCCATTCTTTCACACAACAAAAATTCATACTAAAACTCTCCCAAAATCACTCCACAAAATTCCTCTCCCAACATCTCTCTCAAGTTCTCTCTTTTCCTTAGAAAATCCATTCCCACATAATACAACCCATTCTTTTCTTCTTCAACCAACACATAAACTTTAGGTAAAACTTCTCTTATTTACTCATCATGTTCATATAACTTAACATGAGTTTAGTGTATGTTTCTTAGACTCATTGAGTTAAAGAAGCAACAATTTATTCATGTTTTGTTTTTGTTCATGTTCTTTTCTTTATTTATTATGTTATATTGTTATTATTGTTTCTAACCTAACTTATTAAGTATTATGTATATATATATATATTATTTAGAGCATATAAGCTCACTTGTTATTTATTTATTTTCAAGTCTTGCAATTTATTTATTTACTTGTTTTATGCAATATTAAGACTAGTCTTTCTAGTCTTAGACTTGTCCATATCAAGTCAAAACAATTTTATTTCTTGCTTTTCTTTTCTTTTAGGACTAGTCCATTCTTAGTCCCGGGATACCTTGATGAAGCTAAGGTTCCCAATACTTGACTTTACTTTTATGCTCTTATTTATTTTATTTATGTTGTTTTTATATTTTTCATGGTTACATATTCTCATTCATGCATGAATATGTTGTTATTGTCTCAATCATAATAGAAATGAGTTTTCTTAAAATAAGAATAAGAACTCTTTTTAAATATAAATTTTGTCACATAAGAAGTTATTTTCCTTAAAGGTTTGAAATTTATCTTAAACAAATATTCTTCTAAAGTTAGATAAGCTAGCTCAAGTTTTAGTAATAATATGTGGTTTTCACCAAGAAATACATAAAGTAAAGTTATTATAAATTCTCTTTTCAAAGAAATAAGAAAGTTTCTTTAGACCTAAACAAAGGATTTCTTAAATTCAATTGTCAAGTTTTCCACCAACACTAAAGTCTAAGATAAGTTTTTCAAAATTTACTTATAAGATGATTTCTTTTAAAAGTGGATATAACCATGAAGTATTTAGAAAGATTATGTTTTCCAAAACATTAGAAATAAGGTAGTAGAAATTTGAAAGAGATTAAATCTACTTTTATTTAAGAAATGGAGTTAAAAGAAAGAGATGCTTACTTTAGTAAAATAAGAAATTTTCTTAACAAACTAATTTCTTTACAAAAATTAAGCTTATCTCACTTTCAAAACATATTGTACTACAAGAACATTGTTGAGACAACACCACTAAATTCATGCTTATGGTTTGAGTATATATGTGTATTCAAGGGATTTTTCAACCATACATATATCTATACTTTTGTACAAAAGCCCTTGAGTGAAGAAAAGTTTGAAAACTCTAGTTTTGAAGTTTGGAAAATTCGTATCAAATCTGTACGCTACTATTCCGAGACCCAAATAACTTCTTTTGATGAAAATAACCTTAGAAATAGATAGATCTTTTCGAGTAGGTAGAAATCGGTATATAATATGCGAAATTCCGAGTTAAAATGAGCAAGTTATGGCCATTTTAAGTTGGAATTTCCATTCCATACGATTTTTACGAATTCTTTAAGATAGAAGTATAGAACTTGAATAGATCTTGGATGAAATACTCATGTTGGGTATTTCTTTTGTTTAGGTGTCGAGGATCACGATCTTGTCTTCCCCGAGGATTACTTCGACTCCTAGAGCGCTATGGACGAGTGAGTTTCCTTTACGCTTATGTATTCGCGCATGTGCTTGTAGAATAGAGCACTAGATGTAGGAAAAGATAAAATTGATATGCATGTGGGATATTATGGGAATTATGTATGTGATTCATTGTGTGCGATCAATGAACGATAAGTATATCGGAACCCGATTTGTGATTGATATAAATGTTTCCATGTATGTATTGTTATGTGTGCAAATATTGTTTGATCGCTTTAAATGATTTAATGCCATATTGAAATCCCATATAATAAATTGCTCATGCATATCACTTAGAATATCATTTCGAAGTTTTGCTACTACTCCTCAGCGTGGGACCGGAAAGGTAAGCTGCCTAGCTACATCTTGAGGGTTAGGACGTACGGGGAATACGGCCTCAAGGTGTAGCCGAGCCGGATCGATCGCTTTGGGCATGGAAGGCCCGGGGACTAGTAGTACGGTTCGTTGGAACCCCAAGACGCGCAAACTTGAGGAGGTTGTTCGGGACCCAGTTCAAAGCATTCCCTAACCACCGATGGAGGGGTAAATCCATCAAACATACGAAACCGGATAGTCGTATGTAATGTTTGATCATATGTTGTTGCATTCATATGCTTGATTAATAAACTTGTTTGATTGTTGTTATGAGTACTATTGCGTAAGGAATATCTCACTAAGCTAGTCATGCTTAT
This sequence comes from Combretum micranthum, assembly GCA_024138025.1. Classification (NCBI taxonomy): domain Eukaryota; kingdom Viridiplantae; phylum Streptophyta; class Magnoliopsida; order Myrtales; family Combretaceae; genus Combretum; species Combretum micranthum. Next base: position 579,699 of record JAMXBD010000399.1, on the reverse strand, counting down.
ACTCCTATAGACTTTTGATATTGCAGGATTATCTTTTGCACCCGAGACCACCTTGATTTCCCGGGTAGAATCCTTATTTTGAGAAGCTTTTGGAGGCAATCTATTTTGAAGTTATAGAGTAGATTTCTTCTAAAATCTTCTAGCTTTAGTTATATTATATTTAGAACCATGTTATTATGAATTATCGGGGGAATGCCCCTTAGAAGCTGTAAGACTTTTATTTCAATGAAATATATTAAGTGTTATTTTGCATGTTCCGCTGCCAATGTCTTAAAATGCATTACTCCACCGGTCTCCCTTTGTTGTGAATGTACGCCTTGTACCGATATGGAAGCTTTCGAGTGACTGAGGTAGTCATTCTTGAGTTTTAATATTGCGTACGGCGGGCTGTCACGTTTAGGGTACCAGCTGGGGCGTGACAGGTTTTATTGTAGGTAGAAGTTGTTTTAGAATTATTTTGAGAGAGTTTTGGGAGGATATTTGGAGAGAGTTTTGGGAGGAGAATTTGAGAGAGTTTTTGTAAGGAATTTGTGGGTAGTAGTTGTGTAAAAGAAGTGAAAGAGGAGGAGGGTATTTATAGGAAATTGTGGAGTGATTTTCGTGTGATTAAATTAAATGAAAATTGAAACAAATTGAGGAAGAGGGGAGGGGGTATGTGCCGGCCATGCTTGAGAGGAGAGAGGGAGTGTCTTATTTTTTGTATTTTGTGGATTAAATGAAGTAATAAGTAAGGTAGATGTGAAATAAAGTTATGGGAAAGGTAAAAAGTAGAGGTTGTAGGTTATGGTGTGTGTAAGAGTAGGTGTAAGAAAAAGTAGAGAGAAAAGAATAGTGTAGAATAGTAACGAATAGTGTAATGTAAAGTAGATATGACTAGTAAAGTGCCGGTTGTAAGAAAATATGCGTATAATTGCGATATTTGCTATTTTTACTTACCGAAAAATTAAAAAACTGATATTTTTGAAAACCTTATATTTTTACGAGTCTAACGGTATATTCGAAATATTTTTACTATTCCGAGCTCCGAGACACGTTTTTCAAGAACTGTGTCCGATCGGTTTGAAACGAGTTGCGGTTTTACTAATATGATCTTTTTACACTTCCTTAGATAATTACGCATTATGCTATATTCTAAACTCCTACTTACTCTTACCGAGTTGCTTAATTGGGATCGCCAGACTTAAGCCATCACGTCTAACTAGGGTTTTGTTGACCTTTAGAGTTCCGATTGACTTTCGATTTAGGGTTTTAGGCTAAACTGATTCAAAAATTTGGGGGTTTACATCGAGCACCCTACGAAATCATTTACACTATTGTAGGAGGACCATGGGTCATGACCAACTTGAAGTTGGTGGCTAACAGTTAGCAGGTTATGCAGCTCTAAACAAAAAGACTTAAGGTGGATACCTCCATATCCTATACGTAAGAAGACTAACAAGCAATTCAGATACCCCATCAAGGTGCCTGATTATATCGTCCTACGTTGGAGAATTTCAAGTCAATAAGGTCATGGTCGACACTGGAAGTAATACTAACATCATCATTAATAGGACATTTGAACAAATTACTTCCAGGCCGATCTAGGCTAAGGGGATCACTACTCTGTCCATATATCTTGGAGATGATGACAATGTCCTGGACTACTGCTAAGGGAATCAATCATTGTTTGGTATGATCATCTCCCTCATGCATTTGAAGGCCAAATTCCTGACCCCTTCGAGTGTAGGAGTATATAAGGGAGACCGAAAGTTATCTAGAGAGCTTTACTTGAAAGCTTTAGTAGGGATGAGTACAAATCGGTTTGGTCCAATTTTCACTAGAATCAAGTCAAACTCTAATTTATGGTTTGATTTTTGTTTTCATATCATAAACCAAACCATCAAATAACGGTTTGCTTTAATTTGGATACGGATTAAATCAAAATTCTAATAAGAAAAACTTAGTTGTCATATTTTACATTTGTGTAGATATTTAAATATTGAAATTGGTCTACAAATTTCATATTATAAATTTCAACAAAATACTTTATAAATTCATCATATTCATAATCCATAATCTTTCATGAAATCATTTAGTAACTAACACAATACACTCACTGGCTAATACACGTAAAATATAATCTTTAGTTCTCTAAAAAATATTTAATCAACCATTTATTAACATATTTAGCTAAAGAAAAAAATCTACCAAACAAAATGCGATGAACAATTAATACATGATAAGATACGTAACTAAATAATAAAATCCATACTCTACAGCTTCAAGAGATTAATAAAAAACAATGTTAAGTTACCAACACAAGAATATATCTTGGAACCTAAAAAACAATTAAAAAAAGAGACAAGTTACTATTAATCAATATTCATCATATAATAAATATCATAATAAAACCATAATAACATATATGACCTTCAATCGATTATTGTAACAAAATTTATAATTACAAATAAATATTTATATTTTTTTATGTTTGTCTAAAACGGATTGGTTTGGTTTACTATCTCAATCCAACCATAAATTTATGGATTGGTTCAAATTGAGAATTTGCTAACCAAATTATTTAAAAAAAAACCATATTTTTTTAGTTTGGTTTGGTTTAGTTTAGTCGGTTTTTTTGCCCAACCCTAAGGTTTAGTAAGGTATTTTGTCTAATAGATAGAGTTTGAAATATAATAAGAAGATGATAAAGAAGAAGAGCTTGCTAAAGAGATGATGAAAATGGTTGTGGGTGACAGCTTTGAGCAAACCACCTAGATAGTGACCTCCCTATCACTTGAGCAGAGAAAGAATCTAGTCACTTCTTATGCATCAAAGTTGATATCTTTACTTGGTTTCCTATCAATATGTCTAGAATCTCCTCGATATCATTACTCATTGATTAGGTATTGACCCAAAGGCTAAGCTTATTAAATAGAAGTGAAGACATTACGACCCCAAAGGTAAGCGGCAATAAAAGAAGTTCATTAACTGCTAAAAGTGGGGTTTATCCAAGAAGATAAGTACCAAATGAGGTTCACTAAGATGGTGCTGGTCAAAAAATCTAATGGAGAATGGTGTATGTGAGTTGATTATCCTAACCTTAACAAGGCATGCTCAAAAGATTGTTTTCCTTTTCCTTGGATTGATCAATTTGTTGATTTAACATCCAACCATGCGCTATTAAGCTTTATGAATGCCTTTTCATGTTACAATTAGATAAATTGAAGCCAACTAATGAAGTTGACACATCATTTGTTACAATCTTCATCACTTACTCTTATAAGGCCTTGTTGTTGTGGTTTAAAACAACACTAGTGTGACTTACCAATGGATTATCATTGAAGTATTCAAGCCTCTATGAATCATCAAGAGTTGTTGCCAAATGACCATCTTATTAATCTTGGGAAAGCTTTTCATTGACTTAGATACTAAAGAATGAAGCTCAACCCATAAAAAATGTGTTTGTGGTAACCTTGGGGAAGTTCCTTGGGAATTTGGTTACTCAATGGGGTATTGAGGCAAACCACAACAAGCTACACATTGTGCTTGGTATGTCATTTCCCCAGTCAAACATGAAATATGTCCAAAGGCTTACCAAAAGGACCATTGCTTTTAATAGGTTTGTATCCAAAAGCATCAATTGGTGTGCAAGTTCTTTAAAATACTAAAGAACACGGCCAAATTTGTGTGAATTGAACAATGTGAAGCTACCTTTGAAGAGATGAAGAAGTTCCTATCTAATCTACCTATCTTGTCCAAGCTTGTACTAAGAAAAGACTCATATTTATACCTTACGGCCAATGGACAAGCCCTCTCATCTGTCTTCCTCCAAACAAAAAGAAGAGAACACCAACCAATATATTATTTCAGCCAAATCCTTTAAGGGCCTTAAGTGAGATATACTAAGGTAAAGAAATTTTGCCCTAGGCATCATTATCTTGACACAGCAATTGAGGCCATACTTTGAAGCCCATTTCGTAATGGTCTTAATAGATCAACCACTCCATAAATCAGATTTTGGTGAATGATAAGAAATATTGCATTGAACTCAGTGTGTTTGGCATGCAGTTTAAATCGTGGATAGTCATCAAAGTGTAGGTGTTAGCAAATTTTATCATTGGGTACACAAGGGAAGAGGATACTATGGTAACTAAGGGGAAGCTCGAGTTATGCTCTACGTTGATAATCCATCCACGCACGATAGAAATTGAGTAGGACTGGTCTTAGAAGCCCCATTCATGTAAAGTCTACTACACAGTATAGATTCATTTTAATGCCAATAATATCAAGGCATACCATGAAGCCCTCATTGTAAGCTTAAAACTAGCTAAGATATATTCCAACTCCCCAATAATAGTCCAATAAGTTAATGGGGAATACGAGATGAAAGGGGATAATATGATCAAATATTTGACTGTTGTCAAAGAACTAACTTCTAAATTTCCCTCTAGAAGTAGCCATAAGATCCCAAGAGCTGAGAACTCTGAGGCAAACAAGCTTTTTAAGTCCACTTTAGCCAAGATCCTTAATCTTGATCAATGTAATAAAAATATTTTCATAGATTTCCTTCCAAAAAGAAGCATCGATAAGATAAAGATAGAAGTGCTAGTGGTGATTTGGTTCGTTGGTGAATTGTGTTGGATAAAAACTTTTTTAAAGAGCGTAAAGTTGACGTTTTTGAAATTTATAAAGCTAATAGTTTCTGTTCTGATTCATATAGCAATTATAGATAATATGCAAGCACACCTAGCGAAGTAGTATAGAAAATATTAGGTAAAATCCTAAAGGAATCGGTAACAATTACCTTACTCCCATTTCATCTATTATCTAGCTAAAGAAAATAAAAAGAACATACTGAAAATAGAAGCTAAACTAGGTTAATGAATATTCACGAATGTTTTCAAGGAAAAATTTTAAGATAGGTTTGTAAAAATGCAAGACAATAACTCAGGGTTTGTTTCACTAATTCCTACCATGTGATTTCAAATCAAAACTCTAAGAGAGTTGTTGTTGGTGTATTTGTACTGTCAAGTTCACTGAGGTAAGTTAAAGCCTCTCTCAAGGTCAACGGTCTAGATCTACATAATGTAAACCCCCGAAGTTTTGAATTCAAATTAAAGCTTAAACCCTAATTAGAAATTAACCGGATTTCGAAGTTCAACAAAACCCTAGTCTACCATAACCGCATAAGTCCGACATTCCTGTTTAAGAAACCCTAAGAGAGTAAGAAAGAGTTTAGGCGACAGAATAGTTCGTAATTATCTAAGGAAGCTTAAAAAGATCAGTTTAGTAAAACCGCAACTCGTTTTGAACCTGATCGGACACAGTTCTTGAAAAACGTGTCCTGGGGCTCGGAATAGTAAAAATATTTCGAATATACCGTTAGACTCATAAAAATATAGATTTTCAAAACTATCAATTTCATAATTTTTTGGTAGCTAAAAATATCAGATATCGCATTTATACGCACTTAAATTATCATATCTACTTTACATTACACTATTTACTACTATTCTACACTATTTATCTATCTCTACTTTTTCTTACAACCTACTCTTACGACCCATACCTCTATTTCTTACACATTTTTTTTCCAATTCAACTTCACATCTTTCATATCTTTCTTTTAATTAACAAAAATACAAAAAATAATTTTTCCTCCCCCTTTACTCCTAATTGGCGTCGGGCCCTCTCTTTTTCTTCCTAAATTGTTTATTTTCAATTTATTTAATTAACACAAATTATCTCCCAAATTTTCCTATAAATATCCCCTCTCACTTCCACTTCTTTCACACCTCTCAAATACTAAAGTTACTCTCTTAAATTTCTACAAGAAATCTCTTCAAGAAGTTCTCTCTAGTTTAATTCTTTTAGGTAATTTTTTCTTCAAGTCTTCTTCATGGTCATCTACTTAGTATGAGCTTAGTGTGTGTTTTCTAAACCATGAAGGTTAAATAAAGCAACAATAGGTTCATACTTTGTTTTTGTTCATCATCTAATTCCTTTATGTTGCTTTTATATCTAATATATCTATATAGCTATATATATCTTTTAGAGCATATAAGCTTATTTGTTTTGCAATTTATTACTTTCCTTGCAATTTATTTACTTCCTTGCAATTTATTTATATTCATATTGTTTTTAAGACTAGTCTTTCTAGTCTTGGACTTGTCCTTATTAAGTCAAAATATTTTCTTTTTTCTTTATGGACTAGTCTTTTCTTAGTTCCATGATACCTTGATGAAGCTAAGGTTCCAATACTTGATTTATTTCCTTATTAGCTTATTATTATATTTCTTTATGTTCCATAACTTTATGATTCATATTCATGCATGACCATAATGATTTTTGTCTCAACAAAATAAATGAGGAAATGTTTTCTTGAAAACAAAGATTCTTTTCTAGAAATAAGAAGTAATTTTTCTTAAACAAATTTTTCTAAGAAATCTGGAGGAGCTCATAAACATACATAGAAAAAAACTTTTTGAAATAAAAGTTTTACTAAAACTTCAATTTTTATCAAGTATTAGAAATTCTTTACATCAAAATGGAATGATCTCAAGAAATAAAGAAATTATTTCTAAACATAGAATTGTTATTACTTTCAAAAAGTGTTGAAAACTAAGCTTAGAAAATAAAATCATTCCTTAGGAATTGAAAGAGATTACGGAAATCAAATTTAGGAAAAGAAAATACTCATTTGAAATAACTTAAGATATTTTCAAAGCAAAGTAAAAAGGAAATATTTCAAAAGTTCTCACTTTCCAAAAAATATTTAAAAGACTTTACTTTTCATAGTTTGAGACAACTTCATTAACTTCATACATTCAATAACATATGTTTATACATTTCAAAGGTTTTACAAGCTATTATATTACCTATCTCTTCAAAATGAGTATTGGATAAAAGAAGGAAAACAAGTTTATAAAAATTCATGGTGAATCTGTTCGCCACTTTTTCGAAACCCAAACGACTTAGTTTGATGAAAATAAGTTTAGAAATAGATAGATATTTTCGAGTAGGTATGAAACAGTATAGTATATGCAAAATTCCGAGTTAAAATGAGCAAGTTATGGCCATTTTAAGTTGGAATTTCCTCTTTACGATTTTACTGCGATTTTGAGAAAAATTTAGAATCTTCAAGAATAGAAATTTCATGAAAGACCCATCTTGGGCATTTCATCTTGTTTAGGTGAAGGAGGACCCGAGATCACTTTTCCAGAAGATTACTTTCATTAGGATCTACCGACATGGAGTGAGTTATTCCTTTTACTAAGTTACATTTCTTGTTTGTGCTTGTAAGTAGTAGCACTAGGAATTAAGAAAAAGATAAACTGAATAATAGTTGTGTGACTTGGAATTATGATTGGTTGAATATAAGTTAAGAATATCGAAAGAAGATTTGATAAATAAATTATGATTCTTGTATTGATATGATAAAAATTGTGTTGATCGCCTTTAACTTGAACTAAACATTATTTAGTTAAATATATGTTGAAATTAATTCATGCAAATCATAATTGTGAGTCACAATTATTTCACTACTATTCTTCATGTGGGGAAACGAGGAATGGTAGTGGTGGCTAGTAGGAGCCGAAAGTCTACATGGGCTAGTAGGAGCCAAGAAGTATACAGGGCGAGTAGGAGCCGGTAAATCTGCAAAGATTGATGATCGTATGGGCCTGTAACCTCCCAACCCTCGACATGGAGGATGTAAAATCCATGCTACACTTGATTTCCGATTAATCATGTGTATTTTGTTTGTTCATATGTTTGGTGCATTCTCATATGATTGTGTAAATACTTGTTTGAATTATGAAAATGCCTTGTAGATGGAATTATCTCACTAAGCTAGATTTTCTTATACCCTTATAGCTTTTTGTTATAGTACAATTACCTTTGTTGGCCCCAAGGAACCCCGTATGCCAGGTACAAGTTTAAGCTATAGGAGTTTTTGGGAGAAGCTATATATATTTAAGTTTTGAACATAGGCTTCTAGAAAAATCTCTATAGTAGCTTGTGTTATAGTTGCTATTATTTTGTTGAAAGACTTCTAAAGCAGGGGAATGCCCCTAAGATGATGTAAGGATATTATTATGAAGATCTTATGTTTATTTATATAAGTTCTTGCTTATTTTTATTATCTACTTAAATGTAATACCATTGTGAGTCTCCTACTATCTTGGAAGCAAGCCTTGCATGTGATATCGAAGCTCCTGCATGACTAAGGTTGTCATTCATTAGCTTTAATATTATATGCGGCGGATTGCCACGTTTAGGGTACCCTCCGGGCGTGACACATAAAGATTAAGAATCCTTTGTTTTAAAACCAACTCAATGAATTTTAAAGACAAGATATAGAAAGTTTCACAACCCCTCTCTCAAGTGATTGTGACTAACTCCATTGGTAACCACAGATCTATTTAAAAGAATGACCTCTCAGCCTCTTTAGTTGAAATCAAATATGGGTCTAATAGGTGCACCACACAATTAGACTCACGAAAATAAATTCAAGCTACTAATCACAAATACCCAGTCAATTTACTTGAAAGCACATTTGAATTCACATAAATTAGGATTTGGATTCACAAACCTAGGCTATAGGAGATTATTTCTCCATGGGTTTAAACATTAAGCACAATTTTTGAAGAAATAAAATCGAATCAAAGGATACTTCAATTACGATCATAGTCTTACAAAAATTACAAACAATGGGTTTAATTGATTTTACCTAGAAAACACGAGGTTTCTAAAGTAGGAAAAAACTTTTCTTTCGCCTCAGAATTCTCTCTCTCTATACTATGTTAAAGAAATATGCTATATAAAATTCTATACACTATACACTCTCTATAATGCATGCCTCTGCATGTTTATTTATAGGCTCATGGTACAAAAATAATGAAGATTTTATTGTTGACTTGGCAAATTCATTATAACGGAATGCATTTTCTTTATCTACGCACGCGTTTGTATCACATGCACAAATAATCACTCATCGAGGGTAGGTCGAGTGATGTATTAAAGATAGGGCTTGACTTGAGCTAATAAAACACTATTGTCTCTATCCATTCTTCCATCAAGGGCTAAATTGAGGGCTTCGAGGATTTGAGATTTTGAAGTGCGATGTAAGTTGAACAAAGGTATGGTCTTCATTCAGTCTTCGTCGCGGGTTAAGATTAAGGCTCGACAATATGGCGCAAGAGAGACTTCTCTTCAAATCTAGGGCTCGATCACCTCATAATATATGTCAAGTGTCATTTTAAGGGCTAAATTTAGGGCGCAACAAACCAATTTTGTCTTGTTTCGCCTTAATATTTTGGCCTCAACCAGTGCTTTTGCGGGACTCAACTGATTTTTTCTTCAAGTATTGTTGTTGTTTTGCTCCAAATTTGATTATAAACACTTCGTTTCTTCTTATTTTGATTTAAGGAGCTGTAAAGCAACAATTAAACATTAAAAGCACCATATTCATAGGAATTTATCCAAAAACACATGAATTTAGGCCCAAATTCCTATGAATAAAGTAGAGTAAAATACACTTATCAGCTAGAGATTTAGCAGAATGCTCAGGAGCATAGTTGGGTAGATCCCGTTATTGATTACATATGATGTGATAGTCTTTTTGCCAATTGATTAGCCAAAAAGCTACTATACAAGGCTACAACTACTTATGACTGCGACCTACTATACAAGCGATAGTGATTTTTCGGTAATTAAAACCATTTTAAAAGATCACGAAGTTGAAGTTTTCAAACATTTGTAAAACTAATAGGTTCTGTTCATCTTCATATAGCAATTACCGATACTAGGCAAGCGTACCTACCAAAGTAGCATAGAAAATATTAAGTCGGATCCCAAGGGATCAGTGGCATCTACCATGCTCACATTTCATTTATTATCTAGCCAAAGAAAATTAGATCATAATGAAAATGGAAGCTATGCTATGTTAATAAATACGCATAAACGTTCTCAGGGAAAATTTAAAGATAGGTTTGTAAAAACGCAAGATAAGATCTTAAGATTTGTTTCACCAATTCCTTATCATATGATTTCTTGAAAAACTCTAAGAGAGTTGTTTACTGGTGTATTTGCACTACAAGATTCATTAGTGTAAGCTAAAGCCTCTCTGAAAGTCAATAGCTTTAGGTCTAGACCAGACCACCGAAATCTCTTCTCAAGTTATCGATGGTATTAAAACCAACATAAAGATCAAGAATCATTTGTTTTAAAAACCAACTCAATAAATTTCATAACAAGTGATAGAAAGTTTTGATCATTCCCCTCTCAAGGTGTTTATGATCAACTCAATCAGTAGCCACAGATCTATTCATTAAAATGACCTCACAGCCTATTTTAATGAAATCAAACATGAATCTAAAAGGTACACCACACATTTACACCATGAAAATATAATAAGCTATTAATCACAATACCCAGTCAATATTTAATTGAAAGCACATTTGAAATCACATGAATCAGAATTTGGATTCATAAACCCTAAGCTGTAGGAGATTATTTCTCTATGGATTTAGAAATTAAGAATGAATTCTGAAGAAATAATATGGAATTAATGAAGAATATTGCAAATAAGAACAAAGTCTTGCAAAAATTACAAATAATGGGTTAAATTAATTTTATCCCGAAAACGCGAGATTTCTAAAGCAAGAAGAAACTGATTCTTTCGGCTCAGAATTCTCTCTCTACACTACATTAAGAAATTTTGTTACATATGCTACATAAATTACATAGAGTCTGTGCACGCTTATTCATAGGCTAGGGGCATAGAAATTATGACGATTTATTGCTGGCATGGCATATTCTTTTGTAACGAAATGCTTTATGTATCGCACTTGCACGTGTCTAAAAAGTTATCTCGTAAAGATACTTGTCGCGTGGTAGGTAGACTTGTAAGCCCCTAGATTTTTTGGTAAATATAAGAAAACCCTAAGAATCAAAAGTCAAATCGGAACCCTAAAGTTAACCTAATTTTATGTTTAGTTTAGTGAATCTAGATCCAGCAATCCTGTGTTCTTACACCCTAGACAACAAAATTAAGATAATTGTGGAAAATGGTTCATAATAATATAGGATAGCTTAAAAATATCATATTCATAATTTTCTAGTGTCTTTCGAATTCGAACGGGATCAGTTTTCAATAACCGTGCCCTGGTGCAGTGGATAGTGAAAATATTTCGACAACACCAATAGACTCGTAAAAATATAGGGTATTCAAAAATATCAGTTTTAGAATTTTTTGGTAACTTCAAATATAGGTCGTTTACGCGTATTTTTTTTACTACCGATATTTTAATTGTCTAGTCTATTATTCATAGTACTATTTCTACTATTTATTACTATTTCACTATCTCTACTTTTTCTTACACATACCATACTTATACCTTACAATTGACCTTTCCCATACAACTTTAATCACATCACACTTTACATATTACTTCTTTTTATTACAAAACAACAAAATAAATTAATTTCCTCCCCTTTACAAAGCCAAAACAGGCGCCTCCCCTCTCCTCTCTCTTCTATCATTTAATTTTCTTTTTCATTTTATTTTATTACATCTAATTTCCACTCCAAAACTCTATAAATACCCTCTTCCTCCTTCATTCTTTCACACAACTCATTCCTTACTAAAACTCTACCAAAATCACCCCATAAAATCCCTCTCTCAAAATCTCTCCCAAGTTCTTTCTTCTCTCCATAAAACCATTATCTACATAATACTACAACCCATTCTATTCATCTTCAACAAACACATAACCTTAGGTAAAAATTTCTTACATATACTCATCATGTTCATAGAACTTAGTATGAGCTTAATGTATGTTTCTTAGACTCATGAGAGTTAAAGAAGCAACAATATGTTCATGTTTGGTTTTTGTTCATGTTCCTATTTTTCATTATGTTATTATTATTATTATTTTGTTGTTATTATTGTTATTATTATTTGTTCTAATCTAACTTCTATATAGTATTATGTGTATTATGTATATATATTTCTTTAGAGCATATAAGCTCTCTTGTTATTTATTTATTCTTATGCTTTGCAATTTATTTATTTATTTCATGCTATTATTAAGATTAGTCTTTCTAGCCTTAGACTTGTCCTTATCAAGGCAAAACAATTTTCTTTCTTTTCTTTTCTTTTTGGGACTAGTCAATTCTTAGTCCTGGAATACCTTGATGAAGTTAAGGTTCCCAATACTTTACTTTACTATTATACTCTTATTACATTTATCCTATTATGTTGTTTTTCTCATAGTTACATATTCTCATTCATGCATGAACATGTTGATATTGTCTCAACAACTATGAAAAAGAGTTTTCTTAAGTAAAGAAAAATAATAAATCTTTTTAAAAATGGATCTTTGTCATGTAAGAAATGATTTTCCTACAAAAACACAAAGTTTTATCTTAACAAATATTTTCCAAAGTTAGAAAAGCTCATCACAAGTTTCTAATAATAATAGTACATGGGATTTCATCTAAGTATAAATAGAGTAAAATATCACACACTCTCTTTTTAAAACCAAAGAAATAGGAAAGTTTCTTTAAAAATTAATATTGCTAAATCATTGTTCAATAAAGATTTTCTTAAACTCATTTATCAAAGTTTTCTACCAACACTCTAAAATACTAAAGTCTAGACAAGTTTTACAAAATTATCAAAGAATAATTTTTCTAAAGATAAGCCTTACTTAGGAAATAAAAATAAATAACTTATAAGATCATTGATATTATTTATCTAAAGTGGATCTAACTTTAGAAAAACTTTAGAACACATAACCAAGAAATATTTAGAAAACTACATTTTCTAGCCATTAGAAATAAAGTTGTGGGAATCTTAAAAGATTAAAATTACTTTTTGAAATTTAATTATTCTCAATAACTAAGAAATAGAGTTAAAAGAAGGAAATACTCACTTATGATAATTTAGGAAAATTTCCAAACAAAACTAATTTCTTTTCAAGTCTTAGCATAATCTTACTTTAAGGCAGATTGTTTTACAATAATCATTGTTGAGACAACACCACTAAATTCATACATATAATTTGAATCTATATATATATTCAAAGGATTTTTCAACCAAACAAATATCTATATTTTTTTGTACAAAGATTTTTAGATGGAGAAAAGTTTGAAAACTTAAGTTTTGAAATTTGGAAATTTCGTATCAATTATGTACGTCACTATTCCAAGACCCAAAAGACTTCTTTTGATAAAAATAACCTTATAAATAGATATATATTTTCAAGTAGATAGAAATTGGTATATTATATGCGAAATTCCGAGTTAAAATGAGCAAGTTATGGCCATTTTAAGTTGGGATTTCCATTCATATGATTTTTGACGAATTCAATAAGATAGGATTAGAGAAATTGAGTAAATCTTGGATGAAATACTCACTTCGGGTATTTCTTTTGTTTAGGTGTTGAGGACCAAGATTTTCTCTTCCTCGAGGATTACTTCGACTTATAGAAGATTGCTATGGACGAGTGAGTATCCTTTACGTTTATGTATTCGCACATGTGCCTGTAGAATAGAGCACTAAATATTAGGAAAAGATCAAATTGATATGCATGAGGGTTATCATGAGAATTATGTAAGTGAATCGTTATGTGCGATCAATAGACGATAAGTATATCGGAACCCGATCTGTGATTGATATAATTATTTCTATGTATGTATTGCTATGTGTGCAATCATTGTTTAATCGCTTTAAATAAAATAATGTCGGATTTGATTCCCTATAAATAAATTGCTCATGCATATCACTTAGAATATCATTTCGAAATTTTGCTACTACTCCTCAGCATGGGACCAGAAAGGTAAGCTGCCTAGCTACATGTTGAGGATTTAGGACGTTCGGAGAATATGATCTCAAGTTGTAGCCGAGCCGGATCGATCGCTTTGGGTATGGAAATCCCGGAGACTAGTAGTACGGTTCGTTGGAACCCTAAGACGCATGCAAACTTTTAAGAGGTCGTTTGGGGCCCAGTTCAAATCATTCCCTAACCACCGATGGAGGGGTAAATCCATCACACATACGAAACCGAATAGTCGTATGTACTGTTTGATCATAAGGTTGTTGCATTTCATATGCTTGTTTAATAAATTTTGATGAATGCCTGTTATGAGTACTTTTGCGTAAGGAATATCTCATTAAGCTAGTTATGCTTATACCCTTATAGACTTTTGATATTGCAGGATCATTATTTTCGTACCCGAGACCATCTTAATCATACGGGTAGAATCTTTATATTGGGAAGCTTTGGGAGGAACTCTGTTTTGAAGTCTTAGAGTAGATTTCTTCTAAAATCTTCTTGTCATGCTCCATAGGGTACCCTAAACGTAACAATCCGTCATATGCCATATAAGACTCACGAATTACCATCTTAGTCCTTCAGGAGTCTTATATAGATGTAAGGCGTCCTTTTACGACAATAGAATACTTGAACCGGTGGAGTTAAAGAGTTTAATTTGACATTCAATAGCATTAGAAAATAAATCAAAACACATATATAATTAGTTACAAAATTTAAAGGGATTCCCCCGCAAAAGAATATCGTTTAAAGCTCTTTTACAGTCATCCAGAGTCTCTTGGTTTTCCACGGAAGTCTAAACAAAACTGAATACAATTTCTAAAGGAAACACCTAGCTCATGTACCTAAGCTGTAGGTTGCCTCTGCCTAAGCCATATGAACTCATGCTGCAACAAATAAAAACCGTAGGGACGTAAGCTACACTAACTTAGTGAGTGAGAACTGCCAAGATCACATTCATAACACATCATACAAGCAAGTGATTAGCCAGACAAGTGATATGCATCAAACATATGGAATCAACAAACATATGGCCAGCCGGAAATCATACGTGAATGGACTTTCGCCCTCCATCCCGAGTTAGCAGATTAAGGAATACTGTGGTACTACTCAAATATGCCGTTTAGGATCACAGTCAACCAACTTATAAATTCGTTTGTGGTTCACGATTAACCAACTCATTAATTTGTTTATGGATCACGATTAACCAACTTTTACACCGTTTCGGATCACGGGCAACCAACCAATGCTAATGCTCCATCCCTATTTATGATATGAATGAGTCCATATTTATATTCAATTTCAAATAGTCAATTATACCAATTCTTTAAGTGATCAATCAATAATCGCAGACAGTCAATCCTAACTCATCTATACAAGCCATAGTTAATCACCCGGCCTCGATATTCTTATTTCAATTTCTCATATCAACAGAAATCATACATAATTTCCATTCATCCCCATCATGCATATCCATTTTATCTTTACTAAATATCTAGTGCAACTATCAATACAATCACATACAATAAATGGAATCGGAAGTAATACTCACTCGGCCATCGGATCACCGGTCTTTTAATGAAAGTAATTCGGTAGTAAGGAATCGTCGATTTCGAGATCACCTAAAAAGGAAAAAATACCCTAATAAGTATTTCATCACTTAACTAATCCAAACTATTTATCAAAGCTAGTAAATTCGTAATTCTTATCATTTGCGGAAGTCTCGAATTAAAACGGCCATAACTTGGTTATTTTAACTCGGAATTTCGCAAATTATATTTGATTTCTATCTATTTTGAAAGATCTATCTAATTATAATATTATTTCCAAGTTTTGAAAATTTTTGGGTCACGAAACAGTATGATCAGTTCTGATCAGTAGCAAAATCCATTTCTAAAAAAATAGTTTTGTGAATGTTTGTAATGTTTCTACTTTATAGATCAATTATACATGCAATATTGATGATTTCCTATCATGAATGGCATGTTATGAGTTTAATGTATGCATGCTCTTGATGATATTTACCAAAAGAAAATTTTAGAATTTCTTTATTTTGTAAGACTCCAAGAATACATATTCTTAAGAATTCTAGTTTCATGACTTTGATAAATCTCTTTTGTTTTGGAATTATTACTTAGGAATTTATGGTTATCTTTGCTAGAATTGAGTCTTCATTATATCTATTACTTAAGACCTTCATTTCTACATGAAAATTCCCATTTTATACTTTGTAAACATGTTTTCAAATAGGGGTTATTCCAAAATCCGAATTTTGGAAAATTAGTTTTTTGAATTATTTCTTTGAGAAAAACTTGTTTAATACATTAAAATTTAAGGCTTTATTATACCTATCCGTTAAGGACTTCATTTCTTAAATAAAAATTTCATTTTGAGTTTGGAAAGTAGGTCTTTTCATGACAATATTCCAAAATTATGAATTTCTTAAGTTGACTAGTAACTCAAAATTTCTTATTTTATTTTTACTCTTTGTTTTGCATATATTTCTTATCAAATCTCATTCAACTTATAAAAATCATTACTTAATGATATCTATTACCTATACCTTTCATTTTTCATATAAAACACAAGTTTTAGAGTTGATAAAAGAGTTTTTAAAGCATGGTTTTGAAGTCATACGAATTTTTCATTTGAACATTTTAACTAAAAAAATTTTCCTTTTTAAGTTTCTTGTCTCATCCACTTAAAGATCTACTAACTACAACATTTATATACACAAGACAAAACCTTTATAATCATTAATGCATTAAAACACAAAATATTCATGAGATCATGAATGTCAAGTATAATATGAACATCTAAATGCTAGATCTACTACTTATGATGCATGAAATGGAGTTTGTAAACATGAACATCAATTTTTATGCAAGATCATCACTTTACTCTACTACTATATGCATGAACATGAATATAATCCAACAAAAACACATTTAAACATAAGATCTACTCTTGTGATGGCTTGATATTCATGTAGTAGCATTTTCTTGTCCCTAGCAAGTGATCATGGGGATTTAAATGTGAAAATACTCATGAATAATTTTTTCATTACAAGATTTAATGTAGAAAAAGTTTCGGATTCATCACCTAAAGCTTAAAATAAGTGGGAAATGAAGAAGAAATGAACTTGTGTGTGTGTGTGTGTGTGTGTGTGTGTGTGTGTGTGTGAGTACTAGAGGGTCACGGCAAAGAGAGGATAAAAGGAGAGAGTTTGTGTAATTTTTGAAACAAATGAAGTGAATGAAGAGAGAGAAAAGTAGAAGAATATATATAGTAAGGTAAATTAGGGTTCGTTTAATTATAATTAAGGAAGAAAATAAAACAAATTAAGGCAAAAAATGGGGGTGGTGGGGGTGGGGGTGCACCGGTTTGGAAGAGAGGGAGAAAAGGGAGAAGTTGAATTTGTTTTATTTTGTAATTTATGTAATAAAAAGTCTTAAATGTAATAATTTGTTAAGAGACAAAAATTTCTTAGAAAAGAAAATATAATTGAGTATTTGTAAGGATGTAAGAGTAGGGAGTGGCTTGTAAGTGTAGCAGGTTATACTTGTGAATAGTAATGAATAGTAAACAAAACAATTACTTTACCAGTAGTAAAGAAAATACGAGAAAAATGCTATATCTGTAATTTTTATAAACCGAAAAATTATAAAATTTATATTTTTGAAATCCTTATTAGATTCTGGTTCCAAAGACTATTCCGGAATATTTTTTGAATTTCGAGCTCTGGGGCTCACTTTTCTATAATAGATCTCGGGAAAGCTCGAAATAGAAAATTTTTTTAAATCAAATCCTTTTATGGTTTGGAATATATTTTAGAATAATATTCCACATTAAATTGTTTTACAAAAGTTCTTTTAGTTTGAAATCAAAGGAAAGCTGGATCCAAGGTTCCTAGGTTTCTCTCTCAAGCTTAAGCTAATCCGGTTTAAGGTTTTGGTTTCCGGTTTCCAAAGTTTACTTGGTTACTAGGAAAACCGGGGTTTACACTTCTAACTTCAGTTATCTATCTTAGTAAGACCATGTTGTTATGGAAATTATCAAGAAAATGCTCCTTAGAAGTTGTAAGACTTTATTTTCAATGAGGTATATTAAGTGTTGTTTTGTATGTTCCGTTGCCAATATCTTAAAAAGCATTACTCCACTGGTCTCCCTTTGATATGAATGTACGCCTTGTACCGATATGGAAGCTTTTGAGTGATCGAGGTAGTCATTCTTAAGTTTTAATATTGTGTACGGCAGCCTGTCACCTTTAGGGTACTTGTTAGGGTGTGACACGACTACTTAAATGTTGCATTAAGGTTAGGGCTCAACTTGAGCTAAGGCATTCTTCCAAAACACATGAGTTTTTGTCCATCTCTCCATCAAGGGGTAAATTGAGGATGTCAAAGGCTCGATACTTTGGACTTGATTCAACTTGTGCTTCTTAGCAAATGTGTATTCTTTATTCAATCTTCATCATGGGTCCAGTTTAAGCCTCGATAGTGTGGCGCAACAGAATCTGTTCTACACTTCCAGGGCTCAATCTCCTCAAATCATTCATCAAGGGTCATATCGAGAGCTCGATTTAGGGCACGACAGACCAATTTGCTTTATTTTTCCTTAAAATTTAGGCCTCAACAAGTGCTTTTGCAGGGCTCGACATAATTTGTCTTTAAGTTTTTCTGCTGTTTTGCTCCAAATCTGATTCCAAACATTTTAATTCTTCTTCTTTTGATTCTATACGTTGAAAAAAAAAAACATTAAACATTAAAAGCACCAAAATTCATAGGAATTTAATAAAAAAACGTATTAGATTAAGCTCGAATTCCTATGAATAGAATATAATAAAATAAACTTATCAAAGAGCATAGCCTCTCATTACTTTGGTACTTATGCAGCAATTAAGGATTGAAAATGTTGGAAGACTTACAAAAGAGGAAAATAGCAAACAAGTTAAAAGCGCTACCTTACATGACCTAGTCCTTAGCCTCAAATACTATTGCCTGACCATGAAAAAGGATATAGCTAATATAATGAAAAAAAAAGCTCTAAATGCTAAAGGCACACCCTGAGCAACCAACTTCACTCACTCATTAGTTCGTGGCCTTTTTTCTTAGTGGGATTATCAAGGAATAGAGGTGGAGGCTAAAGGTAGTATGCTATCATAGGGTAAACTACATTACAAAGTGGGTAGAGTGGAGGTCATCACCAATATTATCGAATGAAGCATTGAATCTTTTGTTTGGAACTATATCATCACCAGTTAGGTGTTTTATACATTCATGTTGCAAATAATGAAACCTAATTCTATAGTCAGAAATTCGAAGACTTTCACCCCAACTATCAGATCAATCTCTAATACACATTAGTGGCATATCCTTATGCCAACTAACAAGTAAAAGCCATCACTAAGATTATTCAGAACACTTGTAAAAAAGAAAGTCAATGTTGCAAAAGGAAATTAGGCAAATAAACTGCTTAACATATTAAGCGGCCTAATAAGTGTAATTTAGTCTTTGTTTAGATAGGGAATGTAGGATGCATTTGATATATTTTGATAGTAAATTATAAGGATTTGATAGTTAATTTGATTAATTTGGATTTCAGGAATTAGAAAGGATATTTGAGCTAAAGGAGAAGAAATAATCAATTTTGATCAAGATTTAGAATAAAATGAAGAAGCTTTAGAAGAAGGAAAGAAGAACATGGGCAATCATTTATCCCGTGCATATCTCGTGTTTGTTTTGAAGAAGATCTACGATTGAAGGAAGACATCGTGTTCATTGTGTTGAAGATCAGAGAGTTACTTGACAAGATGCAACAGCCTGTGCTTCACCTACGTTTTTCTAGGAATTAATAAAGGAAGAAGTCAAAGAGGTCCACAGGTGATTATATGTTTCCGTGTATCTACGTGTTCTTGTATGAGTAAAGAATTGTTGAGAAGTCAAAGAGAAACATAGGATAATCCATGAACTCGTGTTCAGGTTGTGGGGATCAATTATTATATGAAGCTCATCCAACTTTTTGGAAATATTTTCATATTGATTCATATTCGAAAATTATAAGATTGACTAAGATCCTTGAGTATATAAATAGGTCTTCAAATAGAGAGTACTTACACACTTACAACTTTAGATACTTCAAATATTTTTTAGGGTTTTTAGAGAGAGAAGCAAATCAAGCAAGAAGAATTTATAGAGAGAGAAGATTGCAAGATCACGGCTTTAAGGGGCTCCCATTCTTTATTTGATGTTTTAATTGTTATTCTCTAGTATGCTTATTAAATATATGATGGAAGGATAAAGATATTAGTCTAGATATTAAAGAACCCTAGATGTAATATGGAATTTATTGTTATTTAATAAAGTCATTAGTTTTCTTGATTCTAATTATGTGTGCTTGATTGTTTCTTGAATTGATAATTCCAGAGTATTGATTCTTGATTGATTTTATATAAGTTAATTGAAAGATTGCTATTATAAATAGATCTAATATAATTAGAGAGATTTGACTGCAACCTTAGAAAAAGGTGTCACGCCCCGAAGGGTATCCTAAACGTGGCAGTCCGTCGTACATAATATTAAAGCCTAGGAATGACCGCCTCATTCATGCGAAGGCTTTCATACTATGTACAAGGCGTCTATCACATAGAGGAGACACATTGGAGAGATATATTTTATATTGATACACTTGAGTAACAATGTAAAGGAAATACAATTTACTATACTTCAGATATAAATCACTATACTTCATATACGAATCACTATACTTCAAAATAAAAATCATTAAACATCAATTACATTCATCCATAGACTTCCCTACATAAATTGTTACGAGGCAAATCATAAAATCTAGCCAATAACTTCAAGCATTCCTATTCTTTGTTGAAATCCCAAAGTCATTCTCGGCTTCAACCATCTCGGTCCCCACTTAGCATTCTTGAAATAACCTGTTCATTCAAACAACTATTGGGGTATAAGCTACACTAGCTTAATGAGAATTCCCTTAATTCCGTACCATAACAAGCAAGTTATAATCAACCGTATGCTATGCATGAACAAACACATATGCAAACAATTATGTATGGGTATCCGGAACCCATACACAGAACGGATTTATGCCCTCCGTATCTTGGGTTAGGGATGGTATTGAAGTCTACACGACCGCTGCTAGTCCCCAAGCCCTCGGCTCATAGCACTCGACTCGGCTAGGCTCACACATGGAATGCATCTCCGATGCGCCTTAGTTCCCATGAATGAGCTCTGGCACCGGCCTCGTTATCGAAACGAGCAATCAGCGGACCATACCGATCGACCTGCGTAGGAGTAGCATGTTACCAAATGCAATACGTCTAATGTGATGCATGACCAATTTAATTTTTGCTTAGGTCAAAATATTCATACATTCTTTAGAGTGACCAACCAATATCATACATATAACAGAAATAATATGAACAGTGCAGTTATCCAATCGAATCGTGGTTTCGATATGCTTTAGTATTCCTTGGCATACATTTATCACAGTCTCATCATATATCCCATCCCCATTCATATCTATTTTTATTTTGTTCCTATAATTCTAATGCAACTAGCTACAAGTACAAACAAGGTAACAAAATAAAGAGAAAACTCACTCAGCTATTGGATCACTGGTCTTTTAGTAAAAGTAATTCGGTGGTAGGGAATCGACGATTTTGGGATCACCTAAAAAGGAAGAAATACTTTAATTAGTATTTCAACTCAAACTAATCCAAACGATCTTATACGAACTATCAAATTCGTAATTCTCATCCTAAGCGGGAATTCCAATTTAAAACGGCTATAACTTGGTCATTTTAACTCAAAATCTCACAAATTATATATCAATTTCTATCTACTTCGAAAGATCTATCTATTTATAATATTATATTTAAGTTTTGAAAAATTTGAAGCTTAAAAAAGTTCCGATCAGTTCTGATCAGTAGCAATTTCTAATTCCAAAAAATAGTTTTGTAAATGTTTGTAATGTTCCTACTATATAGATTAGCTATACATGCAGTATGAATGATTTACTAACATGAATGACATGAGATGAGTTTGATGTATGCATGATCTTGATGATTCTTGCTAAAAGAAAATTTTATAACTTTTTATTTTGCAATATCATAATAACAACTACTTATGAAAAATCTAAGTTTTTTTAACTTTGATCATTTCCATTTGTTTTGGATTTATTACTTAAGAAAATATAATTATTTTTGTTAAAATTAGGTCTTCATTATATCTATTACTTATGACTTTCATTTCAACATAAATATTTCCATTTTGCACTTTGTAATCATGTTTTCAGTTGGGGTTGATTCCAAAATCCGAATTTTGTAAAAATTAGTTTTTGAGTGATTTCTTTAAGTAAAAATTATTTGATATTTAGGAAATTAGGGCTCAATCATACATAATCACTAAGGACTTGATTCTTATACAAAAATTTGTATTTTACACTTTGCAAATATGTTTTCCAATATGATTTATTCAAAAATCCAAATTTTAGGAAATCCACTTTTTGAATGATTCATTTGGGAAAAACTTGTTTAATGCATTAAAATTTAAGGCTTTATGGTACCTATTACTTAAGAACTCCATTCATTACATAAAACTTTCATTTTTGAGCTTGGATAATAGGTGTTCTTGTGGCCTTCATTCAAAATTACGAATTTCACAAATTGACTTCTAACTCAAAATTTCTTATCTTGATTCTATTTCTTGTTTTATACATTAATCTCATCAAAACTCATTTCAACTTATAAAAATCACTACTTAATGATACCTATTACCTATACCCTTCATTTTTCACATAAAACATGAGATTTGGAGTTGATAAATGGGTATTCAAAATTGGTCTTGGTTGAGATCCGAATTTACAAAATTTATTTTTGGTCATATCTTTTGATAAAATCTATCTAAACTTATGAAAATCCATCCCTTACATATCCTATCTTAAGAGCCTTTCATTTCTTAAATAAAAACTTCATTTTTGAGTTGGAAAATGTGTCTTTAAAATAGGTCTTGACCAAAATCCGAAAATAAGATTTTTATTTTGAAAATCACTTTTAATTCTTGTAAAAAGAAGTCTTGATGATATACATATATTAAGCCTTCATTATCTTAAGTAAAAATTACATTTTGATACTTGGAAAGTGGTTTTTAAATAGAGGTCTTGCCAAAATACGAATTTCACAATTTTTGTTCAAGTTCAAATCTAAGATCTACACATAATATGAACATAAACATAAATGAAATCCATGATAGTAAGCTATAAACTCATGGATCTAAACTTTACTCATCAAAATCACTCATTTATGTTATCTATACCCTAAGCCCTTCATTTTAAATGAAAAATACACATTTTGAAGTTGAAAAACAACTTTTCTAAATATGTTTTCATTTTCATCCGAATTTTCAAAAATGATTTTTATTGAAAATAAAATAGATCTTGAGTTTTCTAAAACATTCCTACTATCATCACGCTACTACATGTTATCTAAGAGCATAAAACAAAAGTTTAATGCATGTATGAACTTAAAACAACTAGATCTAGTCTACTAAACTAGTTATAAGTGCATGAATACTATGATAGTTATGTGAATCATGAATAGATGATGAATATATGCACAAATTACTAATAATAACAACATACCTTAACAATAAAACAAGATAATAGCATAATAACTCAAATAACAAGATCTAAAACATTGTGATGGCAAGGATCTCATGCTCAAGTGTATCCACTTCCTTAGCTGGAAGCTCATGAGGATTTTGTGTGGAATCACACATGAATGAACTTGCCATTATATATTTCAAGATCCTAAAGTGTAGATCTCTTACCTATTTGTTGTATGGAGTAAGAAAATTGAAGGAAAAACAAAGTGTGTGTGTGTGTGTGTGTAGAGGGAAGGGGTTTCACGGTTTGGGAAAGGAGAGGAAGAGAGGGTTTTTGAGTTTGTTTGAAACAAAAGAAGTAAATGAAGGATAGAGAAAAGAAAGAGATTATTTATATTAAGTGGAATTAGGGTTTGTTTGATATAAAGATGAGATAAAATAAAACAATTTGGAGGGAGAAATGGGGAGGATTGCGCCGGCTCATAGGGGGAAAGAGAGAGAGAGGAGTTATTTGAATTGTGTTGTGTAAGATTTGGAATTAATTAAGGTAATTTAAATGATAAAAGATATATTGGAAAGGTAAATTGTAAGAAAATGATGTAATTGTAAGAGGAGGGTGTAAGGATGTAAGAAATAGGTTATGGGTAGTGTGTAATGTAGGTTATACTTGTTAATAGTGGTAAATAGTAGACAAGACATTTACTTTACCGGTAGTAAAGAAAATACGGGAAAAAGGCTATAACTGTAATTTTTATGGCCCGAAAAATTATAAAATTTATATTTTTAAAATCCTTATAAAATTTCAGTTCTAAGGAGTATTCCGGAATATTTTTCTAAGTTTCTAGTTCTTATGCTCGCTTTTCTGTAATGGAGCTCGGAAAGGCCCGGGATAGAAAATTTTTCGAAATCAAAACTTTTCGTGGTTTAAAATATACTTTAAAACAATATTCCATATTAAAATTATTTTATAAAATTTCTTTCGATATGAAACCGAAGAAAAGTTGGATATAGGGTTTTTAGGTTTTTTTCACAAAGCTTGAACTAAACCGGTTTAGGGTTTCGTTTTCCGATTTCCGAAGTTTACTCGATTACTAGGAAACTCAGGGTATACATTATAAAAATAACAAAATTTTGAAATGAAATAAAAATTGAATAACGCAAAAGACTAATTAATTACCGGTAGTAATGAAAATACGATAAAAAGGTTATAATTGTAACTTTTATAACCCGAAAAATTATATAACTGATATATTTGAAAATCTTATGAAATTACGAGTCTAACGGTACTATTGGTATATTTTTGATATATCGAGCTCCGGGACACGCTTTTCGAAGTCTGTATCCAAACGGGTTCAAAATAGGTCAAAAATTTACCAATCTGATATTTTTAAACAAACTTATATTACTACGAGCTATTCTATATATCTAAACTACATCTCGGCCTTTAGGGTTAGGGGCGCTAGATTGCCGGACTTAAACTATTGTATTCCACTTAGGGTTTCCGGATGATTTTTCCGGTTTAGGTCTTTGCCAATCTAGAAACTTATATTTTTATGTTTATACAACTTATTTAAATTGAGAAATTTATTTTAAATTTGTTTTTTTTTTTGTAAGTATTTAATATCTCTCGATGTTTTCGGAATTCTTTGAATCGAGTTTCATTTCCGAAAGTTAATCGTTATTTACTTTTTAATAATTTGTTTTTGGGCTTTATATTACCTGATTTTATAAGTTGGAGTTAAGTATAGAATTTGTCGTACATAGTGGTTTTGGAATTGAAGTATGTTGAGTTCTTATTTTGTTTTTAAGGATTCTTATTTTTCTCAAGATTCGGAAATTTCTGGATTCACTCGTGTTTTAGGACTAGTTGAAGTTCGGTTTTAATTTGGAGTGATTTTTAGGGTTTATTTTCGAAGTTCATCTTGGAATTATTTACTGAAATTTTTCGGGAATTACAATAGGATGACATAAATCTTTTGTATTACATTAAAATAAGGTTTAGTTAAATAAAGGAATCATAGATCATTAATGGGTTCTTCAACTGATATTAGTTAAGAAGAAATTTTAATAGATAGATTCAAGAATTAGGAATTGGTAATAATACTACGGATTGAGAAATTAATAATTGCATTAAATTATCTTTAGAAATTACACATAGTAATTCTTAATGGTGATTTAATACCTAGATGCTTTTAGTGATCTTGTGATTGATATTTCGTTAACTTGACTTGTGATGTCGATTTGATTAAATAATTAGATTATAATAATAGTAAGATAAATAGTAGAATTAGTAATTAATTACATTGAATTGATTATTAGTTAGATAGTGGCAAAAGAAGAAATTACTAGTACTTCTAGATCCTTGTAGGAACAATACATGTGCTTATTCGCTATACTATAATTCGATAGGTAAATTTTCCTAAAAAGTGATCGTGGGATAATTTATTAGCACATATTTTATTTATTGGTACGATTATAGCAAGGCTATACTGCTACAACACAACCCATCACAGCTTAATAAAAAACACACCATACGTGCTAGCCTATGGCACTAAAGTTATCCATCCGATTGAGTTAAAAGTACCAAACTTGTGCACTTAAAATTTCGATGTCATGGCTAACTAGATTGGGTTGAAAGCTAACCTAAATACTATTGAGGAAATTTACTACTTGGCCAGATCCAAGTTAGTAGTCTATTGACTTAAAGCAGCTAAATACTATGACAAGAAGGTTCAACATGGAGTATTTCAGTCAAGTAACCTAGTTTACAGGAGATTGGAAGCAACTAGGTCACATAGAGGAAAAGAAAATTAGCCCCTAGCTAGGAAGACCCCATTAAGGTCGTCGAAGACCTCGGGAATGAAGCTCACCTACTAAAAAGGTTAGATTGTTAGTGTATCCCATGCACTTGGAACATTAACAATCTTAGGAAGTTTTTGGTTTGAAATTTGTCATGTTTTCTATTGAACTGTTTCATGAATTGTTGTAGTCCTATTTAGTTTGGTTTCAATTTGTCAGCCACATACTACAATCAATGTTTTCTTTAAAATATAATTAATTCGTTAACACTACTTGAGCCAAAGAATTCCTTTATAAAAGTCAATCAACTCTAACTGATGGTTGATTCCTAAGCTCTTCAGCTTAGACTAGGTAAGTTCATTGATGAACCAATCAAGCAGCTCCCCTTAAAAATTATTAAGTCTTAGAGCCCTTATCTTGGATTGTGTAAGATTGTTATTAGATTAATCGAGCAACTCCCCCTAAAATTTAATAAGTCCTAAAGCTTTTCATCTTGGACTAGGTAAGCTTGTTGTTAGATCAATTGGTTTGGATTGGGTAAACTAATCACTAAACGCTAACCAAGTGACTCCCTTAAATAACGCAAAAAACTTCAAAAGTTTGTAAGTTAGACCTTTTACCAAGGAAAGTCATGAAATAAAATAAGTGCACACAACTGAGACAAGGTAATAGAAGGAAAAGAAAAGGTGAAATAAATTTTTACAAGATAAATAAATTTCATTTGATTGGATTAAGGTGATGTTACAGTAGTTTTGATTACCATCTTAGCCAAGTTATAGGAACTCTTTACATCAAAAAGTTGATAAGAACGTATTATTCGTATCAAATAATAAATAATAAAACCCAATATAAATCCTACACAAGCTCTAAGGTAGTGCACCAATCAATTGCATAATAGAATAACTGCGAGTGTCATTGTCTAAGTTTTAGATATTCAGTATTAATATTATTGTTTCTCTACTATTTAACCTAATAATTGAGATGATATTATAATTACTATTTATCTAACTAATAACCCTAATGGTTAATTATGTGCCTTCTTAAGTTAATATAATCTCAAAACGATACATTTTATCTTGATCTAGCCCCTAATTTTCAATTCTTTACAAAACATTCATTAATGTATTTTTAAATTCTTGAACTATAGAATTCTTAAATTCATCAACTTCACTTTCAAGATAATTGAATTCTAATCATACATGATTAACGGAAATGTCTTTCCTCATTAATTACATATAGAATTGCATTATTATTCAAGATTCCTAACAAAGATTCAATATTTATGCATATAGTTTATGCAGTCTATGTCTAGATCCACATTCAAATCTCTCTATTCCTGTAGATCTATTCTATTAAATGAAATCTCTTTTTATATAAAAGAAATCAAGCATGCAATCAATTTTGCCTACAAATTAATCACAAGAACAACAAAGAATGCATAGATAGATTCAAGGACAAAAACTTTCATTAATCAAATAAATTTAGCACATAGATATAGATCAAAGGTTTCATAAGACTTAGGATAAAGAAATCTACTCCTCCATGGATTTTACAATCATAACATGAAATCTAAAAGAATAGAAAATAAACATGATGTAAAATAATTCCCTTAAATAAAATTTTTGTAATCTTCAATGATGCCTTGGTACTTCTCCTCTTGAAGCTTATAATTTTCTTTCTTGGGTTTCTAGGAAAAAAGATGTATATCCCAAAAGACAAGTAATGGCTTCTATTTATAGCAAGAGGCAAAATATTATCTACACAGTTATGTATGATGAAAACTCATGATTTTCACCTAAAATGACTTTGCACAGCCTCGACGACAGCTTGTGCATGGAGCCTATGTAGGTTCAAAACGTTCTGATCATTTTCCAGCTTCTATTCTTGCATGATACACATCCTGTGTAGCTCCTTATGCACTTCAAAATTGTTTGTTGGTCACTTTTCACCTTCTACACTACTGTTCTGCACAGCCTGAGCAAGAATCTCATGTATGTTGTAAATCTTCCCTTTACCAATTTCTTCATTAAAATCTCCTTTAACTTATCCAATTTGCTTCATTAAGCTCTATATCTTTCCTTTATTCCTGAAATTGACATTTTAGCTAGATAAATATCCTTTTCTTTAATAATTCACATGAAATCTATATATTAGAATATCAAAATAATGCAAACAATAAGGGTCTTTTGACACTTATCAACTGCCCTATGTAGTTTGATGAATGATTCGGTTACTTTGTTCTCCCCAGCAAATAAGTTAGCCATTCATGATTGAGTTAGACACATCAAACTTGTTGATACCTTGATGAGGATACACCAACAAAATTAGTAAAAACACACACCTCCTAAAGATTGGATTGAGGTAATGAAGTAAATGCCTCCATTAGTGCCTTTGTCAAGATCATGAAAGTTGTGAGATGGAAAATGTAAAGGTTTTTCCACTCCGACCAATGCCTCTATCAAGATCCAACCCTATTATAAGAGGATTGGAAAGAAGCCTCGCAAGAGTAGAAATATCTACTAAATGGGTTATGAAAAGGAAGAAACCACTATAGGCCTATGAAAAAAGTTTCCTTTTGCCTAAGGATTAACCTTAGCAATTAGGAAAACTACTTATCCTCTCCCTTTTGTAACCTCGTTGTTATATAAGATAAGGAGGCTTTAAACCCTCCATTGTACACCATATTACAAGATCTGCGAACATACTTTTTAACTTTGCCTCAAAAAGATCATTGATTCTTTGTTGGGATGAGCAGATAGCTCCCTCTCCTTAGGGTAGACAATTGAACGGTCTCTTTAGAAGGATCATGTAGGCCCCCAAGGGTCGAACCCTGCCCATTCCCCTTACCTTCCCAAGCCTTAACCAACTGAACCACTTGGCTTTTTAATAAATTGGCCTGACTAAATTACACTTAACCATTCGAATCAGGCCAAATATGATCTTAATAAAAAATGGGTCGAAACAGCATGAGTTCCAAGATCCAAATGATTTTTAAGTTAAGCCCAAAGCATTACAAAACCTATATTAAACTATGATAAGTCTAAAATGAAATTTTCTTTATATTTTCCTTTTTTCCATTTTTTTTTCATTTTAAGTTAAGAAAGCTTATTTACTAAAAAGATAGGATTTTCTAGCTTTTTAATATTTTTTAATTTTTGCATTCTTTTCGTTGAGTTTTAACTTAGCTAATAATTTTATATTCTTCATAAATTTTTATTTTTATTATATTTTACTATTTTTTTTAGAATTTTTATGATTTTTGAATTTTTCATTTTTATTTTTATTTTTGAAAGAGGGACAAAAATGAGGTGTTGACAATGATTTTGTGACAAAGTTATCCATCTGCCATCATCTTTGAAGCTAAAAATATAACGTGCTAGTTGTAGGGTCAATCATCAAAACAAATTGCCAACAATAGCCTAGAGTTGGGATAAAGATGACATATGGAAACATGAAAATAATTCACGCACTCCCTCTTGAACTCAGAAAAAGGAACCCTTAAACCAAACTTCTGGCATTTTTTATAAATGCAAAATCGAGGCCCCTTAATAAGAGGAACTCTATCCTCAACCCTAGGTTAGCAATACGATACCTGAAGGGTGTTTTATCTAAATACACATTTGCTATTTCTTCAATATCTTCTTTGTTGATCTTTTTTACCTAGTTGATAAGATAAGGATCCTCACAACTTTGCGTAAAAGGCTTTAAGATTATCCATGGCTATCGTTGATGCCTTACTATCATTGTCATAATCATCCCTATCTAGGAATATATACCGATTTCACCAATAAGCACTCGACTCGAAATACAGCTCGAAGCCTCCATGACCGACTCCTCTCCGCTAACACTTGATCTCTTTACCATTGTTGTTTGTGGGGTTAGGGGATCATCCTACGCAAAATCTTGTTTGAACAAGTTGTAGAAGAGATTTAACTCTCACTTGCCATGATTGATCAAATGATTTGCACCAATGAAAATAGATAATACATGAGAAAAAAGAAAGAATTTTTGGATAGCAAAAAACAAAAGAAAGTGTAAAAATGGTGAGTTTATGATAAGGTGTCAAAGATTTAGATCTTAATGTGACTATTAGCATAATCGGACCGACACGTCACCCTAAGTATTAGATCCCTTTTTTATAAAATCCAACAACTAAGGGCCTCTGAAATGATGCATCACACCTAGACATGTACTGACATGACATGCATATAGCCAATTCACATTTGACATGTGTTATGGTATAGTCTTTCACATCAGCATTTGAAAAGAAAAACATCTTCCGCATGACAACTTCACCTGTACCTATTTTAGACTCGATAAAGACAACATGGTCGAAAATAAACGTACCATGCACGTTGTTTGCTTGACTTTTATCTATCAACTACAACTCTATCATTACATGCTCAGACCAAAGGGTAAAGCACCCAATCTTACTTGAAGTACCCATAGCAAAAATATCAACTCCACCCCCTGTCGAATTTGAGTTACTACGTCAAGGCCCACTTAAATCGATTTACTCTTTGGAAATCGATTTCTCCATTTCTTTATTTGGCTTCTACTTGAGAAGCCCTAGATCATAACTACTATGTTTTCTAACTCCTCACCAAAAGAGTGAGGTGGTCAACTATTAATGAGCATATTTACATATAGGATTCTCAAACCCACCCCAACTAACTAAGACACAAGTTAGCCTAAAGACTCTATAGCCAACACTCCTAATCGCACTTGGTTGTCTATAATCCTTTTTATTACACTCAGTTAAACTTCACTGCTTGACTTGAGTTCCCCACTTGAATGATGTTGACTCAATCTCCCACGTTCATGGAACATGGCTTAGAGGCCTCTTCGCCATCAAGCATGTAACTCACACAATCCTCACTACCTACGCGAATAGGTTATCGCAACCTATGACAATTAATAAATACTCCTATAGAATTTCCTCTGACGACAAGCCTGGTAACCTCTACACATTACTTTGTTATTTGATTTATGCTTTCCTTTATCCTATTAACTTAACCAATAGAGTAGCTGCATCGAACAATATTCTAATGCTTACTTACCCTTTACCAGCAAGCTTATCAATCCAAAGGTCTTTATCCAAGATACTTTACCAGCAAGTCAAGGCCTTAACAAGATCATTATATTCTACATGTTTTATCTATAATTTCTAATACACAATACGTATATAATATGCTTTTGATATGGCAAGTTAAGCCCTAACAAACATCCATTTAGTCATGCGTAATTACTTAATCTGATTTTAGTGATGATGTTCAATTTACTAGTTGGTTTTATTTGATTATGTTATTCATTCTTTTGGTAATGAAGGTTTTTTCCTTTTTTTGTTTTTTTTCAATTGGCAATAAGTTTAAATGAGAACCTCTTTCCATGATGATTTTTTAACTAAAATTCACATCTTTGTATGTTTACATCCATCATATTTTTAAGTCATTTTTAAAATAGATAAATTATGCTAGAAGGCATCAATGTCTAGGGGTAAATTCATTTATAGTATCAATGTTTCAAGTAGTTAAAAAAAGGTATCAACGTTTGACAAAGTGAATCAAATGAGATACTAACATTTTGTAAAGTTCAATTAAGATACCATTGTTTCTATTGGTTTTCAATTAGTTTCCAAACTTTTGGCTAATGATTAATTATTAATACCTTATTTGACTCACTTTGCAAAATGTTGAAACATTTTTTTAACGACTTAAAATGCTGGTACCTTAAATGAACTTACCCTCAAATATTGATACTATTTGGTGTAATTTACCCATTTTAAAACTGGTTAAAACATAATGTTTGAGTTATAGGAGTGCAATATATGTCTAAGGTTTCTATGGAAAAATATTAACAATATACAATTTTGATGAAATTAATTACCAATATACCATATCAAAATTGCGTTTGAAAAACAGAATATGATAATTTACACATAAATCGCGGGAATAAAACAGGATATGATGTTTATATACCATTGCTATATCGCGATTAGTAATCGCGTTATAAGAGTTAATCAAATATCGCGATTAGTAATTGCAGTATAAATTTTTTTATTTGTGTATAAATCGCTTTTTATAAACGCGATATTCATGCAAATATCACGACTACAATACACGATATACGGTAGACCGTATAATGTTTGTATATCCTGATTTATACACGCGATTTAGCAACTGTATATTAGTAATTATTTTTATTTTGACCTTAAATAAGTAATTAATTTCAATTGGAATTGTAAACATGAAATTATTTCGAGTAATAGAGACATTCACGATGTAGAAAGTAAAATTCACATAACGTATATAAAATAGATCCAAGGATGGATCTCGATGGATACCGATGGGCCCGCCTCACTTCAAAAAAACTTGATTTATAATAACATATTTAAATAAAAAATGTGTGTTATTTTTATATTTAAATAAAATTAGTTTGACCCCAATATACATATGTTTATTTGTCCGTTTTTCAACAGAATCAACTTAAAACAAAAGATAATGACAAAAATGGTACTTGAATTATTATAAAAAGAACAATTAGATACCTGAAATTTAGTTTTAAACAATGTGGTACCTGAACAAAATTTTCGTTAACTTTTTTCATACCTGAAGTTTAGTTTTGAAACTTTTGGTACCTAAACAAACATTTCGTAGACCTTTTTAATACCTCAATTTACTTGTTTTAGGTATAAAGAAAGTCAACAAAAACTTTGTTTGGGTACAAAAAGTTTCAAAAGTGACATCAACATAAACGCCTCAGCTCTTTAGCATTTGAAGTTTATAAATTTTGAATATTATGTGCAAAGATGATTTCGGGAATATATGAACAGAATTTAACGACTGGGGAGAAAAAAATAAAAAAGTAATGCTTCACTGATCTGATTATTACACTTAAAATGGATTAATGTCACTTTTGTTATATGAATTTTACCAGTTTTGCAATTAAATTTGAAAGTCTCAATTTTAATTCCTATAGCTTGTCTATTTAAACTCTTACCACTTTTTTATTTAATTACTTATACAGTCGTAGGCCTGAAATTACAAATGACATAAAAAAGTCTATGGATAAAAATCAAAACGCTTGGGGGTAGCAAAATGACAATTAAATAATTAATTACAAAAATTAATAAAATTTAGGTATCAAATGTGCCATTTGCCTTGCCTAGATGCTGTTTCTCAATAGAAGATTCCATTTGGAGGAAAGACATATCCACTCCTCTTTTATTATAACTACTTGATTTCTTAATATCTTTTGGATATACGCGAGATTAAAAGCAACTTTTATATCCTATCCGCAGTTTGAATCTCCGTGTCGCCTGAGCCCTACTAGGACGTTGAGTAAATGTCATCCGTGTTAGGTGTTAGGCTCAAGACCCTAGAGCCTGGAGGAAATCATATAGGGACCCGCCTTGTTATGAGGATATCACTTCCGGAAATGACATTCTGTTGCCTCCGTCTATCAGAGGGTGGCAAGAGAATACGGGGCTGATCATATGAGGGTGACTAGCAGGAACCGGCACAGTATTTCTCTTACATGGACAAATGTAGAGTTCTCTCTGGCTGACTCTAAGCAATATAAGACTAGAGGCCGACATAAGACTAATTTGCTGGTCAATCTGACTTCAGACTTCTATTTATGCACTCTTTCTGCTCTCTAAGTGAACGCATGAATAGGACTTATCCTTTTCAGATTGGTCTTATTTTAGCAATTGATCTTTATCTCTGGAAGGCCGGAACCCGACTAAAACATCCTCTCCTGTAAATTAGTGTAAGTGATGAAAGCAAGATATTACCTGTAATCAGCATTTTGGAAATGCATCATTTCTTTAGTGAATATATCCATCAAAAGCGCTAGGGAAGCAACTTTGTTTAATCCACTATATCGGGTTCAAAAGTCCAAAATGGATTTTGAGATTAATATATATTTACAGATTAAGCACTCGATGAAATATAAATAGATCAGCCACACAAATTCACTAACATCCCAAAGTAAAATAACAAAGAACAAAAATGTCTTCAAAAGAAAAATTATTGCCTACTTTACCGGATGAGAAATATACCCTATTGAAATTCCAGACACAAATGATGAAAACACACCAAATACTACCTAAATACCACGACTATTTCCATGGGCTTTTGCACCTACATATCCAATTTCATGATGTTATCATGTTAATCAATTGCTCTTCCCAAGCACACATGTTGTCCTCATCGTTATATGCCAATATGTCAGCGAACTTCTACAGACCAAGACTTGTTGATGCTAATTATATACACACTGTACACTTTCACTTCCCTGAGTCCAAGACACACCTCCACCTGCATTTGCATTTACAAAATAACAAAGATCAATGGTACAATTAACAAATAATGAACAACGTAGATTACTGGTTTTCCCTTGATTAATAACAGTCATATTCATTATGAAGAACAAGTAATGCAGCATGTCCAGGTTTAGTTTTTAGCATTCAAGAGCAAGTCGAGCACAAATTCCAGCTACCCTCATGCTGACAGGTAGCATGCAGGTTAATGTTAGGTTTATAGACAATAATTAATATATCTGATTTAGTTTTAACCTGTGTTTACAGCACACGATATATTTCAATATCTGAAAAGCATCTTTACAAGCCCAAGAGTTAGCTATTGTCCAGGATCCTCAATAACTTGATGATGACCGAGTATAAGCTCTCTTCAACAAGACCACAGTGAGCTATACAGTGAGACCACCATTTAGATCACGGAAAACTTGTTCAGTAGATCATGTTTGTCTGAGGAATAGCTTAACAATTATGATTAATCTCCTAAGTGTTGATTCAGATTGGCTCTTTAAAGCACAGTGCCGTGGGGGGGGGGGGGGGGGGGGAGGAAAGACCATACACTTAATGAATTGAATGTGAAGTCTTCCACAGGCAGAAAAGATTTAACTAACAGTGGAGAGCCTGAAGCATATTTACACTCCAGCTTAAATCCAATGATACCTGCTACAGTTTTGTCACATACATCTTGAAGCCCATCTGATACACAACAATAATGTCTAGTGGAGAAAGATATTTGACTAGAAATCAAGTTAATATCATATAAGCACCCATCAGCATGGATATGGGTTCTTTGGCAGTGACCCCAGTGAAAGTATTAAGTTAACAAATACATCTAACATGTCAGTTGGTATTGCTTTATTTCTCATCCAGCCTAAAACCTGTTTCGACTCCATTCAAGAGAACACAATATCCGCTTGGTCTTTTAACAATATAAAATGAAAAGAGTGACAAACTCCTCTTTTTGCACCAAAATTGCATTTCAACCTACAATCATACGTTTAGTCTAGTAGACTTGACAAACTGAAACTCAGTGCTAATGTTCATCTTAGAAGTTGATAAAATTTTATCTGATAAAATCCACATGAATTCCGGAAAAAGCAGTAAAATACATGCAATCCCAACTAGTAAGACAGAAGGAACTGCTCACCAAATCTTATTCACTGCCAAAGTCATCATAACTCAAGCCTTCAGACACTGGGTCCAATCTTCTACCATCACCTGATTGACCAAGAAAGAAGATTTAATAGCTGTTTTGCAACATAACAATAAGATCCTCACAGCATTCTCACCTTGTTCTCTTTCACGAGAATCTAGAAAGTTGTTATTTTCTGTACCTAGATAAGGTGACCTGGGGTAACTCTCCAATATATCTGACATCACACAAAGACAACATAAACAGAATTATTATATGTAAATAGTGCCCCCTGAATGCTAAGTCTAACTCAAATAACGTTACTGACTCAGCATTGGTCAATTCCCAGTTCCATTGTTGAACGTCAAAAAACAAAAATCTAATATTAAAGTCAAGTCAATGTATTCACACCAGAAGGAGGGGGATGGGGGTGAAAAGAAGAACATATCTTCTAGATGATACATGTGATTAAAACTGAAGAAAAAAAAATGAAATGCTTAACAAACAAACACATGGTGAATATTAAAAAGACATAAAGAGATGTACAAACCAGAACTTTGAGAGAAGTCTGCCGTCAGATCTGAAAGACTGAAAATTCTAGGAATTTGACCCAGCAATCCGAATGAAGCTTCTGGATCAAGGAGGGACTCATTCAAGGGCTGCGCATTTGATTCTACACTACTGAAGGAGGCAATAGGGGCATCCGCAATTGCTGGGCGGGAATCAAGGACATTATTGTCAGCACCAAACATATAAGGAGAACCGCCTGAAAAACCTGCTTCAGTCTTGATCATCCCACCATTTATTCCTTGCATGAGACCCATGTTCGAGCTTTGACTAATCAAATTTGATGGAGCTTCAATCCTATTGGTGTGAGCAGACATTTCAACCGCAGCATGCAAAGTTGAATGCAGTGATGGACCGCCGTTTGTAAACGCATTAGATAAAGCGGAGCCCAGGTGGTGCTGGATGTTCTCTGGCTTTATTGCTCCTCCTGTATGCTCTGTGGCATAGCAGGCTGAGTTCTGGTGTACTGTTAAATAAACATGTCCAAAAAGATCAGAAAAGCAAATACCAGCTCTAGCAGAAAGATAAGAAGTTCGTCAGAAATGTTCAGCATCTAAAGTTCAAACAAAAGGAAATGTAGGAGAAAGCTAATATCAACAATCCCCTTTTCTGTCCATTCATTAAGTGCCAATTCTGCCAAAGCTTCGTAAAGAAAATTAAAGAAAATATTCATGAAGATAGGACGTAACTATCATAAAATCAAGCAGCAATTCTTAGTCTAATCTACAGACAGGAACAAGCATACTATTCTAAGTAAACATATGGACTAAACTGTCATAGCATTTCATGGAAATAACCATCCAAAGACGCAATCCATCCAACTCTTGCAAAAGCAATCCCTGAAATTCTCTCTCTCTACTTTTCCTAACTTTTTGTAATTATTTTTTCCAGCAAATCAATAATTTTTTATCATTTCCAAAAGAGGAAGTATTACAACCGCTCAACACAGGCTAGTGAGTAATACAAAGTCCCAGAAATGTACAAAAGGTTCATATATTTACAAAAATAAAAAGAAATAAAAAAACACTAGGGCAAAACAGTCGTCAAGATCCGAGTAAAATGGTTCAGCTTAGAATTTGGCTACCCAAAAACTAATAAGAGGGAAGAGTTTTCCTCAAGCCAACTGCATTTCGCACTCTTCAAGAGCAAATCATGGTGGCAGCAAATGCAACTCTCCACAAAATGATAGCTTTGGATCTCGATGAATTCAACTAGATGGTAGTGACTCCTTGCCAAGAAAAGAGGAAATACGGAAACTCAATGTCAAAATAATATGTTGCCAGGCTTGCAAGGAGAAAGACGGTCAAAGAAGAGGTGGCCATGTTCTTTAATGCCCTTGTTATACAGGTAACACAAGAAACCAGTAGTAACGCCCCATAGACAAAGCTTCAAGGTTGTAAAGCTTTCTATGCAAAGCCAACCATAAGATAAAACAATGTCTGGGCATAAGACTTGTGGCACCAGACAAGCATGAACCAATTCACTCACCTCCATGACACACTTGAAGCATCTTACGCACTCTTGATCGTGAAAGCGGCAGAAATACAGGGGGCCCAAAGTAAATTATCAGAAGTGGGGTTAGAACAAAAAGATGAAAGAATGAAAATGTCTTTCCAGAAAGTCCCATGGAGAACGCCCAGGCATCATTCTATAAATGAACACAACCTGGTGTTCAAGGGAAGGACGGAGAGCATGCATCAGGGGGTAGGAGTACACTTTTTTTGCACAGGAAATATAGCACCATGGGGTACATTAGGAGTGGTATCTACACTTTTACTGTGACTTTCTTAAAAACATCTAGAACTCAGATATTGAAAAATGTTTAGGACCTGATTGCATATGCTACAAAAGATTTGAAAACAAAAGGGACTTTTCTCATTTTAAACATTCACTACAAAATCACATCTTATGGCTTACCAACCAGTCAAATTGCTAGACTATATGGTTATTGCCTACTGAATTTTTGTGACTAGATCTTAAAAATAGCTACATAGAAAAATCCTTGAATGCATCTAATTCAATCATATTGTGTGCCTTGGATAAGCTGCTTCTTCTTCTTCTTTCTTTTTTTTTTTTTTTTTTTTTTTTTTTTTTTGGGTGTGTGTGTGTGTGTGCACGCGCGCGCGCACATGTGTGTGAATATATGCCATAAATAAGCAATAGTTAAAGCATTCGCCCCCCCCCCCCCAAACAAACCAAAAGGACATTGTTTAGCTTGAGGTTGACCCTTGGCACAACAATTCCATTCATCATATTGAGTGAATTAAGGGAAAGCAAGTCTGCAGCTTCCACAAGAAAGTATGCCCATGCAGAAAGCGTCATCTTTCAAAAATATTTATGGAGCCTCCTCCATTTATTGCCAATTCCATTAATTAGTAACTGAAGCAGGCGTTGAAACGAATGTGTGGGAAATAATAATGTTTTAGAAACATAAAAACTTCCAACGAACTCTGCAATAAGATGAAATCTTACATGATGACATATGATTACCATTGGAAGTGGGTAAAGTAACTCCTGTTAGAGGCATCTGATGCATCAAGCGCACCTGTTGCTCAAGCAACTTGTTGAATTCAATTATTTGCTGCTTTACCATTAACCTCAAGTAATATGCTTTAAAAAACTCTTGGTTTTCCTCCTCAAGCTTTTTCCAAACTGGACAAAGGAAGGTCCAAATGTACCATGAGAACATAAGGTGAAGCACAAAAATACCCAAGAAAAGTTATCAATCTAATAGAGATCATGAGCATCACAAAAGATTACAACTGAAACCATCAACTTTTGCAAGGAAAACACCCGTTTTAATAGCTATATCATGCTACTAATGCACTAATACAGAAGTACAGTATTTTCTGAATTTCCTTTACACTATGTTTGGGAAGAGGGAAGAAATTATGAAGGAAAAAAATTGGCAGGAAGAATTAATGGGAGGAAAAAAATAAAACTAAAGAAAAATTATAGATTCTCTAGTTTGGATAATTAGGAGAAAGAAAATAGAGTGAAAGTTGGTAACATAACTTTTTCTATTATGTTCCCTCCCAATTTTCTCCAAATTGGAAAGAGTTGCTTTTGGTCCCACCTCCTTTCCATTCCTTTTCCAAATAAGGGAAAAGTAAGATCTCCCCTTTCGACCTGCTCCCCTTCCCTTCGCTTCCCTCCATAGTCAATCCAAACATATGGTCTACTTGGTTCATCTTATTTTAATCAGTTTGACATCTTATTTTTGTCGTATGTCAAGAAATAGATATAGATGAAAAACAGATATTTTTATTCATAAATAAACCAGATACAGATCAAATATAAATAAAATATAGATGAAAATCAAACAATACAAACAAACCCATAATAAGTTCAATCCAAATATTACATAAGCAATTCAGCAATTGGGCGACAATAACATGAGAAACAGATTAGAAAAGCCTGCCCACAACCACAATTAAAATGAACATATTCCTAAAAACTTGAAGTAGGAATACTGAACACCAGCAAATCAATCAATTTGAAGACCTGTGTGATTGGCCCCCTTAAAGATAAACCTGCCTGAAGGTATAATATTTTTTTTTTTTTCCTGTCACGTTAATAGTGCAGAGCTACAGGAAGGCAAGATTTATTTACTTTCACCTATAAATCATGTAAGGATTCCCCACAAAAAATTACTAAACTGAAAAAAAAAAAAAATTGTGCTCTATCTTGTGAAATCCTCTCTCATAAACAAACTGCAAAATCCATGCACCTCCCCTGGCCAGACAAATCACTTATAAAAAGGTTTTTAAAGTTATGCTAAGCATCAAAGACAACATATATCCTTGCATTATTTCCTTTTGTCCACTCTTTGTATGAAAAGAAATTAGAATTTACAGATTATATCCTACCTTTCTGAAAGCACGAAGGCAATAACACATCTCAAATTTATATAATCAACATAAATAACTGAGTTTATTAGAAACATAAAAATGATTGTCATGCATCAAAGTCAGTAGCTGCTTTTAATCATGTTGGGAGCAACATAAATCTGTTACAAAAGGCACAAATTAGTGCAGATGTTCAAATTGTGTAGACACATGTATTTGTTACAGGATCAAATTAAAATTAATTTTAAGGCTCGTTATAAAGAGAACCCAACAATCTCTTACTAGGGCTCAAGTAGAAAGAGAACGCTATGATACTAGAGCTCAATATAAAGAATCCTGGAACGCTTTAGAAATAAATCTAAAATTTCATTTTGGATAATAGAAATTACATTTTATATTCCCTTGGCTAGTATAAATACATTACAACACTAATAGTAGTTACCAAAAGTAACTGCAAAGTCCCTAATTAGTAACTGCAAAGTCCCTAATTAATCTCCTTTTATAACACATAACAAACCACTATGTAACTTCCCATGCACTTAACTAAGGCATATTGGCAGACACAAGCACACGAATAATAAAACACAAATTATAATGCACATACATCAGCACTGCACTGCACTGCACATACATATCAGCACTAGACAAACACACATATCAACTTTGCTGCTTCTGTTTTTTATTATTTTTGCACATATAAACATCACAAAAGGAACCACATTAGCCAAAGAAGTTGTAAGAGTCTTGCGTGTTTGTTGTGTGTTTATGTAGTGTAATGTTGTGTGTTGCATGTCTCAGTGTAAATTATGTAGTCTATATTTGTCAGTGTTAAATGTGTGTTAATACAGACGTGGTTAGGATGTGGGGCATGAACCTCCTTTTTTTGTTTTTTTTTTTTGGTGCATACTATGAAGTAGTGAGGAGGCAGTTGCTAAAGCTTTCAACTAAAAGGATGACTGGATATATCAAGTTCTGCCTTTTAAACCAAATCAAAGCAACAGATCTTGGGTTCTCTTAAATTAAACCTTTTCTAGATCAGACACATAAGCAAAGAGAAAAATCAGAAGAAATTTTCTCAGTTTTCCTTAACATAACAAGATCATAAATACAATCCTATAACCTTTGATATTAGAACCACCAAATATGGGATTTGAAATCTCCACAGAAGCCTGAGGCTTTGTTGGACATGTATAAAGAAGATGAGCCAATTTGGAAGTCAGACAGCAGCAACTCTCCAACAACAAATAAAATGCAGGATCGTTCTGGCTAGGGTTTGAAGAATCAGGAGATGGATGGAGCCAGCAGTAACAGAGAAAGAAGTAGGCATCAAGCAACTGTGCGTGAGCAATTGGCTGCAGAGGTAACAACCCTTTTGCCAAATAGAAAGTAGATCAGTGGCACGAAGGTATAGATTGGTGTTCAAGTTCAATTACTTCACTCATGAGATTTGACTCATTCCATGTGTCTTTCTCGACTCTACATGCAAAGATGGCCCCAACTAAATGAGGTACCACAAGATCTAAAACTGGAAACTTGCATACCTTATATTAAGCAGTAGCACTGATAAATGATGGAAGAAAAAGCTAAGTATAAATTTCTCCCCACTGATAAAAAATGGAAGAAAAAGCTAAGTAGTTTTCCCCCAAATGCAATGATCCCTATTTTTTGTCAGACAAATGCAAGAAACTTTTTTGGTTAGAATTTGTGGAAGAAGATCAGACCAATCAGCTATGCCACATACACACTTTAATTTGAGTTTGTATTAAATGTCCGGCACTTTGCCAACACAACTAACATCCAATCAATGTTCGCACACAGTAAGCTTGTTGTACCCAAGGAAAAATGAAAGAACGACGATGCATGCCAGACACACCATCCAGGTGTGTCCCACTGTATAAGACACTTTAATGTCACAAAATTGTTTGTGTGTGTGTGTGTGTGTGTGCGTGTGTGTGTGTGTGAATATAAAGGAGTAGCACCAACCCTATCCTCAATAAGGTCAAGCGAAAATACATACTCCAATATCAAAAAAGCTCTCGGATCCTTATCTTACTTCCTCACAGTCTCCACATATTCCCTGCTCTGGCACAACGCTCCACTTCATCAGCAATCAGCATGACACTGACACCATTAACAAATGTTGAACATGGGACACGTTCATATTGTGTAATTATGCTGATGATCACCAGGAGGACTAAGTCTGATTCTGATTTCTTGGAGTCAAGGATTTATGATGCATATTTTTGTTTCTTCTTATTTTATTTTAAGTACTCAAGCATATAAACCTTATTATTTGTGTTTTCTTTTTATATTTATAGTTAATTTTAGTATACTTCAGAAAGTAAAAAATAGGGTAAGATGTACAAATATATTTTCTATCCTTTACCTTGTGTTGATAACCTACCATGTCCTATTATTATTAATATTGGCATGTCGCATGTCAGCACCAAAGTGTATCTGTCATTGTAGCTGATCAGCATACCATGCTGGGAAATGAAGTGGGTCATGGCAGCAATAACCAAAGGAGGAATGGCAGTGTAAGGCATAACAAGGAAATCCAATACGAATGGAAATTTGTTGTGAAATTCCACACAACTGATCCCTTAAGATGGCTTTAAACCAACAAAAGCATCACGAAAATGTGCTGATTCTACTTTTTAAAAAAAAAAATCTATATTTTAAGCCCTCGGCTTTTAAAATCAGCTCAAGTTTGGAGGAAAAAAGTGATGCAGCACAAATTTATTAGGTATAGCACGAATTAGTGTATATATTTAAATAATGTTGTCACGTCTCCTATGTTTGTTGTGCACTCAAACAGTGTGTCTGTGTTGTATGTGTCAGGACATGCGACTGGGATCTTGTGCATGTCCTCGTTTTTCTGCATATTATGTCACTAAAGCTTCCATACCTGTGTATAAATATGAAGGTACAAATAGAAATATCAAGTTATATTTTTAATCCAATTAGAGAAATTTTAAAGATCTGGGGTTGAATTCAACCCTTGCTTAAAGATATTGGGATCTCTCTTTAAGTGAGCCCTATCAACTACCAAGATACATAACCAAAGAAGAAAATCAGAAGAAATTTTCCATCAACTTTCCCTAACAAAACCCACAACAAGATAAAAAACAAGATAAAAAACACAGCTCTGTAACATTGACCTCCAATAGATGTATAGAAAATAATAATGGCATAAATAGTGGGTTGCATAACTTGTTGTTGTAATTGAGTCCAGCATAGCCTTTGCAATGTTGTTCACAAACCCTTCCAATTTTCATATAATGATAGGTATTGTTGGAAGATTTGATTTTACATATTTAATCAATTTCTAATTTTCTAATTATTCTTGCTATATCAAAGATTTAATTTGAGGCGGCAAGTACTAATTAGAATCAAATTTGATTCAATTTGGAAGATATGGATTAATTAGAATCAAACTTGATGTAATCCCACTTTCCTCATCCATTCTCTTTCTCTTGCATATATTGACCTTTTACTACAAATAAACTTACAGGAAAAAAAACTTATATTTGGAACCCTATATCTCACATCCACGTCCAATCCATCCAAACAAATTCAAATTCATATGTAAGGGGGCAGTATTCACATGAAATCACCCAACACAAGCTCAATCTATGAATCCAAAGGCAGTGAGGAAAGTAGCTCAATTGTTGAAGTTGACTCTCAAAGACAAACAAAACTAAATTTCACCACCAATCAAATTGAAATGCTTCATTTGAGTTGAATTGGGTACATAATACCATCTCAGTTATTATACAACATATGAACCATGTAATAGTCAAGTCTAATTGGCTATTCTTAAGTAGAAATCAACATTGCTTGTGCCACAATTAAGATACAACCTGATGTGATCCTAGGTTGTATCAAAATCGATTTTGCATGATTTTCGAATTTAGGGTTCCAGGAAAGGCAAAGGGATTATTTTTCGTCTTTTCAGGTATGTTGACAGACTGCATAAAAGGACATAGAAAGAACAATATTAAATATTACACACTAAATATTGACACAAACTGGTTTTGCGATTAAATCAATGATTGATCTTATGCACAATCGTTAAACTAATCACCAGTTATAGAAGGACACCAATATGACACACGTTTCTAATAGCATGGTTAGCCACAGCTGAGATAAATCAATAAGAACTTGAAACAAATAGAGAATAAGAATTCTCAATACTCAAATTAAGCATTACAGGAAACAACTTAAATAAAACATATTAATAGCTAAAAGAAATAGGAAATACATGCTAAAGAAAACTATGAATAGGATAATTAAAATTAGAAGAATAAAATATGAAACTAAACAAAATAAACTAATAAATAAAAATCAAATAAAGAAAATAAAATAAAATAAGCAAGATCGGATCCTCGATCAACCACCATTTCGTCGAGCAATCAGTTGCCATATGGTCAATTGCCGTTGCTTCCCAGTCAACCACCCTCTGGTTAGCTTCCTCTTATATAACCTACTATTTGGCCTCCTACTCCTCTAGTGGTTGAATTTGATTCCTAATTTAACTTGGATTACCTCTATTGCCTCCTATCTCCGATATCAAACAATGATTTACATCACAACTTATTATCATTAAGCAAACTGACCAAAGATATATGCATCATAAAGTAACTTTTTTCCTTCATTATTGTAAATTTCAAGATCTATCCTCAGGGATGAAAATTGGCAGTGCTAACAAGG
This sequence comes from Combretum micranthum, assembly GCA_024138025.1. Classification (NCBI taxonomy): domain Eukaryota; kingdom Viridiplantae; phylum Streptophyta; class Magnoliopsida; order Myrtales; family Combretaceae; genus Combretum; species Combretum micranthum. The sequence goes on along the minus strand of JAMXBD010000399.1, from coordinate 534,871 downwards.
CAATGGGCTATACTACTCCATGAAGACTGCTGCTAAATCTCTACTTGCAATTCAATTAGTTTTTTTTACTAAACGCACTTGTACCCGCATTTGTTTTAAATGAAAAAGACAAGAAAGAATTTTTATTGCAAACTTGGAGTTGTTAGAATTCCTCGAAGCCATCATCTTGTTTAGCTATATAAGCCATCTCACAAATTCCATTTGATTCATAATGACATTTAGGTCCTTGAGAACTTCTAGTCTAAACTGTTATCAATGGTTAAAGAGAAGTCAAGAAAATCATAAGGATAGTAAGTTGACTTTGAGTTGTTGCAGAAAGGTATGAGGAAATTTAGCAACTTGGAGGCACAAGGAGCAGATCGTTGTCAAGAAGTGCAGCTAAAGCTGAATTTAATGCAATCGCTCATGGTATAAGTAAAGTAATAGGAGCACCAAGAGTAATGAAGGGCATTCAAATGACGTATACAATGGCAGTAGCACAACCATCAACATCATTAAGAATCTCATGCAACATGATTGCACAAATCATGTTTGCATAGCTAAACCGCTAGCTCTTAAATTGTTGAAGTTGGAAGTAGTTTTGGTATTTGGCATCCTAGGGGCCCTTTTGTAAAATGGCTTGGTGAAAGAATTGCATTAGCAATTGGATGGCCAATGGAAACAGCTTTACGTTCCTTTATAAATAGCTCTTAATGGGAATGGCCTACCGGGGATGTGTGGAATAACATCTGTGGAAGTATTGGCTCCATAAAACCTAACAAAACAACTAGTTACAAGCTCGTATGGCAAGGTAATCCTTCAATGGCACTTCCAATCAATGTGAAATGTGCATATCACCTTGCTAGGGAAAGAAAGCAGTATGCTCCTCAGTAGCATATCTTATGGAACAAGTCCTCAGCTAGACATGCTTATATCTTGTGGCTTATTGCTCATGAAAGGTTATACACTATAGATAAGCTCAAGGAATTTGAAATGCATGACCACCTTTTCTTTAAGTATGACTATACTGGAGAAGTTTGGGAAGAGCTGAGACGTCTCTTGTGTTGGATGATAAAGGTTCCCTTGCTGTCCAATTCTTTTCCTGATGTATTTTCATCAACAGGTGAACCATCTGACTACTTCAAGAAGGCTGTAGCAGCAGTCTGCCATTACATAGGAAGAGAAAAATATTCATTGTGTAGGAGAGCTATTGTGATGGTCTTGAATAGGGCAAATGGTGATAGTTTGTGGTGAAAACAGTGGGTCAGTGCAATGGGTAGGTGGTTTGGTGCAATGGTGCGATAATTGATTTGGCATTCGTAAAGTGACGTAGAGGTCCAATACTATTAGTGATTTGTGGGACTATAGTGATTTTTCAGGTACAAGGTCATGGTTGGCTAGGTTGGTGAAGGAGAGATTGGGTTTGGTGGTGTGGTTCGGTTTAGTTTTGCACTTTGGGTCTGTTGAATGACAGAGTGAAGATGCCAATGGTGTTGGCTGCAAGTCAGTTTCTGGGTTGGCTGCGAGTTGTAGAGCAGTTTGAAGTTGTCTAAGACTCTGATCGCAAGCTTTGTCCAGTTTTTTGGTAGTGGTTGAAGTGGAGGTCTGGCTTGGTGTTGTGCTGTGTTATGGGTTTAGTCATACATAAGCTATTCCTTATAAGAAAGAGGTTTTGAATTGCATCTCTTTTAAAAAAAGTTATCATTGCAATATAAGATTACATGATAATTATCATCTAGTAAAAAACAAAAGATGAGTTAAGAATATTAAAATGAAACGAAAATAACTAGATAAATCTATAATCTTTATATTAAAAATAAAAAAAAAATTCAAATACTCCACCTCAAAAAAAATATTCAAATTTATCACAGATTTGACAATTGAGAACCAAAAAAAAAAAAAAGGAAAAGAAAAGAAAAAGAAAAATCATGGGTTGCAATTTATTCAAGAGATACTATACTAATTCAAATAAGTTTCAAACTTCACAACTTAAATTAGTTAATTAATTTGAAATAACGCAATAAATTATACATGAAAATCCACAAATACAATTAAAACAAAATTATGAGTATAATCTTATAAGAGTTTAAAGCAAAAATTCTTCCAGGTTTATTCTCTTCATATCCTTTAACCTCATTGGAAAGTGTAACTACTCCCTGGGTGCTAGAGCTACACAAGTTGACCAAAGAAGGAACTCCCTTTTCTTCTTTTACAGGTTGGGGAGGTTCATAATTTCCCAGGAAAATTTGAACCAATACACAGCCAGAAAAGGGAGAGAAAAAAGGGCAAAAACTATTGATCACAAGGCCCCCATTGTCTGGCTCGTAATATTACTTGACTTTTGTTAATCGATTCACCTTGTCCAATTGCGGCTGAACATATGATATCTGGCTATGATTTTACACATATTTTCATAAACTGGATTCACATCATTCTAACCTCAGCAATCAAACTGAGATTCAACAATCAATAGTTATCCCAGGGGGGAAGAGGAAATACCAAGTTCTGTGAAACCAGGCTCTATCTTAGCCTGTTCAAGCAGAGTTTCCACAACTTCTTTCTGATTCATGTACAGTTGAAGACACCGTTCAATGAGATTTTGTACCTGCATGATATAAATGATTAAAGTTACATTGGGGTCAGCTGTTTGGAACGTTAACAAGAAAAGAAACCCATTTATATAACTTCTTTCTTTTTCTTTTTCCCCCCCTCAATCCAACGAAGAAGCTTTTAAGTAGACAATTATGACAGTGAAAATCAAGCAGCTAAGATCAACCATGGCCTACCAATTGTATGTCTTCCCGTGAAACCCTTCTACTAGCTCCAGTAGACATTTTTTAAGATCCTAAGCAAGAAATTGATGGGTAAGTAGACAGTACAACTTTGTACTCCTATTCCTACATAAGCTTCTGGTGTCTTTCTCAAAGGAGGGTACTGCTGCCTGTTCCTGATTAAAGTACAGCAGTAAACGTGCGGGACCTGCACTGAGATGTGTAAAAACATGAATGTTGATTAGGTACAATGCAATACTTTGATAATTAGAAAGAAGTTACTGTAAAGTGCAGAAACAAAGAGGTAATAAGAAAACCAAAAAACTCTGATGTTTCAAGCTGTTCAGGTAACCAAACAAATTATGTAATAAAACATCTTTCCTCACACCAAAAATTGCTTTCTTCAACTTCCTAAGCACTGTTACTACATAATACTGAAGAGCATCCTGACAGAAGAAAGAACAATGCAAGCTCGACAATATTCTCTTTGATTCTAAAGTCTCTTATTTAAAGCCAAAATGCAACATTATCAACTCTCTTTCACCAAATCCATATAAAATCACAGGCATACCCAAACAAAGTCTGTGAAGCCCTCAATGTGTAGTGATCCCGACTCCAACAGTCCCTATTCTCATCATGCGAATTCACCCACCCTGTTCTTTTCACTAATCAAATTTCGAGTTCCTACCTTCCCTTCTGATGCGATAGAAAACCCTAGGTATGTGAAAGCTTTGGACTTGATCTTGGTTTGATTTAAATTTGATGCTTCTAGGATCACATCACCTTCCACAATTCAAAACCGCCGATTTCAGGCAAACAATTGCAACGATTAATTGGGTATCTCTTATCGCCAATAAATAAGGAGTATCACCAATTATCTTGCATGGTCAATCGTATGCGATCATTCGAACATTAATCGCACATTTGTTTTGCTGGATGGTATAAGGTAGGAATAATAATGCAACCTTTAAAGAATTCAATAGAGAAGTAATAACGCTTATTTATAGTTCTTTACTCGGAAAAAAAGCTCTTACTTATAGTTTCTTCGATCTCACATAGCAAATACGAAATATACCGTAAAGAACAAACAATAGCTATTTCTATGGTCCTATAAAAAAATTACAATTCCTAAATATTCAGCCAACCAAACACATGAATAGGTCTATAAGAGAGAAATAGTTTTGCAGATCAATCAAACATGCCACAAACTTTGAAGGCAACCCTGAAAGTCTAGTTAAACACATAATATGCTCATATATCGAAAGCAATACAACAAGACATCAAATTTCCGATATCAAGAACCTGGCTTACCACCCCTTTGGATAGTGAAAGAGAAAGGAGAAGAAAATTAAAAAAAGGAAAAAAGAAAGAAAGAAAGAAAACAATTAACTTAAAAAATCTATATATACAACTTACAGGCCTTTCAAAAGACTAAGCAGCAATTGTTACCAAATTCCCAACAAATCCAATCGCATGAAACTAATAAGAAATCAATGAGACCGTGCAAACCCTAATTTTAAAGGAGAAGGAGAAGTAACGGTATGGAAATAATGACAGCGTTACCTGATTGGAGTTCGAATACAAAACCCGCTAGGATCGTTGGAGAGAGGGGGGAGAGAGAGAGAGAGATGTGCGCCGAACGTGGCTGAATCGGAAGATCAACCACGAAAACGAAAGTTGTGCGTTTTGTGTTGTGTAAGAATATTTGTTGTTTTCTTTTAATTATTTTACTTTTTGGTTTGATATGATTATTATATTTATTAATGCTTTGTGTATGGGGTTTCCGCAGCTTTTTATCTCCAAATACTTTAAATCATATTCCTTTGGTAAGAATTTCAAGAATAAAATCTTTGTAGGGTTTTTTTTTATTTATTTTTTTCCCCAACTTTGTAACATCTATTTGAATTGTGAGTTTTTTACTTATATTTATATCAAAATAATATGTATAAATATATTTTTTTATTTGTATTTATATTTTATTTATATTTAATCTATTTGATCTTTTTATAAAAATTACCAACTTTATTTTATATATATCTATTTCTTAATAAATAATTTATTAGAAAAAAATTTTAAAAAAAATATCTATTTCTTGATAAATTCACTTTTTATACAAATACCAAGAATCTACAAATAATAATTATAAAATCACATCTAATAATTGAAAAAAATAATAATTATATAAAATGGTTATATATAAAATTATATAACTAGAGTGTAATTATATTTCTTTAAATAATTCTATTACAATTGATTAGTTTAAATTATTTATATATCTTTTTAAGATCTTTGATGCGAATATGGCACCATCTAATATATTATAAAAAATTAATAAAGCAATAAAACTACTTCACTTAGTTATATGCATGCTTATTGTGAGAATTTCAGAATAAAAAAAACACCATTAATATTTAACCATTCTATCTTTTTCATGTAATTTATCCTTTATTCCAAGATGACAATGGAGAAGAGGGAGCAGAATTTCTCTCGTTTGCCGCTTTTCGAGGCCACTTGCACGCTTGGCAAAGCAGGAATGCAATATATAAATGGTGTTGCAGAAGAAACATAACATTGCTGTCTTATCTAATGCGTCAAAATTTTATACCAAGTAATAATTATGCGATATATGCATATTTTAGAAATATTTTTATATTTTAAATTTATTTGACATATATCGAGTATCTATTGACTATAATAAATAAAAACAGCAAATATTTTTTCCCAATCAAAGATTTAACTTTTAGTTTAATTTTATTTCTAGTCAAAGTTGAAATTTACGTTTATCTAAGTTTTTACTTTATTATTTGGGAAAAAAGGAAAGGCTTTTGTTTTATTCTTCAAATGATTTATTTCATACAGCTCTAAATATCTGGTCAAAAAAAAAAATACAGCTCTAAATATTCTTTTTTTTCAGTTAAAAAGAAAAAATATAATTTATTCATTTGTACAAGGTAAAACAAACACAATAACAAAACAATACTACCAGCCAGATAATAGCATACCGTCCACCCAGCCAAAACCACATGTCGAAGCTTTTTCAAAAAATTACTATAAGTGCATTAACACAGTGTTTAGAATGAAGGAAAAAGAAAAAGCAAAAAATTGGGGATAGAGGAATTGAGGGTAACACTTTTAAATTTCATTATTTGGTTTAAAGGGTAAAATAAAGGTAAAAAAAAAAGAGTAGAATGATTGATTTTTTATGGGCTTCATATTGCTTCGTTTACCCGGGTAAGGAAAAAGGAAAATAATATTTAAGTTTTTTTTTTTTAAAGTACAAATTAGCCACTGGAATCAAAATAATCCTAGTTTTAGGTAACTTGATGTCGTCTCTTGAAGAGACGAGTTCATAAGTATCTGACTTTATTTCTTCAAAAGACGAGGTTCTCATAATTCGAAGGAATCAGAATTGAGGTCAGTGTAAATTACTGACACCATCTCGTCAAGAGACGAGCTAACAAATAATGGAGCTACCTCGTCTCTTGAAGAGACGAAGTTGACGGGCTTATTTTTTGTCTGTTTTCTTCTTCCTCCTCATTCAAATAGTAGGTAAAAATTAGAAAACCCCCAATCTTTACATAAACCCTAACCCTAATTCGTCAATTGCAGTAAGGATTTTCATCAATTTTGCGATTTATCTTAGTGAATTAGATCAATAGGTGTTATAAACACATCAGTTGGTGAAAAAATCAAGCAATTCGTGCGAAAAACACTCTACATGCGCCAAATTCTATAAGTAAGATTGTTGAAATTTTCACTTAATTTTTCATAATTATTGTCTTTGCATTTATTTTTTTGGGTGTTGTATATCTTGGTAGAGGTTTTTTATTTCGATTGTTTAAGCACATTTTATTTTACCATCACATAAGCTGTACTATGGAGTGATTTTGTGAATTTCATTCATATGTTTGTGTTGTTGATGCTGCATTGTGGACATTATATGATGTAATTTTGATGTTATTGTATACTTTTAGAATTTATAATCAAATTATGAAATCATATATCATTATACGTCTTCCAGCTTGGTCATGTTTGATTATGTTAGAAACACATCAATGAAATATTGTGATAAGGCCGAGATGAATATCCTAGCATTAATAAACAAGTTCGATATTGGGAGAGTGGCATTAATAAGTCATGAACACATTTCATGTATTCAACTTATGTTTTATGAGCTGCAGGGAAGGTGAAATAACCAAAGTTTAAATTCATACTTAATGCATGTTAAATTTGATTGTTATACGTGTATATGTGTTAGAGTGAATTGTGGTGTTTGAAATAATTGTATATATTATGAAGTAATAACTATATAATAATCTATGGTAAATATATTTAGGTTGATAGTTTACTCATGATAGAAATTATTATGTTGATGCTAATCGATATTGTAGTGAATAATATATGATGAATTAAATTTGTTTTTAACTAAGAGTATAATCCATAAACCTAGCAGATTTTTTATCCTTTTAAACCCAAATTAAGCCCAAAAAATCAAAGCTTAAGTAAGGCCAAAGCCCCTTAAAAATCTACCCCAAAAGTCAATGTTGTAAGCCCTAGAAAATTTTAGTAAATAATTCCAAAATAAACATCGAAGATAAACTCTAAAAATGGCTCCAAATTGAAATCCAACTTCGATTAATCCTAAATCACGAACAAATCTAGAAATTTCTTAATCTTGAGAAAATGAGAATCCTTAAAAATAAAATAAGAACTCAACAGTCTTTAAATCCAAAACCACTACTATGACAAATTCTATATTTAACTCTAACTTATAAAATTAGGTAATACAGAACCCAAAAACAAACTATTAAAAAAGTAAATAACGATAAACCTTCGGAAATAAAACCCAATTCAAGAATTCTGAAAACGTTAAGAGATATTAAATACTTATAAAAATAAAATTTAAAATAAATTTCTCAAACTAAATGTGTTGTATAAATATAAACCCTCAGTATTCAAATTGGCAAAGATCTAAATTGGAAAGTCACCCGGGAACCCTAAGTGGAATATAGTAGTTTAAGTTCGGCAATCTCGCGCTCTTGGCCTAGAGGCCGAGGTGTGGTTTAAGTGTGTAGAGTAACTCGTAGTAATATAAGATCGCTTAAAAATATCAGATTGGTAAATTTTTTACCTATTTTGAACCCATTCGATAGAGACTTTAAAAAGCGTGTCCTGAGGCTCGAGATATCAAAAATATACCATTAATACTGTTAGACTCGTATTTTTATAAGGATTTCAAAAATATCAGTTTTATAATTATTTGATAACTAAAAAATCTGATTTTGTGATTATATTCGTATTTCTTTACTATCGGTAATTAACTAGTCTTTTACACTATTCACTACTATTCGTTACACAATTTTACACTACTCTTGTAAATCCTTATATTTTTAGGTAAATATTTTATAGATCATAGAAAAGTCTGTTTTTCTGAAATTTAGTTCATTTCGGGTTTTTATGGATCAGTTTCTATTTAAGACCCGATACTAAAAATAAAATAAATTAATTTAATAATTGAAAATATTTGAAAAATATTGTTATTTTCATAAAATAACCTTTTTAATTTTTTGGGTCGTAAAAATATCAATTACAACTCATATTTGCGTATTTTGATCATACTTATAACTTATTTGATAATTCACTAAAATAAATAAATAATTTTTTCTTATTTTAATTAGGAAAATTCTGTTATAAAAATTTGGAATACATTTTTCTATTTTTTTATAAAAAAAATAAAAGTACTCTTACAAACCCATACCTATAGTACACTATTCACACATCGCCTCTTTTCATTTTACTTTTTTATATTTCATGTATCACTTCATGGCATATTTTTAGAGCTTTCTTGCTGCCTTTTGTCCTTTGAAACACTTCAAATTTGATTAAAATAAACCTATTTCAATCCTTATTTAATAAAGTAACACATGCACTTGGTTACACATTACAACTTCAAATCAAAAACCAACTAAATTTCCCTCTCTCTCTTTCAAGATTCACTCCAGCTATGGAGGATGTATAAGCTTCCTTTTCTTTTCTTTTTTTAATTTAATTTTGAGTGTCTTTAACTCCTCCTATCTCTCTCTTATACTATCTCTTATTCACACCTTTAACCCTTTACCATTCTTTGCAGTTTTTCCTCTTTATTTCCTCTCTTTCTCCTTCATTTGCTCTTGTTCTTACAAGAGGAACTTGCTGCCTCTATCCTACATGTGAGCTCCCACACATATTTCTTCAAGATCCTTAGGTAAAACTCTTATTTAAAGCTTCTATAGTTGATTTAGGTGGAGTATAGTGAGAGTTCCATGCATCAAATGACCTTCCATGAGCTTAAAAGTTAAGGATGATGATGCCAAAATGAAATCATCTTACTCATGATTACTCTCTTCTGATCTTATTATTTTATTGCTAGAAATGGTTATATTTTGTAGATCTAACTTTTATGTAACATTGATGATGTTTATGTTTAGATCTATGAGTTTATAGCTTACTACCATGGATTTCTCCTAAATTTATGTTCATAGTAGGTGTAGATATTGGTTTTGAACTCAAACAAAAATGGTGATTTTCGTATCTAGGCAAAACCCATATTTAAAAACCACTTTTCAAGTATCAAAATAGAAGTTTTACTCGTAATAATAAAGGCTTAGTAGGTATATATCATCAAGACTTCATTTTATATGATTCAAAGGTGATTTTCAAAGACTACTTTTCAAAACAAAAATTCTATTTTCGGATCTAGACCAAGGCATAATTTAAAAATATGTTTTCCAACTAAAAAATGAAATTTTATTCAAGATATGGAAGGCTCTTGAGATAGGATATGTAAATGATGAGTTTTCATAAGTTTAGATGGGTTTTATCAAAAGATATGTACAAAAACAAATTTTGCAAATTCGGATCTAAACCAAGACCAATTTTGGAAACCTATTTTTCAACACAAAAATGAATAATTTGTTTAAAATATGAAAGGCTTATAGAATAGGTATCAATAGGAGATGTTTTTTTTTATAAGCAAATGGTAGATCTACTAATAGGGACTCTCAAAATAAGAAGAGATTACAAAATATAAAATTTGAGTTTTATCCAAACCTCGTGAAATTTGTATCTAGGAAATGATGATATGAAAACCCCTATTTTTCAAACTCAAAATGAAAGTTTTACTAAAGGAATGAAGTCCTTAGTGGCTAGGTATGGTTGAGCCTTAAGTTTCTAAGTATCAAATGAGTTTGCTTAAAGGAATCACCACAAGAATAATTTTTACAAAATTCAGATTTTAGGATGAACCATATTTAAAAACATGTTTACAAAGTGTAAAATGGGAATTTTTATTGAAGAATAACGGCCGTAAGGAATATACATAATGAGGACTTAATTTTAACTAGAATAAATAAATTTTATCAAAGAATTTTTCTAAAAACAAGTGAGAATTATCAAATACACTACTAGTATTTTAAATTGATTTTTCATAAAGTCTTACAAAGAAAAATTTTTCGAAAATTTCATTTATTAAATATCATCAAGAACATGTACACATATATCTCATGACATATCATTTATGATAGTAACTTGTTCATATTGCATGAATACTTGCCTTGGATAGTAGAAACTTTATAAACTTTCACAAAATCAATTTTCTAATTTCGTTTTCGGTACTGATCTGAACTGATCAAATCTTTTCAAAAGCTCAAAAGTTTTCAAAACTTAAATATGATATTAGAATTAGATAGAGCTTTTGAAGTAGATAGAAATCGATATATTTGCTAAATTCCGAGTTAAAATGATCAAGTTGTGGTCGTTTTAAGTTTGAATTCCCGCGTAGGACGAGATAGTTTGTATGAGATAGAATGAATTAGTCTTGAGTTGAAATACTCATTTGGGTATTTCTTTCGTTAGGTGACTTTGCTTTCGAGGATTCGTTGCTACCGACTATTACGATTAAAAGATTGGAGTCTAATGACTGTGTGAGTATTACTTCTAATTTCATTCTTACTTGTGATTGTAGCAAATAATTGCACTAGATCATAAGACAAAAGATAAAAAAAAAATGGAAATGCATGATGGGAATTATGAGGAATTATGTATGCTATTGTTGAGTTGAGAAATGGTATTAAGAATACCAGAACCGAGTGATTAACTCATACTTGTTTAGAGTATTATAGAAATGATTGTCCGCGAAATTTGTTGATCACCTAAGAAATTGGTATTAATGACTATTCGGTTTGATAAATTAATATAGACATATCCACTTCATGATGGGGATGGAGCATTAGCATATATTGGTTACCCATGATTCATAAACGACTAAAAGTTGGTTGATTGTGATCCATAAATGACATAATTGAGTTGGTTGATCGTAATCCAAAATGACATAAGTTGGTTATCCCGATCCATAAACGACTTATTAATTCAATGATAGTACCGGAGTATTCGTTAATCTGCTAACCCGAATGAAGGATGTAAATCCATTCACATATGATTTCCGCCTGATCATGTGATTTTTTGTTCATGTGGTTGATGCATTTCATACGATTGAATACTTAACTTGATTGATTGATTTGTTACGAATGTCTTTATGGAAGTATTCACTCACTAAGCTAGTGTAGCTTATACCCCAATGGATGTTTGAATGAACAAGTTGACTCAAGAATGCTACTTGGGGACCGAGATGTCTGGAGCCGAGAATAATCTAGGGGTTACGGCAAGAAGTAAGAATACTTGAAGATATTAGCTTCGATTTTGTAAATTACTTTGTAATAGTTTTATATAGTGAAATCTTTTAATGAATTGAAATTGAAGTATAGTGAATTATATTTCCTTTACATTGTTACTTAAGTTGTATCAATATAAAATGTATCACTTCGATGTATCTCCTCCATGTGTTAGACGCCTTGCACATAGTATGAAGCCTTCTGTATGATTGAGGCGGCCATTCCTAGGCTTTAATATTACGTACGATTGACTGCCACGTTTAAGGTACCCTTCGGGCGTGAAAAATGCATATTGGATAAATATCAAGCCTTAATCTTTCACACTTTGGACATCTAAAACAGACCTAAAAAGAGAAAAATTCGTAACTCTTGTAAGGCAATATTTTCCAACACCCAAACCAAGGTTTCTTTCACCCAATACACTAAGAATCCATCCCCAACTATCATATATACATTAAGGTAAGTTTATATGATGTTTAAGATGCTTTATTTCTCTTTTAATCCATGAAATTTCTATTAAATATAATGCATATTGGATATATATGTATATTGTTATATTGTGATGTTGAGATAGCTTAAGATTTGTTTATGGAAGTGCAATAATGGTGTTGAGTTGTAGTGTGGTGAGAAGTTGGTATTGTTGAGTTGTATTGAAGAGTGGATTCATATTAAAGTAGTTGATGTGAAGAAAATGAAATTATAGTGTTAAGTGTGTTTTAATGGCTGAAAAGGAATTTTGTGTTTCAATGATGTTAGAGAGGAGTTTGTGTATGTTTGATGATATAAGATTCTTATACTATGTATTAGGAAAGGTTATAATATGGTTTGGAAGAAGTTGGAAAAGTAAAATGTAAAAATTTCGTGTTTGAAAAATAAGGAGATCTGCAACACAAACTGTAGTGCACACCGCCTTGAACTCCGCCGGTGTACCTCTCTGCTTTAAGAATTTGGCTTATGATCTTTCGAAAGCCAGCTTGAACGCTGCCAGCTTAGAACCCAACACCACCGACATTGAGGTTTACACAGCCTATATACTACCGGCGTAATGACCCAAAAGTTTTGTACAAAATGTATTTTCTTAATGACGACTTCAATGCCGCCAGCGTGGAACCCCTACACTACTGACTTCACCGGTGTAAATTATCAGCATGGGCCCTGCAAATTTCAATTTTTCTAACTTTTTCCAACATCTTCAAATATAGAATATATAACTTTTTGATTAAGAATTTGACTTATATGATGTTATATGATACATATATATATATATATATATATGTCATGTGATGACTTTTGATTGTTTTTAAATGAGATTCAATAACTTCCTAAGTTTTTTAAACTAGTGAGTATAAGCTTGGCTTAGGATAGTTATGTTGATGTAGTTTATGTAACACATAGAAAATTAAGATAAAATGAAGACAAATAGGTCATATATATATACATATATATAAGCTTATATAAAAGCCACAAAACAAGTTAAATTTGGTTAATCTTGTTTTGGGAAAAAATTTGTGAAAATTTAGAATTTCTGCAATTTTTGACGGATGCAACACCAGCATGTAGAAAGGGAACGCCGCCGACGTAGAGGCAGCGTAGGTTGAGACAACGTAGGTTATGTACAATATCAAATTCTTTAACGCCGGAGTGAACGCCGGTGTGTGTGTGTGTTTTTGCCGGTGTTGAAGTTAGATCAGAAGTGTTATTGTTTAAAGCCGGAGTCAAACGTTGCCGGTGTTGAGTTAGGTTTTTGCCGGAGTTTGATGTTCAGAACGATGCAAAGGCTTTTGTTGCACCACAAACGCTGCTTCCTGGGGAATTTATGCCACTGGCGTAGGAATTAAATTTGTCGGCGTATGTGCAAATTTTATAAATAGACGCATTAGTCCGAGGGTATTTTCAACAGAAGTTATTTCATCTTGTTCCTTCGTGAGAGAGAGAAGTTTGGTTATTCTATGCGTTCTAGTATGGAATCTTCATCCTAAGGTGAGTTTGATCAAAGGTGAGTGATCCTAATCCATCTTCAACACGTTTTCTATGGATTTATGCATAATTCATTAGGGTTTTGTTGTGTTCTTAAAGGAAAAAATGGAAAGGATTAAGATCTCGGGTTTAATCTGTCTCGATTTAATAAAGAGTAAGTTCTGTGATTTAAACAAGTAAGTATAATGCTCTCATACGAGTTTTATGCGAATTTCATGCAAGTTCTAAGGACTTTTTGGTTGTTTGCATGAAGAAAGCCCTAGATTTGGTTGGAATCCGAATTTGTGGGTGTGAATCGGTTTTGGTGATCCAAATCAGCAAGTTTCATCTTTTTGTTGATGGATTTAAACAATGTGTGGTTAGATGATCTTTATATATTCGTATTGTCATGTAATATTAAGGTTTTGGTGAATTATCGGTATTGTGGAACTTTGTGTGGGTTGTGATTGAAGAAAATTGTATAAATTTTTGGAGATTCATTATCAGGTTAGAGTTTTAGGAGATTATAATATATTAGGGTTTGTTCCTTTTACCGTGTTTTATACATCTGTTTATGTATATATGTTGTTGATAGGATAATTGGAGATTTTGGTGTTTGATTGTTGGTATTGATCGAGAAGTTGTAGAGATTCGTGTTAATGTTATTGTTGTCGATATTGGGTTTGGTGAATTTGGATTAGTATTCCTAGAATTGGAAAAGGTACGACCAATCCCTGCTTTTTGTTTTTACTTGTAAGATTAGTATTGCTTGATTTGTTGTAGAGATAAAACTTTATATTGAACTTAATTATATTCGGCTTAATAATTGTCTGCTTGGTTGTGTTTGGCTTTGACTAGTAAAACCTAGCAGACAGTGATACTAATGAGGCACCGTGATGATCTATGTGTGAGGTTGTCCCGAGTGGACTCATGCATAGAGATGATTTGGTAGAATTATGGGGAAACAGGGTGTTTGGGAAGTACCCACTCATCCATATATGTATATAATTACCTTATTTTCAAAGAGTTGGTTGTTTTTAAAGAGGAATATGAGTTACTTTGAGTTTGTGACTAGAGTATACATAGTTCTAAATTGTGTTGATTTGCTGACTATAAAAAGATAACAAACTGATTGCTTGTATTAGATTAAGTGCATTTGATATATATAACTGTTGCGTGCATTTGCATGTGCTTTCAAAGATTAGAGTTATCGTACTAAGCTTCACAACTCACTTTTTAAAATTTCAGGTACAAGTGATGAATACATTGTGTATGATCTTTCAGGTTATGATCTGATCTTTGATAAGAAGGATGGCGATAGTGGACCTGACTACCCAGCTGAGAGTTAGATTTTTTATTATAGGATTTTGGGAGAAAAGAATTGCCTAGTTATGTTGAAGACTTGATTTTGCTATATTTAGCTTATTATTATGTTTTATGAACAGTGTTTAGATCATTTGTTGTTGAAAGACTAAGTTGTAAATGAAAGTTTTTCTTTTGTAGACAATTTCAGTTGTTATGTTGGATTGTTGGCTTGTGGAGATGCCAACTAGGATGTTTGCTTGAGTAAACAGGAATGTTATGAAGTTACTTGTGTTTCAAATTATACAGGTTGTTTTGAATATCCTATGAGATATCCTATGTGTGTGTTTACAGGTGATATTTGAAAAAAATTGTGGATATTAGAGCCTTAGCATGTTCTATTTCAAAAGAGACACGTGGCGGGTTGTAATGCCTTATTTTAGGGTGTTACAATTTGATTTGTGTGGAACAGAAATAGATA
The DNA here is from genome assembly GCA_024138025.1 of Combretum micranthum. Lineage (NCBI taxonomy): Eukaryota > Viridiplantae > Streptophyta > Magnoliopsida > Myrtales > Combretaceae > Combretum > Combretum micranthum. The sequence continues at coordinate 519,674 of JAMXBD010000399.1, read as the reverse complement.
CTCGGTTGGAGATTTTCTTTGATTCTCAATCCGATCCAGGTACACAATAATTTGATTGATCATTACTTAGGATTGGCATGCTCAAGTTTAATTTTAATTAAAGACTAATGAAAAGTTTATTGAAATGGTTTGTGGTTAAGTCGTGTCTATTCTAGGGAACAACAACCTTGTCATGATACAATGGCATGGTAGTTTAGGCGCTTAACCCAAATTTTGTCATGATGCAATGACTCAAATCCATGATGCAATGGTGGTTTCTTTTAATGGCTAAGTGGATAGCTAATGGGGTTAACTGTGTCGGTATATTCTCTACTTAGGCTCGGGAGGAAATAATATGTTTTAGTTCACGGTTATGGGACCGTTAAACTAATTGATGTTATAGACTGGGATAAGTGAAGTGTATAAAGGAGTGTGAATCCTAGATGAAGCTATTATTAATCTTTATTGGTTAGATACAGGAGATATAGGTATCCGGTCTATCTATATCAACCCCCTGATCAGCTGCTGTTACTTAAGACCCCCAATTCGTAAGCTTGAATCGGAGTTTGAATACTCCAGTGTTTTCTTTTACTCACTTAATTAAAGATAATAAAGTTATGGTGAATTGTTGCATTGCATTTAGTTAAGTGTGCTTGGCATACATATTTGTTGCACTATTTTGTACTAGGCCTTTGGCTCATATTGCTACCTTGTAGGTGATTATGATGATGAGCTTTATGACGATATGGGCTATGGGACTGACTGGGAGACATGTATGGATGATTAGAAGTGTGACCTAGTAGTAGTTGCTTAGACTTTTGATGTATTTTTGTGAAGTGTCTAAGCTTATTTGTTAAGCCTTGGAATGTAATTTTATTTTATGTTGTATATGTAAAGTAGCTTGCTTGTATGTAAGTTTTATATATTTTGTGTGATCCTTAGGAGACCTTTAAATAATGTATGTGATGTACGTTTTGTACATATGTGATGACCCACTACTCATGTAGTGGTAATATTTCTTAATTCAAATCATGTGAATGTTATATCTGTTTTAAGCAAGCAATCATTACAGACACTTATTTTTAGATGACCTTACATATAATACTTGGGTATTTCCTAATACTTGGGTATTATGTGTGGTCGGGGGATTTAACATGCTTAATCTATGGGTTAAGTGGGTGGGTCCTTACAGTAGGTGAGGAAATGGATAAAGCGAAGTTTATTTTGTATGCTCATGACAACATTGTAGAAGGGAATAATGGTTTTGGTTATAATAAGCGGTCAATTGTTGTAGTGAGTGTTAGTAGGAACTTAACTTATGAGCAAATACTAAACAACATTTGTAGTAGACTTAAAGTGAATAGGTCTACACATCGGGTTGAGTTGTATCATAGGATAGCTATATGATGATGTTGTACAAGAGGTGTTGGTGTAAACAGAAGGGTTAGTGGTTGTATTTGTCTAGATATTTGGAAATGTTGGCAGCTAAGGATTGAGAGATTCGAACTCCACTCCAAATCAAATAATAGTAGGCCCATAGGTTCGAATGAGTAACTTTGAAATGGGTACACTTGCCTAGAGTTGTGGTCATGATACTAATCCTATTAAACTTATATGTTCGATGTGGATTTTGATGAGACAATATAATGCACAATTAACTATTCAATTATAAAAAACTACACTTAATCAAACATTTTAGATGAATAATATGTTAGAATATATATGTGTGTGTGTGTGTGTGTACGTTGTGCATTTTTATGGAGATTGTGCAAGGTTTAGCAGGGACAAATCAGTATTGAATTGTTTTAGTCAAGGGTTAAGTCGAAAGCTAGACTGCTTCATTCATCAAGGCACAACGAATTTAAGACCAAAGCTTAGCAAGCTTAAAAATGCAGAGTGATTAGTCAAGGGTCAAATCGAGGGCTAGACGAATCCACTCCTCAAGGCAGAACAAGCACAAAATCTAAAGTTTGACAAATTAAAAAATGCATAGTCTTGGTTGAGGTTCATATCGAGGGCTCGACTTGTTGATCAGTCAGGGTGCAACAAGCTCAAAGTGTAAAGCTAAACAAATTCAAACATGCAGAGTGCTTAGTTACGACCACATCAAGGGCTCGACAAGTCCACTGGTTAAGGCGTAACAAGTTCAAGACTCAAACTCGGCAAGTTCTATAGGGATTTAGAAATGAAAGTAGCGATTTTTTTCTTTTTTATAAAACCCTAAATCCCTAATCGGATTCAAGCGAACCAACCCAATCAAAACAGATGGGATTATATCTTTTCAAAGCTTTTAATCTTCTAGATCAAAGGTGTTGTAATCGCATGAGCTTCTTTATGGTATCCACACAAATGAATTTTCCCAACTAGATTTGATACGTGTGCTAGTACGTTGGAACAATTCCGCGTATTCAGGAATTACTCACAATGGTCTCTCGTGATTTTTCTTTTGTTTTTGTTTGCAGACTTTCTCTGTGAATTCTAATATGACAACAATGCATCATAAACCCTAAAGGAAACCCATTGTGTTTTATATAGGGCATCATGCCTCATAAATATCTCCCTAATCTAATTAAGGTTTTTCAATATAAAAGACACATGCTAAATAACAATTTTATTTATTAATTTATAATTATTTATTAATCTTAATCTTGTTAAGATTAATAAAAGTTTAGATAATTCCCCATAGGCTTATTTAAATAAACCATGATCCAATTGATTCATTATTTGTGTATGATCCTCTAGGTTCACTTAATGTTGACAATAGCCCTTAAACACCTTTTAGGCCTATAAGACATAATTGGTCTCTAACAAGACATTATGCCTACCCAAATTAATTAATGATTAGTGATCCAACTCTACCTATTAATAGTCAGTTGTTTAGTCATTTTGTTACATGATATCTTATTATTAAACATAAGATGGGGATCAATACACTCTTATATTGTCTAATCACATATTTCTTGATTCTAGAATTTGATTGACTTAAGTGAATGATATTGATAATTTCTTATCAATTCATTTGAGCATGTCCATACATTTCTCAGTTTTACTGATCAAGAGGCCTAAAAGATATCTCTCTCAAATTAATGAGAGGAACAAATTCCTTCACGAACACTCACATTCCTTTACATGACTTATTCCATGTCCAAGTACAGTCTTGTAATCACCTGATTAAAGATGATGAAGAGCTGAATTAAAATTGGAACTTGTTATGGAGGAATCTGTGGTGTCATCAAGTTAAAGGACTAAAGCAACACTGTAATGAGGAATACTTATCATATTGATCCCTATAGTATTCTCATGGTTGGTCATTCCAATATAATATACTCTTACATGTATCCATGTGTTGAAGATATCTTATATCCATGATCAGTAAAACATGATCATCATTCAACCAACATGCTAGTCTTAATTCATTATTATTCCATATAATGAATGACCAGGGATAATTTAGAATAATGATATTTCTCGTCTTATGGTTTTACTATAAAGTCACATATTTTAACAACATAAGGAATGTCCAATTATTCAAGGAATAAATTTTATTAAAGTAAGAAGGTCAATTATAACTTTGATAAAGAAAAGTGACTTATATTATATAAATAAGTATTCAAATGACATAGAATCCTCATAGCTTAGGGCACATCATTAGCAAGTTCGAACATCCACAACTCTAGGCGAAGGTTAAAACCAAGACACAATGAATGTAGGTTGCAACAAGTTTTAATTCAAGGCTCGAAAGAGTGCATATCATCACAAACTTGGTTGAGGGCAAAAATGAGGCGCGACACTTTGAGGCATGACAAGCATTAGGGCGCAACATTTTAAATGAATAAGTCGATGTGGCAAAAAGATCCGTTGAAGCACCTTTAATGCTTGACAACTTAAAGACATTATCCCTAACAAACATTTGAATTTTTGAATACTATATATACTCTGTACTTAGGAGATTCAAAAAAGAAGTGAAAAAGTGAAAAAATGCTTTTATTTGCGAATGAACAAATCTTTAATTTTCTTGTTCTCCTGTTAATTAACTTGTAAATATCTAGAAAGAGAGAAGGAAATACTTTATTTTCTAAGCATTGTAAAAGCGGTGTATTGCTCATCTTGAGCGTATTTATTTGGTGATTTAATAAAGTGGTAGCAAAGTCCTTGATTTGAGGCATTAGTGGGTCGTGAAGAGTAGGAAGTGAGTCGAACTCCATGTTAAAATCAAGACTAAAATTTTCTATCCATATCTCTTTTATATTTCATATTGTAATCTACCGTTGTATATATGCTACTGTTAAAGTTAATTTTAATTTGTTGTCTTAAAATTAATTGTTTTAAATTTTTAGGGCAAATACTCAATCCACTCCTATCTTGAGAATTTTATAGTGCATTTTCATGTTTTTATTTGCTATCAGAGCCTCGTCTCTGTCTTTTTTATGCTTAATTGCATAATAGAGTAAAGATCATGGCATCTAATGCACTAGTGTTTCTAGAGAAGCTATAAATACACCACCGCTTCTAAGTGGGGGTAACTACCCATAGTGCAAGTGCATAATGAAAAATTTTCTTGAAGCTAAAAATAGTTTAATTTGGAATGTTATATAAATTGAACTTTAAAAATAGAAGGAAAAGAAGAAAAAGATTACAATGAAGAAAATTGGAAAAAAATAGATTTTAATAAAATTGCTATGAATATTTTGCATTGTGGTTTAAATGAAAGCGATTTCATTAGAATATGTACATATAAATCTGCTAAAGAAATATAAGATGAACTAGAAAAACTTATGAAGGAACTTCTAGAGTTCGATAAATAAAAATAAGTCTTTTATGAGGACAATTCGAAAATTTCAAAATGCTTTCTAGTAAATCGATAGATGAAATGCACAACAATTCATTAATATCATAAAACCCATTGAGTGTACTTGGGAAGATTTTTACTAACTTGGAAGTAAATTCTGAACTTCTCAGGTCACTATCCAAGGATTGGAAAGCGAAAAGAACTGTCATAAAAGAAGTAAAAGACTTAAAGTGTTATGAGCAAAGAAGAACTTCTGAGAACACTGAGCTCATCAAAAAGTAAGGAGAGGTGTAAACCCTTACATTTTATAATTACCTTAAAGCTAAACCCTAAAGTCAATTTAGGTCAACAATAAATCCTAATGGATCTAAATCCAGCAAGATCATGCTAGAAACCCTAAAACAATAAAAATGACATAACCCCGTAGATTATATCCAAAAAAAAAAAGTCCTACAATCTAAAAAGATCAAATTCACCAAAAATTCAATTGTTTCAAACCCAAACGATATCAGTTTTCAAAATCAGGGCATCGACATACAAAATGAGAAAAATATTTGACAATCAATTTAGACTCGTAATGTAGCAAGATATCGTAAAAATATCAGATATAATTTTTACGACACCTAAAAATATTAGATATAGCCTAATTATACGTATTTTCATTACTACCAGTAATTTATTTGCCTTACTTACTATTTAATTACAATTCACTACTATTCATCTATCTCTACTTTCTTACTGCCTATTCTTACAACTTTACACACATATTTCTTACATTTTCTTTCCTAATACTATTTTATACATAACTTATCTTATACATTACTTATTTTTCTTTACAAAAATCAATTTTTAATCACTCTCTCCCCTCTTTCTTACTATGGCCAATGCCCTCTCTCTCCTATCTCCCTTTAATTACTTTCTTAATCATTTAATTTAATTCACTATAATTGTCCTCTTCAAAACTCTATAAATATCTCTTTCTTCTTTCATTCTTTATACATACTTCTTAAATATAACAGAACTCTTGCAAATTTTTTTCCCAAATACTCCTTCTCCCTCTCCAAAACTTTGGGCCTCATTCCCTCCCCTTGTGTTCTGCATAAATTTTTCTTCATCCATCTTCATTTTTAGGTAAAACTCTAAACCCCTTCTTAGTTCATGTTAACATAACATGAACAATGTTTATGTTATGATTCTATGTAAAATCCCCATGATGCCCATGCTAGGGAATGGAATAATGGAAACAACACATTATTCATATCTTATTTAACTCCACGTTGTGTTCATTTTATATTAAGTGTTTGATCCTCTTTACGTTCTATATGATAGTATGAACAAATATCATATATATGCTTTAGAGCCTAAATGCTCACTAATCTAACTTCTATTTAATGTTCTTATTTCTTTGATTATTTATTTCATGCCAATAAATAAGACTAGTCAAATTCTAGTCTTAAATGTGTCCTTAATCAAGTCAAAATAAAAAGGAAACTTATCCATTTCTAAGTCCCGAGAAGTCTTATCCAAATTCTAAGATTTCCATTTTATTTGCTCTTAATTATTTTGCCATCTAAAGAGACTTTTCCATTCCCAAGTCTTAGGAGCCTTGATATAAATCTATGACTTTCATTACTTTTTTGCTATTTCTTATTTTTATGAGACTAGAATTTAATATAAGTCTCGGGAAGCCTTGAAAAAGATCTAAGACTTCCACAATTTTCTTTCTTTATATTTTCTTTAATTTTTATTGCGACTAAAGTTTATTCAAGTTAGTGAGCCTTGATGACAAGCTAAGCTCCCATAAAATTTATTTTCAATCTTCTAATTTTCCTATAAAGTTATGTTAATGATTTTGTTCTTGGCATAATAGCTAAATTTTGTCACTCAGGTACGTACATAGTCATAAGTGATGTTGTCATAATAAGGTTATCAAAGCTATGAAAACTAGAAATTCTTTAATTTTTAAATTAACATTCAAGACTTTAAATTCAACACTTAGGAAAATTTGTCATTAGGAATAAGAGAATACAAATAGGCACTCAACTAAACTTTTGAAATATCAAATGAAGTTTTTCCTAAACTACAAGTATTGATAATTCTTTATTATGAAAACATTGTCTATAAATTTACCCATAAGATATGTGCAAGCTTTTCTTCGTAAGAAAAGTATAAGCTTAAGATAAGTCTCTTACGTAATTCTTTTAAGTAATAAAAACTACAACAATATCAAGGAAGTTGTCACTTTGAATAGATTTCATCCACAAACATAAAGAAGCTTCACATTTTGCAAATGTGAATAAAAAATATTTATAGATTTAAAACAAATACTATGGTTTTGATTTAGTTAAGCTTCATACTTACACCATCTAAAAATTTAAAGTTTAGTAATAACTAAACTTGAGAAAAGTACAAAGTAATTACACTTAAAATAATATGGCAAAAAAAGTAAAATCATGTCTCATAAAATAAGTGTAGAATAAATTTTTGAAATAAATATAAGATCCTTTAAGCTTCAAAATAAATTTTGAACCATGACTTTTGTTAAGAGATATGCCTACAAATTTAGGAAAATGAATTATGTCACAAATAAAAAGATAATTTTTCATAAAGCATAACATGTCTACTTTTCACCAAGATTGTTTTACAAAATTATTATTTGAACAATATCACTAGGATTATGCATATAATATGAGTTAAGATCAATATTAAATATTTTTCAAAGGTAGTAATATTTTATGTTTACTAGAAAGTGTTTAAGTGAAGTAAAACTAAAAAAAAAAAAAAAGAAAATTTAGGGCTGAAACATGTGTGATGCAATCTGTATTTATTTAGTTTGACCCCCTAAATGACCTTAAAAATTAAGAGTAACCTTAGAAATAGATAGATTTTTTCGAGTAGGTAGAAAACAACTACTAATATATGTAGTTCTGAGTTAAAATGAGCAAATTATGTCCGTTTTAAGTTAGAATTCTTAACCAAAAAAAGTGATGCGAATAGAGAAATAGAATTAGAAAACTTAGATAAGGTCTTTATAAAATACTCATTCCAGATATTTCTCTTATTTAGGTAATGAGTTGGAAGATTTGCCGAAAGATTATTATGATTGACGTATATTTTGTAGAAATTGGCTAAGTGAGTTTATTTCCCAAAATTTACATACTTAGGCTTGTGTTTGAAGCTTAGAGGCACTAGAGACAAGGAAAAGATAAAATGCGAATTGCATAAAGATTGTGTTGAAATTATATTAAGTAAATAGGAACTCAAATTGTTGGTAAATTAATTATGCCATGTTGAAGTGTTTGCAAATAATTCTATGATCGCCCTTAAGATACTCTATTTACATGTTAAAGAATAAACTAATAAATTGCTCATGCATATCATGAAGTAGGTTGCATTTCATTTGCTGTTAGTGGGGACAAGAGTATAGTAATGGTGGTAAGGAGGGGGCTAAAAATTAATAAGTAGTGTGTAGTAGCTGGTAAGATCTACAAGTTTTAGTGGTCAGTAGGTACCAGAAAGATCTACAAAACCTATTTACAAACTGTGGTCGTATAAGTCTGAATACCTAACCCCGAATAGAGGGCGTAAATCCATTCAAACATATGATTTCCGGTTAATCATATATATTGCTTTATGCTTATTTAATAACTTGTTTGATTTTCCTTATATGGGTACGTTATCAGGGAAATATTCCCACTAAGCTAGTTATGCTTACACCTCAATAGATTTTTGTTGTCGCAGGATTATTTGCTCTTATACCCCGAGGTTACCATATTTCCAAGTAAGGTACCCATATTTTGGGAAGCTTTTTGGGAAATCTACTTGAAGTTTTAAAATTAGATTTCCTATAAAATCTTTCAGATTATAGTTATTTGGTACATGTAAGACTAAGAAAGAATTGTGATCCTTAGAGAATTTTTATCTCGGGAATGCCTCTGTGATGATGTAAAGAATATCTATCCTTAAGTTTTGATGATATATGTTTAAGAATTTGCTTGTATGCCATATATTATTATCTTGAACTACATATCTCGCTGGTGTCTCATATTATTGTAAAATGTGCCTTACACTTGATATCGAAGCTTTTGCATAACTAGGATAGTCATTCCTGAGCTTTAACAATGAGTGTGGTGGACCGCATGTTTAGGTGCCCTTTAGGGCATGACAAGAGGAATTTAATAAGAAGACTATTGCCTTAAAAGCCACAAGTTAGAATCCCAACAATGATGATGATGATGAGAATGAGGAATTTATCTGATGGCTAGAAAGCTTAAGAAGTTCATGAAGCTCAACAATAAGTCAAAAAGAGTGGAAACGATAGCAGCTCATCTAGATACAAAAAGAAGGATATGATAACTTGCTTTAAATGTCACAAACCATGACACATCTAGCAGTACTGTCTGCTGCTTAAGAAGGCTTCAAGGGGACCTAAAAAAGAAGCACCTATAGTCACTTGAGCAATGATGACTCGAGTGACTCATATGAGAATGTGCTTCATGGCATTAGACAATAGGGTAATTCCCCTTCTTCTCCTTCTTATGATGAGTTATATGCCACTGATGATAAATGATGTTGTAAGTTAGTTAAAGTAGAGAAAAAAAAAATAGCATGCTTAAATCTTTAATGTTAGAAGTAGGAAAAGAGCTAGAAAATTTTAAACCAAGCATGAAGAGATTAAATCAGAAAATGAAAAACTGCATAAGAAATAAATAGTCTAAAATGGAAAGTAATAATATAAATAATAAGTATAAGGAGTTAAAAAGTGAAAAATGACGAGTTAAGCAAGATCAATGAAAAATTAACAATTGAAAATGACTTGCTTAATCTTAAAATTAAAACTACCAATAATGATGAATGTGTTAACAATAGCAATGAAATTAAAAAAGAGCTAGAGGATCTAAAAAATGAAAATATATTGTTAAAAGCTAGCTTCGATGATTCAAAAGCTACTATAGCCAGTTTACAAATGGAAAAAAAATTTGAACACGCTTCTTGGAAATCAAATATTTGATTCAAATAAATATGGAATTGGCTATAATAGAAAAAACAACTGTAAGTCCCACAAAACCTCATTTTGTAAAAGCTACCCATGAGATATGCAATTACTGTGGGAAATCTACTCATATTACACACAATTGTGCAATAAGAAGAACTATGCATTTGAATCATTTAAACAAGCTGGTTTGGCTTCTTAAGAGAGAGATTCTTATTCCATCTAACTAAAAAGAACCCAAATTCAAATGGATACCAATAAATAATACTCTATTTTGTAGGAATCTTCAAGTGGGAATAATAAATGGTACTTAGATAGTGGCTGCTCTAGATACATGACTGGAGACGCATCTAAGTTCACATCTCTAGACTTGAAAAATCAAAGGAATGTTACCGTTAGAGACAATCGCAAATCAATTGTTCTTAGTGAAGGTAACATCCTTATAAATAAAGATTTAATTATTAAAAATATGATGCCGGTTGATGATTTAAAACATACTTGCTTAGTGAAACTTAATTGTGTGATAATGGTTTTAAAGTAATATTTCTTGCCAATAAATGCTTTATTGAAAGAATAGACAATAACCAAACACATTTTGAAGGATATATAAAGAAATATTTACAAAATCAATTTAAATGATTTTAAATCATCAAATGAAACTTGTCTATATTTCCAAAATGATAATAGTTGGTTATGGCATAGAAAATTAAGATATGCTAGCATGAATGTTATTTAAAATTTTTTAGAAAGAATCTTGTTAAAGATCTACCAAAAATAAAATTTCAGGGATAAGATTTATCAAGCATATCAACAAGTAAAGCAAACTAAGACTTTTTTTTAAGTCTAAGGATGTTATTTCCACTTCTAGATCATTAGAATTATCGCATATGGATTTATTTGGTCCTGCTCAAACTCTAAATTTGGGAGGTAAGAAATATACCTTGGTTATTATTGATGATTTCACTAGATATACATTGACTTTCTTCTTACATCTACAAATAAAACAAATCATGTTTTTTTAGATATTGCAAGAAAGTCCAAAATAAAAAAAAAGGTCTTAACATTTTATCTATCTGAAGTGATCATGGAGAAGAATTTGAAAATTTTGAAATGGATGTTTTTAGTAGTAAATATGGCATTGAACATACTTTTTCAACACCTAAAACTCCATAACAAAATGGTGTAACCTAAAGGTAAAATAGAATTTTAACTGAAAATGGTTAGAGCCATGTTGTATGAAAACAATTTACCTAAATATTTTTGGGCTGAAGCTATAAATATTGCTTGCTATATATCAAATAGAGTTTTCATAAGATCAATTCTCAAGAAAACCCCTTATGAGCTTTGGAAAGGAAAAGACCTAACATATCTTATTTAATCCATTGGCACTAAATGTTACATTCTAAACAATAGAAAATAACAATTGGCTAAATTTGATGCTAAAAGTGATAAACGAATCTTTTTAGGTTATCCTTTGACAAGTAAGACATATAGAGTGTTTAATAAAAAATCAATAGTTGTCGAAGAATTTATACATGTTGCTTTTGATGATTCTTTGTCTTATTTATACTCAAATGATGATGTTGCTACCGTTTGTGTTGATTGAATAAATTCTCTCTTCAAAATAATAATAAAGAAGAAAATGAACATAATAAGAATGTTGTATATGAATCTATTAATCATGATCTTCCTAAAGAATGGAAATATGCAAGATCATTCCAAAAGATCTAATTATTGATGAATCTTCTAATAAAGTACAAACAAGATCCTATTTAAGGAATATGAGTAATCTTGTTTTTTCTATCACAAACTGAGCCTAAAAATATTGAAGAAGCTTTAAAAGATGAATCTTGTATACATGCTATGCAAGATGAATTATATCAATTCTCAAGAAACGATGTTTGGAAATTGGTTCCTAGACCTGAAAGTAGACCTATTATTAAAACCAAATGGGTTTACAGAAGCAAGCTTAATGAATTGGAATAATAACAAGAAATAAAGCTAGATTAATTACTTAAGGATATAATCAAGAATAAGGCATAGATTTTGATGAAACCTTTTCCCTAATTAGTAGACTAGAATCTATAAGAATGCTTTTGGCATTTGTGGTTGATAAGTGTTAATAGACCTTTATTTTTTGTAGTTATTTGGACATATTTATTATGTAAATTTTGTGATTTAATTAAGAAAAGGACATTTATTTTGTTAAGACAACAACAACATGATCATGCATTAACATGAATTTTACAACTGAGTACATGACAAAAATAATTAAAATGAAAGAGAGAAGATATAAAATGAAATAAGGACATAATAAATATCAAGTATTGAAAGTCTTAGCTTGTATCAAAGCTTTTCGGACTTAGATATAGGCAAGTCCAAAAAGAAAAATAAGAAAATTGTTTTGACTTGATGAGGACAAGTCTAACACTAGAAAGACTAATCTTAATATAACAACATGAAATAAATAAATAAATTGCGAGAAAAAAATAAATAAATTATATGAGCATAAGCAAAAGTTATGTTAGTGAGCTTATATGTTCTAAGAAATATTTATCTACATAAATATATTTATTATCGTATGGGAGTTAGATTAGAAGAAAGAATAATAAAACATAACATAATAACAATACAATAATAAAATTTTTGCATGAACAAAAATAAAATATGAACACATTATTGCTTTTTTAACTCTCATGAGACTAGAAAATATATACTATGGTCATATTAAGTTACATGAACATAAGAATAGTTGGAGGAAATTTTTACCTAATGTAGAGAAATGGATGGTAGAAAAAGAGAGGTTGTTGTGGTATGAAGATAGTGAGAATATGGAATGATAGGAAGAAATTGTAGTGAGAATATTTGAGAAGTGATTTTTGGAGAGTTTTGTTATGTTTGAGAAGTGTATGAAAGAAATGGAAGGAAATGGGTTATTTATAGATAAATATAGAGGGAAATTAGTTGTAATTAAATCAAATGAAAAAGAAATAAAAATTAGATGTGTGTATGCGTGTGGCGTAGTTTGGAGTGTGAGAGAGGGAGAGTTGATTTGTTTTGTATTTTTATTAATGAAAAGTAATAATATGTAAGGTATGATGTGAATAAAGTTTTATGGAAAAAATAAATTGTAAGAAATAAGTATAGTAGAGTATAAGAATAGGTAGTAAAAAAAAGTAGAGATAGATGAATAATAGTGAATAGTGTAGAATAGTGACATGAATAGTAGATAAGACAAATTAGTACCGATAGTAAAGAAAATACACGCAAATAAGCTATACCTGATATTTTTAGATGTTGAAAAATTCTGAAATTAATATTTTTGGAATCCTTTTATTATTACGAATTTAACGATATTATCATAATATTTTTACCGTTTGGTGTACCGAGGTACAATTTACAAAATTTGATCCATTCAGGTCCAAAGCGAACTAAAATTTGATGAATCTAATATTTTTAAGCTTCACTATATTATTACATACTATAATATATGATTAACTCCATTTTATTGTTTAGGGATTAAAAGCACGGGATTGCTGGATCTAAATTCACTAAAGTTTGTTATAAATTTATTAATTTTAAGATTTTCGGTTGACTTCCGGTTTTAGGGTTTAAGCATAAAACGTAATATAAAATCTAGGGCTTACACATAACTATAATGAAAAAGAGTTTTTTAGGATAATTACCTAAAGAAAAATGAGATGTGTATGAGATAAAGAGGAAAAGTGTTTGAGGGAAATTTTTGAGAGAGAAGTTAAGGGGAGAATTTGATAGAGTTTTGTCATGTGTAATGCAAAGTGTGAAAGAAGTGGAGGGAATAGATGGTATTTATAGATGAAAAATGGAGGGAATTAAAGATGTATAATTTATTAAAAAAGAAAAAGAAAATGGAGGGGATGTTCTGCCAGTTTTAAAAGGGGAGAGAGAGAGTGAAGAAGAAGTTATATAAAAAATAAAGCACTAAGTAGAATAGATTAGGTGTGTGTAAGAAAAGTTATGGGTGATGTAAGAGTTATAAGAATCGGTGTAAGAAAAAGGTATGAGAAAAAGATAGAGTAGGGTGAATAGTAATGAATAGTAAACAAGACAACTAAATTACTAGTAGAGATAAAAATACGCATATAAAATCTATGACTGACGTTTTTATACGCTAATAAAATTTTATCTGATATTTTATGAGTATCTTAATATATTTCTAGTATAAATTATTTGTTGGAATATTTTGCCTCATTTAGCATGTTAGTGTCTAGATGTAGAAACTGATTCCATAAAGGCTCAAAACGGTTGAAGTTTAGGTATCATTTTAGGTTATATACTATCTATTTGGTTCATATTTCAAGTCTATACTATTATCCTATTTTATCTAATATTTTAGGGTTTTAGAAACTGTCCGATCATGTCTAAGGTTTTTAGGGTTTAAGGTTGACTTAGTTTGAGTTTTGGGTTCAGGTTCAATTCTATAAGATTACCACAAAATTCTAAGGGTTTACAAATCACGAAATTATTTCTTATTATTTTATTATTAGATATTATTTTGGTATACTGCCTCGACTTACGTGTTAGAGGTCAATTAGATGAATTGTTTAGCGTAGGGTTTCTAAGTCGAGCAATTATCAGATTTTTGTTTCGTTTTCGAAGGCACTCGTTTCCTTAGGGTTCGAGATTTAGGATTTTCTATTCCCATTTTATTTATCAAACATTTTAGGTTTATTCGATTTATCTGATATTGTCTAAGGTTCTCAAAACTTGTGATTGGTTTGGATTAGGTTATAGTAAATAAAATTGTTTTAATGATAATATGTTTTTACTAAATTACTTACCTTAAGGTTTTAGGCTTTGTTTAAATCATCTAATATCCTAAGGTTATTGATTTTTTACTTAATCTTGCTTAGGGTTTCTAGAGTTTTAGTTTTAGCTTTGGTCAGTTTTAGGTTCTTAGTTTCGATTGGTTATAGGGTTATTTTCTAATAGTATCAAAAAATCTAGGGACTTACACCTGTGCCTTATATTGGAAGCACATAAAAAACATCTGAAAATGAAATTCTTGAATTTGAAACTCAATATTCTTACATTTACCTTGACTGATCATTTTTGTACCATCAGCAATGAGGACATTAAATTGAGGTAATGATGACATAGTCAAATTTAGATGCTTAACTACTATACTCTACACAAAATTGTGTGTGCTGCCAGAGTCAACCAATATAGCAATAGGCTTATTATTAATGACACCTTGAAATTTGATAGTACGGGAATATTAGTACCAGAGAGTGTGTGGTAACTGATAGAAGAATCATCAAGCAGTTCCTTTGTCTTCTCTACATTGATTAACTCAATATGTAATTCCCTCACATGCTCTAATCCTTCATTTGCATCACCTGCCATAAGTATGAGAAACTTTGCCTTGCATTTATGATTCTAGCTAATTTTTTCATCATTGTTATAGCATATGCCTTGTTGCCTTCTCACATTTATGTCAGCTTATGTCAAACTTTTAATATGTAATGTAGGTTTAGATGATGATGGTAGAATAGTCAAATTTGCATTAGTGGTTGAAATAATTGATTTAGCAAATTGCAAGGTATTTGCTCCAGTAGGTAAATCCTTGTGAGAAACAATTAGTTTATGATGCATGTGACTATCAGCAAATTTACATTGATGCATCTTAGTTAACTAGATTACATGAGTAATAGAAGATGGTTTAGCAATTTGGACTTCTCTTCTAATGTGTGGCTTCAACCCAAAGCAAAATAGCTTAAAAGAACACTATCTGATAAACCCACAATCTTAGTTGATAGATTTTCAAACTTAGACTGTGTTGGCTTCTCTCAATACTAGTTTTGATGATAGCAAAAAGATAAATGTTTAATAACAAATTTATTGAATGTGCAATTATCAAGTCATAAAAATTATAATAAAGCATGATTAGAAGTTTTATGGAAATGTTTTTCAAAGAAAGATCGTAAGAACTTGACATTTACGATATTAAAAAATGACATGTCAATCCGCCAATCACATATAATATACAAATATATTAAACGTAAGGTTGTCCAGAAAATGAATGTTTATGTGAATTGCCTTTTTAGCCTGTTCAAATACATAGTTTTAACAAAAGCTACTCAACAGGAGTAAATACTTTAATATAACAATATATGAGTACCAATAACTTAGTATCCTAAAGTTTGCAAACCATGTATTACATATTGCATGAGGAAAAGTAAATACTTTATATTACACTTAGGCTTATAAACAAGCCATGTCTATACTATTACACTTTTAAATAAAACAAGCTTTAGGTTGGTCTCTTTTACCAGGAAAACAATAAGGTCGGTCTAGGAGTCCTAGTCACCACACTCATCCAAAAAGTCCTCAAAATCCGTCCCATAGCCTAAAGAATCATAAAACACATCATCTTCGATACCTAAAAGACAGAAAGTGAGCCAGAGGCCCAGTACATAGTAATACAAACAAATACAATGTGACATACACTCTTGAACTAATGTAAGACAAATCATAAATTATTTCTCTTTAATTAAGTTGATAATACAACATTAAAGTAGTCACACTCCGAATTGAATCCTGAGGAATCTAAGGCCCTAAGTAACCGCAGCTGCTCAAGAAGTTGATATAAGCAATTATTATATCATCATAAAGAAAAAAAGTAATTTTATTTAGGGTTCACAACCATTATCAACATTGCTTAACTTAATCAATAATATCACCTAGTTTAATCGTCCCCATAAACGTGAACTAAATCATATTATATCCTTTTAAGAGTAAGCAAATGTTATAACGAGACGATACTTTTTATCAATTACCAGTCGTGCCACTAAGAAAGGTCATTGCATCATGACTAGTGGCCTAAGCGCCTCAACTACCATGTTAACCTCGTTAATAAGGTTGCCACTCCCCGGATTGGATTCAACGGCGAAAAACACAATCAATTTAAACAATTTTTATTTCCTCTTTGATTAAGGTTGGTTTAGAAATATATATATATATATGTATGTATAATCTAAAAATCAACAATCACATTACTGCGTACCTTGATAAGTATATTTATTAGGTACAAGACCTATATTCGAACTCAGTTTGTACATAAATCTGGTAAAGAAACCATTTCATATAAAATATAATTAATTCACAATAATAAATTAAATCATTAATTACTCATTAAATTTAAACAAAACTCAAATCATTACACAACATCTAATTATACAATTATAAATATTCACACCATTTTTCATTAATCATTCATCTATTATTATTATTTTATTATATATATATATATATATATTTTGTGAATGGTACCAGAGTTATGGTCACACCCGTTACATAGGCTGTGATATAGATCACGTCCCCAATAACGATTGTGATTTAGGCGGTGATGTCCATTACGCCCGTAATTAGCTTTGTAAAAATTCATTTAAAAAAGATAATTCGAGAAGATAATGCGTATTAATACGACCGAGATTTAGGTTGTGTCGATCAAGAAAAAGAAGTCAGAAGAAATCACGGGCTTGAAAACGACCGTATTCAAGCTTTTTAAAACATCAAAGGAGATATATAAACCCCCAAGTTTTGTAATCAATTAAAGCTTAAACCCTAATTAAAAGTCAACCGAATTTCTAAAGTCAACAAAACCCTAGTCTATCGTAACCGTTCAAGTCTGGCATCCCTATTTAAGAAACCCTAAGAAAGTAAGAAAGAGTTTAGTGAATAGGATAATTCGTAATTATCTAAGGAAGCTTAAAAAGATCAGTTTAGTAAAACCGCGACTCGTTTTGAACCCAATTGGACACAGTTCTTGAAAAACGTGTCCCGGGGCTCAGAATAGTAAAAATATATGAATATACCGTTAAACTCGTAAAAATATAATATTTTTCAAAAATATCAATTTCATAATTTTTCAGTAGCTGAAAATATCAGATATTGCATTTATACGCGTATTTTCTTACTACCGGTACTTAAATTGTCATGTCTACTTTACATTACACTATTTACTACTATTCTACACTATTTATCTATCTCTACTTTTTCTTACAATTTACTCTTACAACCCATACATCTATTTCTTATAAATTTTCATTTCCAATACAACTTCACATCTTTCATATCTTACTTTTCGTTTACAAAAATACAAAAAAATAAATTTCTCTCCCTCTCCCCTCTATAATTTGCGCTGGTCCCCCTCTCTCACCCTCTAATTTGTTTTATTTTCATTTATTTAATTAACACAATTAACCTTCTACATTTTCCTATAAATACCCCTCTTCCTTCCACTTCTTTCACACCTCTCATATACTAAAGTTACTCTCCTAAAATTCTACAAGAATTCTCTCCCAAGAGTTCTCTCAAATTTAGTTCTTTTAGGTAATATTTCTTCAAGTTTTCGTTATGGTCATTTACTTAGTATGAGCTTAGTGTGTGTTTTCTAAACCATGAAGGTTAAAGAAAGCAACAAGAGGTTCATGCTTTGTTTTTGTTCATAAACCAAATTTCTTTTATGTTGCTTTTATGCATATAATTATCTAAATATATATATGTAGCTATATATATCTTTTAGAGCATATAAGCTCATTTGTTTTGCATTATTTACTTTCATATTGTTTTTAGACTAGTCTTTCTAGTCTTAGACTTGTCCTCATCAAGTCAAAACATTTTCTTTTTCTTTATGGGACTAGTCTATTTTTAGTCTCGAGATATCTTGATGAAGCTAAGGTTCCAATACTTGATTTATTTCTTTACAAGCTTATTCTTTTAAGTTGTTATGTTTCTTTATGTATTTTATAAATTTATGATTCATATTCATACATGAACATAATGACTTTTGTCTCAACAAAATAAATGAGGAAAGGTTTTATTAAAAAAAAAAATCTTTTCTAAAAATAAAAGTAGGAAGTGATTTTCTTAAACAAACTTTTCTAAGAAATTTAGAGGAGCTCATAAACATACATAGAGAGAGCTTTTTGAAATAAACAAAGATTTTACAAAAACTTTACTTTTTCATCAAGTGCTAGAAATTCTTTTCATCAAAATAGAATGATCTCAAGAAACTAAGAAATTATTTCTCTAAATATAGAATTGTTATTATTTCAAATGTATTGGAAACTAAGCTTATAAAATATAATCATTCCTTAGGAATTTAAAGAGATTACAGAAATTAAATTTAGGAAAAGAAAATACTCATTTGAAATAACTTAAGATATTTTCAAAGCAAAATAAAAAGGAATATTTCAAAAGTTCTCACTTTCCAAAAATATTTAAAAGACTTTACTTTTTAGTTGAGACAACTTCATTAAACTTCATACATTCGATATGAGTTAATAAATATATGTATATGCATTTCAAAGGTTTTACAAGCTATTTCAATATCTATCTCTTTAAAATGAGCTTTGGATAAAAGGAGGAAATCGAGTTTATAAAAATTCGTAGTGAATCTGATCGCCACTTTTTCAGAACCCAAACGACTTAGTTTGATGAAAATAAGTTCAGAAATAGATAGATCTTTTCGAATAGGTAGAAAATGGTATATTATATGTGAAATTCCGAGTTAAAATGAGCAAGTTATGGCCATTTTAAGTTGGAATTTCCTTCTATACGATTTTATCACGATTTTAAGAAAAGTTTAGAATCTTCGAGAATAGAAATTCTATCAAAAACCCATTTTGGGTATTTCATCTTGTCTAGGTGAAGAAGCAATCGAGATCACTTTCCTGGAAGATTACTTCGATTAGGATCTACCGACATGGAGTGAGTTAATCCTTTACTAAATTACATTCCTTGTTTGTGCTTGTAATTAGTAGCACTAGAAATTAAGAAAAAGATAAAAGTATTGTGTGTTTAAATTTATGATTGGTTGAATATAAGTTAAGAATATCGAAAGAGGAATTGATAAGTAAATTATGATTCTTGCATTGATATGATGAATATTGTTTTGATCGCCTTTAACTTGAACTTACATTATCTGGTTAAACTTAAATTGAAAATAATTCATGCATATCATATTCGTGAGTCACATTTGTTTCACTACTTTTCTCGTGTGGGGAAATGAGGAAGTTGTAGTGGTGGCTAGTAGGAGCCGAAAAGTCTACATGGGCCAGTAGGAGCCATAAAGTCTACAGACAAGCAGGAGCCAGCAAATCTGCAAATATTGATGGTCGTATGGGCCTGTAACCTCCCAACCATCAACATGGAGGGCGAAAAATCCATGCTACACATGATTTCCTATTAATCTTGTGTATTTTGTTTGTTCATATGTTTGGTGCATTCTCATATGATTGTTTAAATACTTGTTTGATTTATGGAAATGTCTTGTAGATGGAATTATCTTACTAAGCTAGATTTGCTTATACCTGTATAGCTTTTTGTTACAGTATGATTACCTTTGGTTGGCACCAAGGAGCCTCGTATGCCAGGTGTGAGCTTAAGCTACCAGGAGTTTTTGGGAGAAGTTATATGTATTTAGTTTTGAACATAGACTTCTAAGAAAATCTCTATAGTAGGCTTATGTTATAGTTATGATTACTTGTAGTTGTAACAAGACTTTTAAGACGAGGGAATGCCTCTAAGATGATGTAAGGAATTATTATTTAAATGAAGATTTCATGTTTATATAAGTTCATGCTTGCTTTTATTATCTACTTAAATGTAATACCCCTGTGAGTCTCATACTATCTTGGAAGTACGCCTTGCATGTGATATCGAAGCTCCTGCATGACTAAGGTTGTCATTCATTAGCTTTAATATTATATGCAGCGGACTGCCACGTTTATGGTACCCTTTGGGACGTGACAAGATAGCGACCCCTGTTATAGATATAATCTAGGTTGTATCAAGCTTTTTAAAAGACTCCGAGGAGATAATGATCTATGTAACGGTCATATTTGACAGGGTCAAATGCATTCGAGGAGATAACGGCCTTGATTATGCCCATTACGAACAGAGCATTCATCTTGATGCTTGTTTCGAAATTTTTAAAGTTCTAGCTCTTCTAACCCTTTACTAAGCTCTTATATGCTCATAAAAACATATCACGATTAGTCTATAAAAGATATTAAACATCATCAAGTTCAATTATTCACATAAGCCCCTTTTTACACTCATATATGTGCACAACAACTTAACCTAAAAATATAATCTCATCATTTAAGCTTGTTGACCTCTATTATTACTATAATCATCCAAGTTCTACTTACGTATCACTAATAACATCCATATACATGTCATATTGCCTTAAACTTCATATTTCATTTTATCGAACACTTAGGGTACATATATCTATTTACATACCTAGTTCAACATACACAAAACATGTCTTTAATTCACATAAAACATCAAAATCCTACTCTTATCTAATATTAACATCAATTAAAATCATGAATAAGCAAGACAAACAAAAAATCAACTTTTCTTATTTAGCTACTACTAGTACTCAAGTTTGTTTCTCCAACTTTCTTAGCTTGATTCAATTCATCTTGAGGTTGTATCTTACTTCCTAGCCTTGGATCTAATTTGTGATGGTTTAAAAGGAATTTGAATGGAGAAATTTAGGTTTATTTTAGCTTGAGAGATAGAAGAATGTTGGTTTCTCTCAAATGATGTTTTTGATGATAACAAAAAGGAGTAAGTAATTACTAACATATTCATTAAGTGTGCAATGATTTAATATAATCAAAGTGGTTTACAATGACTTAAGAGAATGATTTCAAAAGAGGCTCTATGCAAAGAATACTTTAGAAAGTGTTTGGAGAAGATTTCAAGAACAAATGAGCTGTCAGAAGGTTAATCAGAAGGTACTCCCCTAGCTTTTTAAACTATCAAAAGGTTCGTCAGAAGGTGACCTGCAACTTTTTTAAAAAGTTACTAAACACGAACAGTGAGCTCTAGATTCGAATTTTTCTTTATGGATTTGATATTTTGAAGACCTATCTCCAATGTTGTGTATATTTGACTAATATACTCAATGTGTTCCACAAAGTTGGTTCAATATCCATGGGGATTCAAATTTCGTTGGATTAAAGTTCTTTTTTTTTAGAAAATTCTGTTTTGACAGCAAGGAAAAACTACGTGACTTACAAGGTTCCATTTTCAATAGTTTATTCAAGTTTTTATTTGGGATATGGAAGATATGATCCAAATATGCAAGGAGCTTGTTTGATGATTATTTGTCTATACAAGAAAGTCAAAATTTGCGGAAAACACAATCTTTTTGTTGCATGAACAGCACCAGACGAAGGAATATGTCAACAACGGTGATTTCAAATTCGAATTTTAAGTTCTAGATAATTATACAAGTTGTTGGAGATTTAAACTTATCTATTGGAGCAAGAATTTTGAGATGACAACAACAAGATCTCAAGTTATTCAAAATTTGCCGTTTTTGAAGAAAAAGATGAGCTGATATTACGCACAAAATAAGGAGCAAAGTTTATCCAATTGATTTCCTAATCGTTGGAAGATACAATGATAAGTACACCCACCCAAGACAGAGAAAAGCAAGCACAATCACATGAAAAACAAGAGAAAACAAAGAGCCACGAATTTCCCTTGGATTTGAGCAAATTTACTATCATTCCATTTATCTTATGTTGTTCGAAAATTTTGAGGACCCATACTGTCACGCCCCAAAGAGTGCTCTACACGTGACAGTCCGCCACACTCAATATTTAAACTCAAGTAAGGCAACCTTAGTCTTCCCATGATTTTGAACATCTTGTGTAAGGCTCACTCTCAACATACAGAGACTATACTTTGTTTCGTAGTAGTTTAAGGAGACATACATAGCAATAAGAATGTAAATCATGACCATCTCATAGATAACTATTCTATTACATGAACTAGGGGGCATACCCCCGTTAACAATGCTAAGAGTTCTCAGGTTCACAAAATTCCTTGTATTATCCTTCAGGCACTGGTTCAGAGAAACAAGATTAGAAGACCATTTCTACTTTTAGGTCCCAGCCTTATCGACAGCTCCTTGACATCTAAAAGCTGTACCTGATGTCCATGGGTCCTCGGAGATAGCCAAAGGTATTTATACTGCAACAAGAAACTATTGGGGTATAAGCTACACTAGCTTAGTGAGTGAAAACTTCCATATCACAATTAAGACAAATCATTCAAGCAAGTGAAATGCATCAAACAAATAAGTTCAACAAACATATGACCATCCGAAAATCATATGTGGATGGACTTGCGCCCTCCATCTCGGGTTAGCAGATTAACGAATCCTGTGGTACGACATCGTTTAAGCTCATGGTCAATTGAATAATATTTCGTTTTATGAATCACGATTAACCAACAATTCGTTTTATGGATCACGATTAACCAACAAATGCTAATGCTCCATTCCCATCGTGATATGAATGAGTTCAATTATATTTGAAGTCCAATAATCGGTTAACCAGATTCTTTTAGGTGGCCAAGCAATATTTGCAGGTAATCAATTCTAACTCATCTCTACACAAGCAATAACTTATCACCCGGCTTCGATATTCTTTACTTTCAACTTCACACATCAACAAAAAACAATTATAATACCCAACTAACCCCATCATGCATAAGCATTCTTTTTATCTTTACTTAGCGACTAGCGCAACTATCATTACAATCACAAGCAATAATTGAAATCGGAAGAGATACTCACTCGGCCATGGTACGCCGATCTCTTAATAATAGTAGTCATGTGGTAGGGTATCGTCGTTCTCGGGATCACGTGCCAAATAAGAATAACCTAATAAGAATCTCATCATTCAACTAATTCAAGCCATGCATCTAAACTAATCAAAGTCGTGATTCTCGCTACTTGCGGAAGTTCCAACTTAAAACGGCCACAACTTGGTCATTTTTTCTCGAAATTTCACAAATTTTATATCGATCTCTATCTAATTCGAAAGATCTATCTAATTCTAATAATATTTTTAAATTTTGAAAACATTAAGGTCACGGAACAAAGGGATCAGATTTGTTCTGTAACGTTTCCATTTCCGAAAAATTTGTTTTGCATTTAGTAAAAATATAACTAGTTGATGATTCACATATAGATGAAATATGAATGACATGTAATGAGCTCAATATATACATGATCTTGATGATTTTTGATAATGAACTTTTAAGAACTCTTAATTATTATAAGATTCCATAATAGCCATTTCTTAAAAATCCATTTTTTCCAATTTTACATCTTCTAGTATTTTAGGACTTTTTATTCTTAAAATTTACCTGTTATCTAAATAAAAATGAGTTCTTAACATCTATACTATCTAAGACCTTCATTTCTTCATAGAATCTCACATTTTTCCCTTTGCAAATATGTTTTTAAACAAGTTTTTTACAAAAATCCGAATTTTGGAAATTTTCTTTTCTTGCATTTTTCCTATGAGAAAACTTGTTTAATGCACCAAAATTTGAAGATTTACTATATCTATTGCTTAATGACTTCATTTACCACGTAAAACTTGCAATTTGAGCTTGAATACTAGGTGTTTATGTAGGCATTACTCCAAAATACGAATTTAACAAATTAAGCACTAACTCAAAATTTTCCATTCTAACTCCACTGCTTGTTTTACCTATTACTCATGCCTAAACTCATTTAAATTTATAAAAATTATTCCTTGAAGATACCTATTACATATATCCTCCAATTTTTATGAAAAATATGAGTTTCAAAGTGGTTTTAAGGGTTTTTAAAATAGGTTTTAAATTCCATCCGAATTTTCCATTAGGCATTTCTAATAAAATCTTTTCTTTTTCAAGTTTCTTGCCTCCTATACATGAAGATCTATCATCTAACACATCTATATACATGCAAGGTAAGCTTTTATGATCATTAATGCATGAAATCTCAAGATATCCACATGAACATAAATGTAAATAAAAAATATGAGTATCTAAACACTAGATCTACTACTTATAGTGCATGAGCATGAATTTAATGGCATGACATAAACTTTCCATGCAAGATCTCTACTTTACGCGTATGAACAAGATGATATTTCAACAAAAACTCTTTTAAACACAAGATCTACTTCTTGTGATGGCTTGATATTCTTTTATTAGTGTTTTCATGTCCCTAGCATATGCTCATTGGGATTAAAAGTGGAAAACACTCAAGAATGGTCTTGCCATTACAATATTTAGGAATAATAAAGCTTGGAATCATCATCTAATGGATGATTTGAAGAAGAAAAGAAGATGAAATAAATTTGTGGAGCTATGTGTGTGTGTGTGTGTGTCACGACAACCATAAGAGAAAGAAGAGAGAGTTTTCAACCTTTGAAAAAATTTAGAAGAGTGAAAATGAGGAGAGAGAGAAAATGGGCTTATATATTGTGTGTATTAGGGTTTAGTTAAGTTAAAAGAAGTAAAAATAAATCAAATTGAGGGAAATTGGGGAGGGGGTGCACCGACCAAGTGTGTGGGAGGGAGAGAGGGAATTGAATTTTTGATAAAATTTGTAATTTATGTAATAAAATGTAATAAATGTAATAATTAATTGGGAAACAAAATTTCTTGAAAGAAAATTGTAATGAGTAGTTATAAGGATGTAAGAATAGGGTATGGTAGTGTGTAGTGTAGGTTGTACTTATGAATAGTAGACAAGACATCTACTTTACCGGTTGTAAAGAAAATACGAGAAAAAGGCTATAACTGTAATTTTTATAGCCCGAAAAAATTATAAAATTTATATTTTTGAAATCCTTATAAAATTCCGATTCTAATGAATATTCTGGAATATTTTTCTGAATTTTTGGTCCCGAGGGCATGTTTTTCCGTAATTGAGTTCGGAAGGCTCGGAATTGAAAAGTTTCCGAATTTAAAACTTTCTAAGGTTTAAAATATACTCTAAAACAATAATTCATATTCATTTATTTTATAAAACTCCTTTTGTTATGAAACCAAAGGAAAGCCGGGTCTAGGGTTTCTAAGCTCCTTTCACTAAGCTTGAACTAGACCGATATAGGGTTTTGTTCTCCGGTTTCCGAAGTTTATTCGATTACTAGGAAAACTAGGGTATACATTATATGAACAAAAATAAAAATTGTGTAATGAATAATAGTAAATCGTACTGAAAGACTCACTAATTACTGGTAGTACTGAAATGCAGATAAATTTGCAAAATCAAGTAATTCTAGCTATTGAAAATTTATAAAAATAATATTTTAAAGATCCCTATAAAAATATGAGTCTAACGAAATTAATAACATATTTTTAATATTTCGAATCTCAGGGCGCGCTTTTCGAAGTCGGTACCTGACCGGATTGGAAGAGATCGAAAATTCGTTAATCTCATCCTTTAAAGCATCCTAGACTTAATACGAACCAATTAGACCTTTTCCTCTTATTCCGACTCCTTGGTTTAGGAATACGAGATTACCGGATCTAGATTACGAAGTTTCTTGGGAGTTTCGGGGACTTAGGTTTCCCGGTTGACTTTCCGGTTTACACTTTTGCTAATTTGGAAACTGATATTTTATGCTTATATGACACATCTGATTGGTGAGATTTATTTTAAGGTCGATTTCCATAAGTATTTAATATCTCACAACGTTCTTGGAATTCTTTGGATTGAGTTTTATTCCGAAAGGTTAATCACTATTTACTTCTTAATAATTTGTTTTAGGGCTCTATTTTACCCGAATTTATAAGTTGGAGTTAAATATAAAATTTGTCGTACGTAGAGGTTTTAGATTGGAAGTATATTGAGTTATTATTTTATTTCTGAGCACTCTTATTTTTCTCACGATTCAAAATTTTTGGATTCGTTCGGGATTTGGGACTTATCGAAGTTCAGTTTTAATTCGAAGTGATTTTCAGGGTTTTATTTTCAAAGTTCATCTTCAAAATTATTTACTGAAATTTTCCAGGGCTTACACATACTTTATTTCCTCTGATCTAGATTTATTCATTTGATGAGAGATTGAGAGTTACAAGTAGGCTCAGTAGATTGATTGCTTAGGAGAATCAAGCTGAGTGAATTGTAGCCAAAGAGAATTGTTAGGAACATCTTGTAACTTTATTGATTTGATTGGATAGTGGAACACAACCGGTGTGGAATATCGGGAACCTAGCTTGGAGCTAGAAGAGAGGATTGACGTTCAAGGCGGAACCTCTATAATTCAACTTTGCACTCTCTACTCCCTTATCTCTCTTTAAATTCGTGCAATTTTATTTGTTGTTCATAACTATGAAATATGCTCAAAAGGTTGATAAGAGAGTAACTCACTTATGTTTTCTTAATCAGAGAGTTAGTCAGAAGGTTCTGAGTAAAATGTTTTGAATTGATATTTGATTTTTCCTGAGCTTAAGCAAATCATTTTGATGCGAATTATTGTTCAAAGTTTTTATTTGTTAAGTTTATTGTTTTAAGAAAGTTTCAAAGCCATTTTAGTTGAATAATCAAGTGGTGCGAAATTTATTCAAAATTTTTTAAAACTAAATTTTATAACCAATTCACCCCTCCCTCTTGGTTATCTTTTGGGACTAATAAAGAGAGAGAGAGAGGGTCTGTTTTGGATTGATATTTTACTTAGTTTTATTGACTTTTGAGGCATTATGGAAGCTTATGGAAGATGCCATAACATGGACTTAGGCTTTGGGTTATGTTTGAGCTTGGTTTTTATTATCAAGTTAGGCTTGGGCTTAAGTTAAAGATTCCAAAATTTGCCAAGCAATGCATCTACACACATATAACTTAATTTAGTAAAATTCAATAAGCATACATATTACTAA
The DNA here is from genome assembly GCA_024138025.1 of Combretum micranthum. Classification (NCBI taxonomy): domain Eukaryota; kingdom Viridiplantae; phylum Streptophyta; class Magnoliopsida; order Myrtales; family Combretaceae; genus Combretum; species Combretum micranthum. The sequence goes on along the minus strand of JAMXBD010000399.1, from coordinate 492,177 downwards.
AATCTTATTAACACACATATACATTACTTACAAGAATTTATTATACTAAAAATTATCATATAATCAAATTAAATTATACTTACTTAACTATAACAATTAAATTCACAAATCATCAACTAGTCTTATAAAAGCAAATTAATTTAATACTTTAGATTTTTTGTTATTTCAAAAGATCTAACTCAGAGAGTAATTCACGAACCATATGGAAAGTTTTTCAATTAGATAATAACAATCAAAAGGTAATTCATAAGGTAGACCTGTCGCTTGTCAACAAGTAAGTAATACTCTGAGGGTAAATCAAAGAGTATACCTGCTATATGGACAAAAGCTGCAGATTTATGAATAAAGACTTAAGGATTGGATTTTCTTTGATTCTTTCATTGATTTGAAGACCTAGCTCCAAAGTTGAATGCATTTGGGTAATACATTCAAATATGTTTCACAAAGTTGGTTCAAATATCCAGAGATTTAAAATTACAATTGATTATAACTTGTTAAAGATTTAAGTTTTGACAGAAAGTTCAAGCTTATATATTCAAGTTCAATTTTTAAGACATGTCCAAGATTCAACTCAGATCTATCATAAGAAGCTTATCTGATAAAGATATTTATTTATGAGATATTAAGATCGTGTTTCACTAGCTCAAAGAGTTTAAATTCAGATAATTTTAAGGATAGGAAGATACGAGCTAGTTTCAAAGGGATACAAATCTGTTTTGAACTTAAACAGTATCAGAGGATATTTCTCTTTAAGATACGATCAACAAAGTTCATTTATCAAAAATTTATCTACAGTGAGATATGTATCTGCATTACTATCAAATTTACATGAAATCTGTTATCTCAGCAGGCACATATTTATAGGATCAAATCACTATCAACGTTCAACCTTATTCTATCCATTAGAAGATTTAAATGAGTATATCAGTAGACGTTGTCAATGACAAAGAGAAAAATCTAGAACGAACTTCATTTGAAATATTTAAATAATCTTTTATCCATTGAAGACTTGGAATTTATATATTAACAAGAGTTCAAAAATAAAAAACAGGAAGAAGCTCTCATCACTCTAATAATCCAACTCACCATCGTGCAAAATTCTACTAGTTTATAATTTCACCCCTATACTGAAAATTGAGAGGATTCTTAATTCTTATTCTTTATTCCTCATTTGATTTTGATTAATTGTGAGATATGGATTACAAGTAGACTCTGAGTTCAGAGATAGTGCGTGCTAGCGTGAAGTCTAACAAAATGAATTGAGATACTACTTTGTAATCGTTTTTGATTGGATATAGTGGAATATATCGGTATAGAATATCGGGTCCCCGGCTTAGAGTTGGAAGAGAGAACTGATGCTCTAGGTGGAACCTCTATAAATCATTGTGTAAAATTCTCTTACCCTTCTCTGTAATTTTCGTGCTCATTTTAAGTATTTATTGTGATTGCAAAAGCAAACTCAAAGCCATACCTCATTATAACTAATTAGGGTTATGATTGAAATATTACAACAGACAAAATTAAAGTTTTTGTTTTAAGAAACCAATTTATCCCCCTCTTGGTTATTCATTTGGGACCAACAAACTGATAATCATCCACAAATCTTTTTTAATCGACTTAGATAAAGCCCCTTTACATCATCATATTCAGATGGTCTAAAACAAGATTCAAAGGATTTAAGAAATAGAGACCATGTAGAAATTTGATTATATTGCTCCATCCATTGAAGCCATTCAAAGCTTTGCTTTCAAATACAAATGATGCAATTACTAATTGTTGATCCTCAGGACTATTATGAAAGTTGAAGAACTTTTGTGTTTTGAAAAATCCAACCAAAAGGATCATCACCATCAAACTTTAGAATTTCTAGTTTTAGGCCTTTCGACATATTGTCAATCAAAATGCTATAAGAAGATGAGGAAATAATGTTATGCATTGTATGATCTGCGGTATTACTATGTGAAGGATTATTGTTCTGATTATTATCTACTGAATCCACTTTACTGCGCAAAGTTGTAATGAATAGGACATTGTCTGCATATTCTCATGCGTTTTAGAACTAATTGTTCTTGAAATTAATCTTACATTACCTTTACTAATTCTGCTATAGAGTATACTAATGATTGTGTTAACAATCTCTTCTTGCATTCTTGTTATCATGGCGAGAGCACCAATTTATTAACCAGCCTAGTTAATACTAGTCCAACCCGCCTTCTTAACCCTAATATCTTATTCAGAATTAATGTCTCTCTTACATTTATAAAAAAGTTAAGTCCTCTTATGCCTCTTTTCCTCTCCCATCTTCCTTCTAAAACCCTAAATGAATTTATTGTACTAATTTTGTGTGTAATGTTTTGCATATAAGGATATGAACACATGGACTGTGAGTAAGTCCTAGCTCTGAAGAACACTTACGAGCATCAGTAGGGTAATTTAACCTTCTACTTATCTTTTATCTATAGCTCCATTCACTAGTGGTTTAGCATAAATTCTTAGATCTGTATACAATCTGTTATTTGATTAGCTATTGCGATATAATTATAACTATACTGTCAGCTATACTATTATGTTGATATTTGATAAACTACTATTATACTCATTTGGGAACATAGTCCCTCATCCAGTGTGGCTGCCTTATCAATCTGTTATTTGTAATACGTCCCTATACTTGCAAAATATAGAGTGTCATGGACACTTTGTGATACAGATTAGAGAAGTCTATGTGTTTTACGGATTTAGCATTGCATTGCAATCTAGGGATTTGTAATATATTTTTGGGTTTTATGATTTATGAAAAATTAAAATTAAAATATATTAATGATCAATCCTTGGATATGATGCACTAAAGAAATAATCGGACTATTTGTTTCAATCAACCAATAATGACAGGCGATCAAAAGAAATAACAAAGAATAATCTTGAGAAAAAAGCTTAATATTATTCAATAAGCAATTGGTTACAAAGGACAATAAGATGTCAAAGAAGGTTAAAACCTTTCGCATATAACCCTGTGGACCTTTTATACTCCCACAAGTTGGACAAGGGCCAATATGAAACATAAAAGTCAAAATAATTAAAATAGGAAACTGAAAATAAACTTCTAAAATGGGGTATGAGGTCACACAATGGGCACGACTATGTATTAGATAGTGATTTTCGTGATCACAGAATTAAAATTTGAACAAAACTTCTTGCGGGCATGAAATTATGAGCCACAACTGTGCCATGGGCCATGACCCTCTCGGCTCTTAATCTTCTTCGAAGATAACAAGATCATGGGTTTGACCATGATTGCGTATGGTGATCACAGGCGGGGTCACAACTATAACACTAGGGGTTTGCCTCTTAATTTGCTTTTTTGCTTTAATCACGTCTTTGGCATGGGCGTGAACTTCAATATTGATGATTTTTCCTTTAAATCTTGTCTTTCTTCATACTTAAGCACATAGATCATGCTCATTACTAAAGTGTATCAAATATCTTCGTAGATACTCCATCTCACCATCATTTGATTCATCTATAAGCATCCGATGAGCTAAATTCTTCAAGCCTCTAGCTCTAGCTCGAGTTATTTGTCTAAAAGAACCATGATTCCTTTTATCTCCCCTGGGCTCATGAAGATTTTCCCTGAAATCTTAATCAAACTCATCCGAAATAGGAAAATCACTTTCTATCCTTAAATCCTATCCAACATGTAACAAGTATTTTTTTACTTACTGGCAAGTTTCTTTTCAACTGCTCTTGGTGCCGACAATAATGATTCTTTCTTAGGAGGATTCCACTCCCTATGTGTTTATCTCATAGCCTCATGACTCATAGGAAACAATTTAATCCTTTTTCATTGAACAAAATATAACAAGTATTGTCCCTACCATTATGATTCATAGCATGCTCAAGTAACCAATGATGACTTGATAAAAGATGAGATGCATTCATAGGCACCACATCACAAATCACTCTATTAGTGTATTGACTAGGTAAAGGAATAAGATTTGATACTATGTAGTAACATGAACAAATCCTTTGTCATTGAGCCAATATAGTTGATATGGTTGTGGATGAGTTGTGGTTTGGGGTTATAACTTCTCTACAAGTGCCGTTGTTACAGCATTGGTGCAACTACCAGAATCAATGATGGCCACACAAACAACCCCATTCACCAAGAATTTGACATGGAATATCTTTTCCCTCTGTTCTTAGTCTATTGCTAATGTCACACTCAAACTTCTCTTCACTACACCATTTAAAGGTATAGCAGGCCCTACCACCTATTCAGTTGGTACCTTTTCATTTTCCTTGTCAGAATTAGAATAACTATTTCTTTCCAACTCACTATCACACTTCAAACAACCTCCATGAGTATAGACAACACGATGATTTAGACATTGGGAAGCCACATGTGCATAACCTAAGCATTTGAAACATTTAATGTCTCGAGTTCTCTTTCTAACACTATAGGATTTAGACAACTTAGAAAAAAGAAACTTCCACTTTTCATCACTAGACTTCTCATGATTTGACTTATGCTTCTTCCAATTCTTATGACTACTAGTACTCTTGTTTTTATCATTAGACCAACAAGATTTCTTACTACTTTTAAATTCAAAAGAGTTACTTGAAGATTTATGATGTTTGCTTTGCCTTTCGACCTTCTCCATCATCAACATTGCTTCCTCCAAAGTATCAATCTTTTAATGTTCAACAATATCAATAGTTTAAGGTTCAACCAAGTAATAAACTGAGCAATAGATTAATCCAGAGTTTCCATAATTTGACTACGCATAGTAAGGATTTCAAACACTCGAATATATTAAGCTATGCCTTACTTCCCTATTGCAAACTGTGTAATCTCATCAATAATTCTTGGTTATAGTAATTAGGATCAAAACATCACTGCAATAACTTGCACATCTCAACTCAAGTAGCAACATCACGCTCTATATTCCTCCTCTTACTAGCCAATATGTTCTTCCACCAGTGCAACGCATAGCCTTTAAACTCAATAGCAATAAGCTTAACCTGTTATCCATCATCACAATCATGATAATCAAAGAGCTTCTCAATTTAATCCTCCCAATCAAAATATTTATCCATTTAATCATCACAATTAAAGGACAGAACTTTCATTTTTACGGTCTTAATATCGTGTAAACCTCAATGCCTATGCCCATCGTGACAATCATTGAAATCATCATTATAGTCTCCAACTCAATGCCGATGCACCGGTTGGCGCACATAGTCTCTACCCCTATCACTACCTCTTCCATGGTCATCTATTACTCTATGCCAAGCACAGGGTAATTGGTCTCTTAGATTAGTCTCTATGTCCTTAGTGAATCCATGTTCATGTATTTCTTAGTTATGAGGGTTTCCCCTAACAACTTGCTCAACAACCCTTAGGGTTTTGTTTTGTTAATGCATCAACGTTTGCATGTCTTGCATCATCTCCCTCGTAAAATCCATAAACTCACCCATATTAGTGGTGCTTTCAACCTTAGGATCTTTTGTATCTTTGTTTTTGTTATTGGATTCACCCACCATCTTCAATAATAACAAAACTTGAAACACAAGCAATCAAATCAACAACACTTATCATGCAAGCAATCACCACCAAAGCCTTAAACCACAATCCGTAGCCTTAAGCTATAATACCAAGATGATACGAATTCGAAAATCCACGTGTTTTACGAATCTAGCATTGTATTGTGATTTGGGGATTTGTAATATATTTTTAGGTTATGATTTATGAAAAACCAAAACTAAAAGATATAAACAATCTATCCTTAGCTATGATGCACCAAAGAAAGAAGTGGACTAGTTGTTCTAATCAATCGATAAAATGCACGATTAAAAGAAACAATGAAGAATAATCTTGAGAAGAAAACTCAATATCATTCAATAAGCACTTTGTCACAAAGGACAACACGATGCCAAAGAAGGCAAAAACTTCTCTAACATAACCTTATGGACCCTTTTATACTCCCGCAAATCAGCTAAGGGAAAATATGGAACATAGAATTCAAAACAATTAAAATAGGAAACTAAAATTAAACTTCTAAAATAGGGTGCGGAGTCACACTAAAGGGCACGACTGTATGTCTGGGCATGATCTCCGTGATCAAACAATTAAAATTTGAACAAAACTTCTCAATGGTGCGAAATCGTAGGTCACAGGCTAAGTCACGGTCATGATCCTCTTGGCTCTCCATGAATCCACTTCAAAGAGTACTTACATTGTCCCAACAAACAAGTCTGAATTATCATCTTATCTCAATTTTCCATCCTAGCATAGATTTCTCTTAAGAGTTCTCTTCCTTGTAGTTTAAATAGGGAAATAATGGGGTGAATGGTGCTTGAATATGGTCGTAATTCAAGTGTTGATGGATGGTGGTATGGCAAGATTGATGCAAGATAGGTCACTCACTTTGACATTCAAAAGTCTAATGTCGACCACTACACTCCCTATAAACCATATCATCCAAATTCATAGGCCTCTAGTATTTGAAAACTTCGGATAAGAAGCATAAACGGAAAAAGCATTAGTATTAAATGGGTTAGAGGTATGATGATATGGATTAGGGCATTCACAAGATTCATGATCATCCTCACTGTACCAACATGTTAAACCCTAAAATTCATGGTTCACACAGTAATGATTGCTCAAGAAAATAACCAATGAAACAAACAACCGCAAAAGCAATATTTCATAATAGATAGACACAAACACACAACACACACACACACATATAATGGCTAGATTAATAGTATTAGGTTTTCAAAATTTTGTCGTTCCTTGGCGACGACATCAAAAACTTAGTGTTTGTTCATGCTAGTGACGGTATTTGATAAATCTATTATACTTTGTTCTAGTCATAGGAATTTAGAGTTAATCTAATACATTATAAGATAAATTCCTATAAATATTGCGCTTTTATAGTTTAAATGTTGTTTTTCAACTCTTATAACCAAAAGAAGAAGAAGAAAGAAAATGTTTTGATCAGATTTGGAGCAAAATAACAACAACTGTGCAAAGCAGAACTTAGTTGAGCCCTCAAAAAGATCTGTCGAAGGCAAAACAATAAGGCGAAATGGTCCATCGTGCCTTACATTGAGCCCTCAACATCACCTTCACATTTGTATTGAGGTGATCGAGCCCTAGACTTCATGATTCATCTTTTGTCGCACTACAATGTTAAGCCTTAGATTCATCCATGATCGAAGTTGGACAAAAATCACACCTTTTAATAGAAAAGCATAGCTTAGGTCGAGCACAACACTCAAGCCATCGACAAACTCGATTTATCCCTTGGTTGAATATGGATAATAACTCCAGCTTCTTAATAGAATGCCACAGTTTAGGTCGAGTCCTGACATCCATGCAACATTCGAGCGCTCAATCTACCACGTGAAGATGACCCTACGAGTTGGCAATCTAGATGTGCACGTGAAAATAAAGAAAGAATTCTATTATAAAGAATCTACCACATCAGCGAATAAAATCATCATGATTTCTATGCATGATCTTATAAATAAACATGCAAAGGCATGCGATATGTATCATAATCATCATATGTAGAATATTTTGTAAAAAAATTTATAACATAGTGTAGTGGGAGAATTTTAGGGCAAAAGAATTGTTTCTTCTTACTTTAGAAATCTCGAAACTTTTTAGGTAAATTCATTATAAACCTGACGTTTATTTTTTGCAAGACTCTGTGCTTAATATATATTTTCATTTTAATTCTATATATTCTTCAAGAATTTATGCTTAATGTCTGTGTCCATAAAGAAATAATAATTTAACTTAGCATTTGCAAATCCAAGATCCGATTCATGTGATTTGAAAGTGTTTTGACGATTATCATTGGGTATTTATAATTAGTAGCTAAAATTTAATTTCATAGGTCTAAATACGTGGTGTACCTTTTAGATTCATGTTTGATTTCAACTTAATAGATTGAGAGACCATTCTTTTGAATAGATCTGAGCTACTAATGGAGTTTTCATAATCATCTTGAGAGAGGGAAGGTGAAACTTTCTATCAATTGTTTTTAAAATTCATTAGGTTTGTTTTAAAATAAAAGATTCTTAAAATTTATACGAATTTAGATTGTTGATAACTTGTGAAGAGATTCTGGTGTTCTACTATAGATCTAGAGTTACTAACCTTGAGAGAGGCTTTAACTTACCCTAGTGAATTGACAGTGTAAATATACTAGTGAATAACTCTATGATTTTGTTGAGAAATCATATCATAAGGACTTGGTGAAGCAATTTTTAAGGCCTTTTCTTGCATTAATAAGCTTATCTTATAAGTTTCCTTGAAAATATGTGTTTATTCAACAACCCTAGTATAACTTCTATTTTCATTATGCTCTTCTATATTTTCTTTGGCTAGATAATAGATAAAAAGTGAGTATAGTAGATGTCAACAATCCCTTGGAATATGACATAATATTTTTTATGATACTTCAATAGGTGTGCTTGCCTAATGTTGGTAGTTTCTACCAAAGTTGAATAGAACTTATTGGCTTTATAAATTTTTGAAAGCTTTAACTTCGTACTCTTAAATGTATTTTAAAACCTAATGGATTGATACAAACATCTCTAAAGATGCTATTAGACCGAGATTGTTTCCATTTCTTTGAAGGATAATGCAAAAAAGTGCTTGAATAGCTTGCTTAGGCAATTCATATCATCTTGGCAATAGATGACTAAGTAGTTCATATGTAAGTACTTTCCCCCATCTAGAACAGCTAAGCTTAAAGCAAATATAGCTTCTTTTCACCAATTAGACTCTGAGACTTTCTATGGATCTTTTGAGAGGTGGAAGGAGTTACTAGGATGATGTCCATACCATGGACTTCCTGAGTGGACCTTGGTCTAGACTTTTTACAATAGGCTGAATTATAGCACTAGGCAGCTTATAGATGCAGCAATAGGAGAGAGCCTGGATAATTAATCTCCTTAAGAGTGTTTGAACCTTTTTGAGGACATGACCAATAACCACCACCAATGGTCTTCTATGGGAGCAAAGAAATAGAAGAGTGGAGGAGTTTTTGAGCTTGATGTGGTAACCAATTTTACCTCCAAGATAGAAGCCTTAAGTAGGAAGGTGGATGACATTGACCATTGGTACTGACTAAGTGAATATAGTAGATGGTAGTTTAGGATAGAATATTGAGGGTATGACTTCTGAGAATGTGGAGTATGTGAGGTGTAAACCCCCAAGTTTTATGTTATCTCTAACCCGAAACTAGAAGTTAACCGGAAACCCTACGGTCAACAAAGCCGTTGTAGAACCTAGAATTTTAAGTCCGACAAACCCGTGCTCCCAACTTATGTAGAGTAGATGTAAGCTAAGTGTGTAGAATAGTTTGTAATTATATAAGGATGTTTAAAAATATCAGATTTGTTAAATTTGATCCGTCTCGAACTCGAACGGATACTGGTTTTGAAAAACGTGTTCGGGGTCTGGAATATTAAAATTATTCCATTAACATCATTAGACTCGTACAAATATAAGGTTTTAAAAAATATTAGTTTTATGATTTTTCGTTAACTAAAAATATTAGATATTGCACTTTTACGCGTATTTCTCTTACTACCAGTATATTATGTCTTGTACACTATTCATTGTACAACTCTACACCATTCTACATTATTCATACTATCTCTACTTTTTCACTATTCACTCTTACACACTACCATACCTATACCACTACTTTTTTCATTTTCAATATACTTTTATCACATCTATCTTACATATTATTATTTTTAATACACAAAATTACAAAAAATAAAATCTCTCTCTCTCTCCTTTCCCTTTTGGCTAGCGCCTCCTACCCCCTTTCTTTCTCTATCTTATCTCAATTTTTTTTACTAAATCACTCAAAATCCTCTTCTCATTTTCCTATAAATACCCCATCCTTTTTCACTTCGTTCACACATCCACTACCCACAAATTTACTACCAAAAACTCTCTCAAATTCTCCTCCAAAATACTCTTCCCATTACTCTCTTAAAACACTCCCAAGTTCTTTACTTCTTCATATATAAAATCTATATATATATACTACTCTCATCTTATCTTTAGGTAAAATTCTTTTCATGTTTTTACCACCATGTCATGTAACTTAACATGACTATAAAGTATGTTTCCTAAACTATATGTTATGGAAGCAACTCTATGTTCATGTTTTGTTCTTGTTCATGAATCTATGTTCTTTTATGTTGTTATTTTGTTCATATTAATGTTGTTATTATGCTTCCATATTTATATCTAACTAAATATATCTATGTAGCTATATATATCTTTTAGATCATATAAGCTCACATGTTATTGTAATTTATTTACTTTCATGTTTTAAGACTAGTCTTTTTAATTTTAGACTTGGCTTCATCAAGTCAAAACAACTTTTTCTTTCTTTTCTTTTCTTTTATATCGGGATGGAATTTATTATTTGTCCTGAGATCCTTGATGACTAAGACTCCTAATACTTGAACTTATATTATGTTGCTTATTATTTTGTTTAATTTCTACTTTTTTCTTCTATTCTTGTAAATATCATCATGCTCATGTTCATCTTCATGATTGTTGTCTAAACCACAAAGATAGAAACTAAACTTTTCCAAAATAAATTCATGTTATAAGCATTTCCAAATGAAGCTTAGGATTTTGTTTTAACAAACCTTACTTTTGCAAAAATCAAAGAGAACTTACCATGATTTAGCTAAACTATTTTATTTTGAAAAATTCTTTTCAAAAACCATAAGAAGGTTTGTTTTTGCTAAATTTATTTTAATGTTTAATTCTTATTATACAAATTTTTCTTAAAAACTAAATTTAAAAGAAACTCCCTAACAAAGAAATAAATAATCTTGAGTCAAGTTAGAAATTCAAAATAATTATCAAAGTAATACTTGAGAAATTATAGTGCAAACAACACTAGTGATAGATTTTTTTAAAGAAAAATTTAAAAGTTTATTTTTATGAAAACCAACCAAAAAACTACTAAATAGAACATAAAGATACTCATTTTAAATAAACTAAAAGGTTATGGTTTTACCTCAAGGATTTACAAAAGGAAAATCTTTAATTTATAATTTTTCACACTTTCAGAAGATATTGTTTTTCATAAAGTCATAGTTTGGACAATAAAACTTGAATAATGCATGAGATATGAGTTTGTATATGTATGAAAAGGGTTTTTCAATCTATATTGATAACTAAGTAATTATCAAAGGATTTTTGAATGAGTTGAGGTTTGAAATGATTGTTTTTAGGTTGGGATTTTTGTGGTGAATTTGGTCACCTATATTTTTTGACCTAAAATACATTGTTTGATAGAAATAACCTTAGAAATGGATAGATCTTTTCGAATAGGTAGAAAACGGTGTATAATATACGTAATTCCGAGTTAAAAGGAGTATGTTATAGCTATTTTAAGTTGAAATTGTCTTCTATACGAATTTTGTCGAACTTAATGGCATTGTTTTGTCAAATTTCAATAGAACTATTAAGAAATACTCATTATGGGTATTTTCTTGGTTAAGTGATTGTGAGGAGGATCTCTTGTATCTAGAAGACTACTTTGACTGAAGACCGGTGAACTCATGACCAAGTGAGTTTTATTTTCATAACTTATCTTACTAGATCGTGCTTGTAGTCTAGAAGCACTAGATTTAAGGAAAAGATTGAATGGTATGCATGTAATATTGTTTGAATGAATGATAAGAATATCGAGACGAGAATTGATTATAATCAATGCTTGAATTAGTTTAGTACTTGATTTGTCTGAAATTCTATGGTCACCTTAAACTGTTAATAATTATGCTATGAGCCTTTAATTAAAATAAAATCATGCATATCATTTGTGAGTCACATTGCATGGGATCACTACCCTTGTGGGGGAAAGGGGTAGTGGTACGATTGTTAGATCTTAATTAAAATTTCGAGACGTTTGGTTAGAAGCACATTAATTAAAGCTTCGGGATGTTTGGTTCAAAGCATATTAACTAAAGCTTTGGGATGTTTGGTTAGAAGCATATAAATTTTCGCCCCTAACCCTTAATGGAGGGCGTAAATCGATTCAATATACGATTATTGGAAAATCAGATGTCTTTTTGCTCATGTGGTTGTTGCGTTTCACTTGGTTGATTAAATAACTTGTTTGATTATTGCTATTCAAGTATACTTATGTAAACCCCAGGAATCTCAATAGTTAAGAAAACCCCAGGAGTTGAAAAGCGAAACCCTAATCCGGTTCAGTTTAAGTCTAGTGAGAGGAGCTTAGGAACCCTAAATCCGGCTTTCTTCGGTTTCACAATAAAAGAAGTTTTATAAAGTAAATGAATATGAATTACCTTCTAAAGTATATTTTAGACCTTCGAAAGTTTAAATCGGGAATTTTTCAATTCCGGGCCTCCGAGCTCAATTACGGAAAAGCGTGCCCCGAACCCACGAACTCAGAAATGTTCCGGAATATTCATTAAACCGTAATTTTATAAGGATTCAAAAATATCAATTTATAATTTTCCGGGCTATAAAAATTACAGTTATAGCTTTTCCGTGTTTTCATTACAACCGGTAAAGTAGTGTTGTCTACTATTCACAAGTACAACCTACGCTACACACTACCCATACCCATTCTTACATCCTTACAACTACTCATTTCAATTTTCTTTTCCAATGAATTTTGTCTCTTAAATATTATTACATTTATTACATTTTAATTACTTAAATTACAAATATCAAAATTTCAACACACACCACACACACAAAAAATCCATGGCCGGCGCCCCCCTAGCTTTTCCCTCTCAATTTAATTTATTTTTACTCAATTTATTCAAATAAAACCCTAATCCATTAATATATAAGCTTCTTTTCTCTCTCTCTCCTCATTTTTACTCTTACCAAAAAATTACAAGGTTGAAAATCCTCTCCCTCTCTTCCTCAAGCTTGCCGTGACCTACACCAAGCACACACACACTCATAACTTTATTTTTCTCTTCTTTTCATCTCTAAATCTCCATTAAAGTGTTGATTTTAAGCTTTGTTTTTCCCAAATCTTGTAATGGCAAGATCATTCTTGTGTGTTTTCCACCATTAATCACAATGAGCATGAGCAAGGGACATGAAAACACTACTACAAGAATCTCAAGCTATCACAAGAAGTGGATCTAGTATTTGAAGGAGTTTTGTTTGAAATATCATCTTGTCCATGCATGTAAAGTAGAGATCTTGCATATATATTGATGTTCATGCCATGAAGTTTATGATTCATGCATTACATCTAGTAGATCTAATGTTTAGACATCCACATCTCCATCTACATGTATGTTTATATAGTTATTTTGGTTTCCATGCATTGATGATCATAAAACTGTAGTCTTGTTCATGTATAGATAGGTTAGATGGTAGATCTACATGTGTAGAAGGCAAGAAGATTGAAAAAGAAAAGGTTTTGTTAGAAATGACTTGTTGGAAATTCGGATGGATTTAGAACCCTATTTAAAAACCACCAAAACCATCTTTAAAATCATATTTCATATGAAAAATGAAGGGTATGTGCAATAGGTATCTTGAAGGAATGATTTTTATAAGTTTAAATGAGTTTAGGCATGAGGAAAATGTAAAACAAGTAGTAAAGTTGGAATGAAAAATATGGATATATGGATGTATAGTCAAATTCGTATTTTAGGGTGATGCCCACATAAACACTTAGTATCTAAGCTTATATGGCATGTTTTATGAGTTAAATGAAGCCTTTAGATGATAGATGTATTGGAGCTTCAATTTTTGATGCCCTAAACAAGTTTTCTTATAAGGAAAATGTAAGGGAATGAAATTTACAAAATTCGAATTTTTACAAGTAGCTTGTTTAAAAACATGTTTACCAAATGAAAAATGTGGATTTTTATGCATAAATGAAGGTCATGATTAATATAGACTTTGAGAACTTATTTTTATTTAGATAACAAGTGAATTTCAAGAAAAAAAATCATAGGAACCCTAGGGAATGTAAAATTGGGAAGAATAACTCTTTAAGAATAACCTTTGTGGAATTTTATAACAATTAGGAGTTCCTAAGAGTTCATCATCAAAAATCATTAAGACCATACATATATTGAGTTCATTACATCACATTCATATTAGGAATTCATTCATATACCATCTATACATGAATCATCAACTAAGAACATTTTTGTCAAAAGCGAAACAATTTTTCGGAATTGAGAAAGTGACAGAACAGAACTGATCCCACTGTTCCGTGACCTTAATGTTTTCAAAACTTGAAAATGATATTAGAAATAGATAGATCTTTCGAAGTAGGTAGAGATCGATATAAAATTTGCGAAATTCCGAGTTAAAATGACCAAGTTATGCCGTTTTAAGTCGGAGCTTCCGCAAATAGCGAGAATTCCGAATTCATCTAGTTTAGATGCATAGCTTGGATTAGTTACATGATGAGAATCTCATTAGGATTATTCTTACTTGGTAGGTGATCCCGAGCAGGACGACACCTTACTGCCCGATTATTACTACTAGAAAGACCGGCGTCCAATGGCCGAGTGAGTACCACTTCCACTCTCAATTAATCGTTGTGATTGTAATGTAGTGGCACTAGTGGGTAGGCAAAGATAAAAATGGATATGTATGATGGGGTATATGGGAGTTATATAATTGTCTGCTGTCGATGTGTGAAATGGAACTTGAGGAATATCGAAACCGGGTGTTAAGCTATTGATTGATTAGCTAGTATTTTATATTGAATGTCTGCGAATAATAATCGGCCACCTAAAAGAATTGAATTAATGTATATTTGACTTCAATTGTAATTGGATTCATTCATATCACGATGGGGATGGAGCATTAGCATTGGTTGGTTTTTCGTGATCCATAAAATGAATATGTTGGTTAATCGTGATCCATAAAATGAAATTGTTGGTTAATCGTAATCCACAAAACGAAATTGTTGGTTAATCATGATCCATAAAACGAATTATTGTTCAGTTGACTGTGAGATTAAACGGCGTTGTACCGCAGGATTCGTTAATCTACTAACCCGGGATGGAGGGCGCAAGTCCATCCACATATGATTTCCGAATGGCATATGTTTGTTGAACTCATTTGTCTAATACATACACTTGCTTGAATAATCACTTGTTTGAATTAATTGTACTTAATTGTGATATAGAAGTTCTTACTCACTAAGCTAGTTAGCTTACGTCCCCATAGTTTTTACTTATTGCAGCACGAGTTTATCTGGCTTAGACCGAGGCAAGCCATAGCTCAGGTACCGGAGATAGGAGTTTCCCATAGAAGTTTACTCCATTTTTGTATAGACTTCCGTTGGAAACTAAAGGACTCTGGATGACTGTAATGGACTTGATATTATTTTGCGGGGGAAGGCCCCTTAGATTTTGTAAAGTATATTTATGCGTTTTGGTTTATTATCTATGGCTAATGAATGCCACATTAAACTACTTAACTCCATTGGTTGAGTATTCTATTGTCGTAAAGGGACGCTTTACATCTATACAAGACTCCCGAAGGGCTCGGATAGGGAATTCGAGAGTCTTATATAGTATGTGGCGGGCTGTTACGTTCAGGATAACCTATGGGGTGACAACTTATCTATAGAAATAATTCTCACTAAGTTAATAGCTTATACCCCTATAGCTATTTGCTGTAGTATACCTACCTTTGGCTGAAGTCATGTAGGCCATGTACCCAAGTATTCCTTTTTTGGTTAAGAAGTTTTTGGATGAAGTCCAACACTAGTGTAGGTGTAGACTTCTAGGGAAAACTTCTTGTATACAATATAGCTTGGTTATTGTACTTTTGGCGAGGGAATGCCCCCAAGATCCTTGTAAGAATTTACATTTATGAATTAATATTATGATTTCCATTTCTTAATTGTTACTGTATCTCTTTAGCTTCATAATTCAAAGTATGGTCGACTAAAATTGCAAGAGCACGCCTTATATTTAATATATAAGCTTTTGGGAATGACTAAGATTGTCATATTTAAGCTTTGATATTGAATGTGGTGGACTGTTACGTTTAGGGTATCCTTTGGAGTGTGACATGAGCAATTTCAATGGACAAAAGAATAACCCTTATAGTAACACTTACAACCCTAGCTGGAGGAAGCATCCAAACTATAGGTAGAGTAGCAACAATTTCCAATAATTTAGCTTGAACCCACTAAACTTTTAGAAACAATAGGATCAAGGGTCAAGTGTTCCCTAGGCTAGCAAGAGTTCTTTGAAGGAATTGATTCCTCAACTTATCAAAGCATCTAAGGCTAGGCAGTAGACCATTGATACCACATTGAGAAACCATTCAACTGCAATTCATAACCTGGAGACCTAACTAAGGTAGATTTCAAAACTCCTCTCCGAAAGACCTTAAGGATCTTACCTGCCAACATAAAAGCTAATCTAAGAATTAAGAAAAATAAACACTCCTAGGATGATTCATCCTACCTTTCTTTTCGAGAAAGTTGTTAGATATATTTTTGTTCTTAGTTGAGAAAGATGTTTACTGTTTGCTTCTTGTTAAAACCTTTTGAATTTTGCTAGAGAATGTTTTGAGAAGGATAGTTGGTCATAAGGAGAAATTTATGTTTGTTTTTTTTGTAAAAACTCTATTTAGGTTTTGCTAAAACCTGACTAGATGTTATAAATGATCGTTGGATGATGATTTTTGAAGTATATGAATGTGTTTTTCATACAATTCTTTTTGTGGATCGATGAATAATAGGAATTGATTGAACTTATGGATCAATCCTGTAAACCCCAAAAATTTTCACACCAGTACACGATACTAGAATAGAAAATGTGAATTATTTAGTAAACCTAAGACTCAACAGAAACCCTAGAATAAATCTTTGAGTTGAACTTAGCTTGTTTATGATTTAAAAGCCTAAATAAAAACTTCTCTTACCTTGATTGATACCAAAAACGAGATTTCGTATCTTGAGCTAATAACTCAAGATATAATTAAAGGTAATCCAAAATTTCAAATCCCGAAACTTATCATACCAGTAAAAATAGATAGAAATATATAAATATAGAAAATAGATGGTTACTATTGAACTCAACAAAGATTTTAGAATAGAAGTATGAGTAGTAATGAGCCTATAAATAGTTTTAAACCCTAAAATAAATATTCCTAAATAGTATTAAATACTACCAATAA
Source organism: Combretum micranthum (assembly GCA_024138025.1). Lineage (NCBI taxonomy): Eukaryota > Viridiplantae > Streptophyta > Magnoliopsida > Myrtales > Combretaceae > Combretum > Combretum micranthum. The sequence goes on along the minus strand of JAMXBD010000399.1, from coordinate 474,968 downwards.
GATTTTATAGTGGGTATCGAAAACTCAAAATATAAGAATGACTTAGCTAAGATATTAAGTATGATAAAGAATAAACAACCAATTACGCTTATTGTTAGGAAATGATGACCTAAAGATAAACCATAAGGGTTATAAATATATAATAAAAAATAAACAGATGTATAACTAATAATCTAGACTTCAAATAAATATGTGGATCACACCATTATCTTGGCTAGAGTAATTATAAGATATTAAAGCTTAAATAAAAAATTAGCCCATTAAGCTATTAAAACCCTAATCGCGGGAGCTAAAACTCTAAAAACAATTAATCGCGAAAAGTTTAAACTCAAAGTTGAATATAATGACAATCTAAAAATTTGTAGAATTATAAAAATACTTTTAGATAAAACCTTCAGATGCTTGACAAATTTGTACCCGTTTAGCTTAATAAACTACTTTAAGACTAAGATAAATATCAACTAATTATTATTACAATAATTTTTTTTCCTAAATGATTGAACAAATACAATGCAAATCTCCAAATTTACAGTTGATTTTCCCTTGGAGAAGCTGCAGCCGAAATGCACCATAACTTGATCAAATAATATACATTTAAAGTCAAATAAAAACACACAAGCCAACCACAATCTCCCAACTCAGCTAACTAATTAATGTAGCACGACATGCAAGGTTTGAGAAGCAAATTTGATGAAGAAATCTCGTGCAAGCTGCCTCTCTCTTCTCCTATTATGTAACTTCATAATATGCAAGGAAACAAAATAATTCAAACACACAAAACCAACCTTAATCATCTGCACAAACTTCCTCAAACCAGCAAATGAAAATCACTCAATGACAACTCCAAATAAACTCAAACAAGGATCAAACTCCATTAAAATACAATGCCAAGCTCGGACAAAAGAGAAGTAAGGTAAGTTTGATCCGTATTTCCGATTTGTTCTGTTTAAACAAAGTTTTAAAACGTATCTTGATAATTCGAGGATCAAAGACAACTCAGTAAAAGGTTACAACAACAACCTTAAATAGCTTAAACAAGGTAAGATAGATAAACCCTAAGTTGCACCATTTTGATCCGAAAATCATGGGTTATGGATGAGTTATGATGATCTGAGTTGATATATGTGTAGAACTATGATGTATAAGCTTATAGAAGTGATTTAGAGCTTCATGCATGTGGAAAAAGGAGCAAAAGAGGCCAAACTCATCAGGGAAGACAATAAACAGTGTCTTCCCCAAATGAGCACGGGAGGAACACGGGCGTGTTCCACCCTATGAACCTCTTGACCTATAAAAAAAATTTAATTTTGTTAATTGCAAATGTTGTTGTTGTTGTTGTTATTATTATTATTATTATTGTTCTTATTATTATATTATTGTAGTTATATTAATACTAATGTAAGTATGAACACTAATACTATGGTTATGTTATATATTATTAATATTTTTATTAAGATTATTATTAATAATATTGTTGTTTTGAATATTAATATTAGTAATCTAATAATATTATTAGTATTACTGGTACTATTATTTTACACCCCAAAGACTGCCCTACACGTGACAGTCCCCCACTTGATATTTAAACTCAAGTAGGACAACCTCAGTCTTCCATGAGTTCGAACATCGGGTGTAAGGCTCACTCTCAACATACAGAGACCATACTTTGCTTCGTAGTAGTTTAAGGAGACATACATAACAACAAGAATGTAAATCATGACCGTATAATAGAGAACTATTCTATTACATAAACTACGGGGCATACCCCAAAAAAAAAATGCTAAGAATTCTCAGGCTCACAAAATTCCTTGTATTATCTTCAGGCACTAGTTCAGGGAAACAGGACTAGAAGTCCATTTTTTTTCTTTTAGGACTCGGCCTTATCAAAAGCTCCTTAGCATCTAAGAGCTGTACCTGATGTCCACAGGTCCACGAGATAGCCAAAGGTATTCATACTGCAACAGGAAACTATTGGGGTATAAGCTATACTAGCTTAGAGAGTGAAAACTTCCGAATCACAATTAAGACAAAACATTCAAGCAAGTGATTATTCAAGCAAGTGATATGCATCAAACAAATGAGTTCAACAAACATATGACCAGCCGGAAATCATATGTGGATGGACTTGCGCCCTCCATCCCGGGTTAGCAGATTAACGAATCTTGCGGTACGACGCCGTTTAAGCTCACGGTCAACTGAATAATATTTCGTTTTATGGATCACGATTAACCAACAATGCTAATGCTCCATCCCCATCGTGATATGAATGAGTTCAATTATATTTGAAGTCCAATAATCGGTTAACCAGATTCTTTTAGGTGGCCAAGCAATATTCGTAGACAATCAATTCTAACTCATCTCTACACAAGCAATAACTTATCACCCGGCTTCGATATTCTTTACTTTCAACTTCACACATCAACAGCAAACAATTATAATACCCAACTAACCCCATCATGCATAATCATTCTTTTTATCTTTACTTAACAACTAGTGCAACTATCATTACAATCACAAGCAATAATTAAAATCGGAAGAGATACTCACTCGGCCATGGTACGCCGGTCTCTTAATAATAGTAGTCGGGTGGTAGGATATCGTCGTTCTCGGGATCACCTACCAAATAAGAATAACCTAATAAGAATTTCATCACTCAACTAATTCAAGCTATGCTTCTAAACTAATCAAAGTCGTGATTCTCGCTACTTGCGGAAGTTCCAACTTAAAACGGCCATAACTTGGTCATTTAACTCGAATTTCTCAAATTTTATATCGATCTCTATCTACTTCAAAAGGTCTATCTAATTCTAATAATATTTTTAAATTTTGAAAACATTAAGGTCACGAAACAGAGGGATCAGATCTGTTCTGTAATGTTTCCGTTTCCGAAAAATTTGTTTTGCATTTAGTAAAAATATATGTAGTCGATGATTCATGTATAGATGAAATATGAATGAATTCCTAATATGAATGACATGTAATGAGCTCAATATATACATGGTCTTGATGATTTTGATAATGAACTTTTAAGAACCCTTAATTATTATAAGACTCCATAATAGCCATTTTTAAAAATCCATTTTTCCAATTTTGCATCTTCTAGTGTTTTAGGACTTTTTATTCTTAAAATTTACTTGTTATCTAAATAAAAATGAGTCCTTAACATCTATACTATCTAAGACCTTCATTTCTTCATAGAATTTCACATTTTTCCCTTTGCAAATATGTTTTTTAACAAGGTTTTCACAAAAACTCGAATTTTGTAAAATTTCATTTCTTGCACCTTCCTTATGAGAAAACTTGTTCAATGCATCAAATTTGAAGCTTTATCATATCTATTGTCTAAGGACTTCATTTAACTCATAATACATGCAATTTGAGCTTGAATACTAAGTATTTATGTAGGCATTACTCCAAAATACGATTTTAACAATTTAATCACTATCTCAAGATTTTCCATTCTAACTCCACTACTTGTTTTTCATATTACTCATGTCTAAACTCATTCAAACTTGTAAAAATCATTCCTTAAAGATACCTATTACATGTACCCTCCATTTTTTATGTGAAACATGAGTTTCAAAGTGGTTTTAGTGGTTTTTAAAATGGGTTTCAAAAATCATCCGAATTTTCCATGAGACATTTCTAGCAAAAATCTTTTCTTTTTGAGTTCCTTGTCTTCTATACATGAAGATCTATCACATCTATATACATGCAAGGCTAAGCTTTTATTATCATTAATTGATGAAAGCTCAAGATATCCACATGAACATAAATGTAAATAAAAATATGAGTGTCTAAACACTAGATCTACCATATATAGTGCATGAATCACGAGTTTCATGGCATGAACATAACTTTCCATGCAAGATGTCTACTTTACGCATGAACATAACATTATTTCACAAAAACTCTTTTAAACACTAGATCCACTTCTTGTGATGGCTTGATATTCTTGTATTAGTGTTTTCTTATCCCTAGCATATGCTCATTGGGATTTAAAGTGGAAAACACTCAAGAATGATCTTGCCATTACAAGATAATGTACGAATAAGGCTTAGAATCATCACCTAAATGGAGATTTGGATATGAAAAGAAGAGAAAATGAGTTTGTGTGTGGAGGGGGGGGTGAGGGTTGGGTCACGCAACTCTAGAGGGAAAGAGAGAGTTTTCTTCTTTTGCAAAATTTTGAAAGAGTGAAAAATGGAAGAGAGAGAGCACATGAGCTTATATATTACATGGATTAGGGTTTTAATTGAATAAAAAGGAGTAAAATAAATCAAATGGAAGGGGAATTGGGGAGGGGGGCACCGGCTAAGTGTGTGGGAGGGAGAGAGAGAATTGAAATTTTGATAAAATTTGTAATTTATGTAATAAAATATAATAATTGTAATAATTAATTAGGAAACAAATTTTTTTGGAAAAGAAAATTGTAATGAGTAGTTGTAAGGATGTAAGAATAGGGTATGGGTATTGTGTAGTGTAGGTTGTACTTGTGAATAGTAGACAAGACATCTACTTTACTGGTTGTAGAGAAAATACGGGAAAAGACTATAACTGTAATTTTTATAGCCTGGAAAATTATAAAATTTATATTTTTGAAATCCTTATAAAATTTCGGTTCTAATGAATATTTGGAATATTTTTCTAAGTTTTTGGTCCAGCGTTTTTTCCATAATTTAGATCGGGAAGGCCCGGAATTGAAAAGTTTCCGAATTTAAAACTTTCTAAGGTTTGAAATATACTCTACAACAATAATTCATATTCATTTATTTTATAAAACTCCTTTTGTTATGAAACCGAAGGAAAGCGGGTCTAGGGTTTCTAAGCTCCTGTCACTAAGCTTGAACTAGATCGATATAGGGTTTCGTTCTCCGGTTTCCGAAGTTTATTCGATTACTAGGAAAACTAGGGTATACATTATAAGAACAAAAATAAAAATTGTGTAATGAATAATAGTAAATCGTACTGAAAGACTCACTATTTACCGGTAGTACTGAAATACAGATAAATTTACAAATCAGGTAATTCTAACTATTGAAAATTTATAAAACTAATATTTTAAAGATCCCTATAAAGATATGAGTCTAACGGCATTAATAACATATTTTTAATATTTCGAATCTCAGGGCGCGCTTTTCGAAGTCGGTACCTGACCGGATTGGAATAGATCGAAAATTCATTAATTCTCATCCTTTAGAGCATCTAGACTTAATACGAACCAATTACACCTTTTCCTCTTATTCCGACTCCTTGGTTTAGGAATACGATTGCCGGATCTAGGTTATGGAGTTTCTTGGGAGTTTCGGGGACTTAGGTTTCCCGATTGACTTTCCGGTTTACACCTTTGCCAATTCGGAAGCTGATATTTTATGCTTATATGACACATCTGATTGGTGAGATTTATTTTAAGGTCGATTTCCTTAAGTATTTAATATCCCACAACGTTCTCGAAATTCTTTGGATTGAGTTTTATTCCCGAAGGTTAATTGCTATTTACTTTTTAATAATTTATTTTAAGCTCTATTTTACCCGAATTTATAGGTTGGAGTTAAATACAAAATTTGTCGTACATAGAGATTTTAGATTGGAAGTATATTGAGTTACTATTTTATTTCTGAGGACTCTTATTTTTCTCACGATTCAGGAATTTCTGGATTCGTTCGGGATTTGGGACTTATCGAAGTTCGGTTTTAATTCGGAGTGATTTTCGGGGTTTTATTTTCAAAGTTCATCTTCAAATTATTTACTGAAATTTTCCAGGGCTTATAATTATTGTATCTATTGATATTGTTGTTGTTGTTATTGTTATTATTATTATTATTAGTATCATTGTTTCTATTATTATTATTATTATTATTATTATTATTTTGTCATTTAGAATATTATTTAATATTGTAAAGTTAATATTATTAGTATTACTATTGATATCATTATTACTAATATTAGTATATTTCCATAAACAAAAGTAAAATTATGATAATTATTAAATATTAGTTTTATAAAGACAAAATACACACACACACACACACAAAAAAGAATGGAAAATTTAATAAGTTAAAATTATGAGCAATGTGAATTCTAAAAATAACAAAATAATTACATAAAGTAGAATACGAGGAACACGATAAAACTAAATGATAGAAAATAAATATTAGTTACTATAAAATAGTAATTAAAGAACAGTCTAGAAGTGATAAGAACAATAATAATAAAATATCAGTTTATTGAGAATGAATTTTATGACTACTCAATAAAAATAAAATAACAATTAAAAATCAAGAAAACATGATGAAACTAAATATTAAATAAATAATTGTTATCATAGGACCATTAAATGACCAATACAAGTATAGAGAGAGAAAACCAAATACCAATATATGACACTTAGACATTCATAAGAGTTTAATTATATAGTTTTTGTGATGTTAATAAATATATTATTAATCTAAAATAGGTGATCTTGACACTTGTGAGGATTTTCCTACATACTATTACAATTAAGTCAACATGAGTAGGTGAGTAACTTAGTTTTATTATTGTTTGTGCTTGTTGCTTAGCTGTACCTAAATGAAAGATAATAAACAAACTATGCTATTTTGGTTATGGGAAAATTGTATGATTGATGATCTGTTGATTGCTAAGCTACGTTATTAACAATGTTTAATTGTATATTGTATGAATTGATTGCCTATATAGTATGTTACTTGTTTGAATATTGGTTGGTCACCTTAAACTTGATTAATAGCTATGGGTTCCATAAATAAAATGGACATGCATTGCACGATTGCATAAATCGCATAACTAAAGGCGTGGCAGCCTACTACATGTTAATATTTCGGCCATCTGATAATACTGGGTAGACCTAGGCTAAAAGATATTAGATTTGTACCATATTACCTTTGAGCTGTCGATACCATAGGAATTAACTGGTAACGAAGGACGCCGCTCATGGTATCACTTTGAAATGATTAACACTAAGTGGAGATCCTAAGGCTAAAAATAGGAATTGATTGTTAAGAGATGATTAAGTTAAAAGTGTTAATTAAACAGAATATTGTTGATTTCCTGTATGCTTAGTTTCTCCTAGGTAGGTGGGCTATAGTATTGTGACCCTTCAACCCTAAAAAGAAGGCGTAAATTTTTTTTCTCCTATTTGGATTCTAGATAATCCAAACTTGTATCTTGAGCATATGATTGATTGAGGCATGCATAATTTTATTAATAACTTGTTTGATATGTTGTGAGTTTGGTTATTCACTGAGCTCATGATATTTGCTCACACTCCAATAGTCCTTTTAGGTTTACACTGCGGCTTTAGCTCATTACTTCCTAGGAGCATGGTCCCGGTAAGAAGCTAGAAGCTGGAAGTTTATGGAATAGATCAGGATAATATTTATCTCTATTTCTAGTTACAAGTAGTTAGCATTTGAAACTTTAAGTCATGTACCTAGAGATTTTCTAGAAAAATTATGGTTTGTAATATTATTATGATATTCTCTACTTTGGATGATATTTATTAACTAATTTATGTCTTTATATATATATATATATTTGTTCTTCTTACCAAAGCAACTAAAAGATCCTGTTTATTGAAAATATATCAATCTCAGGAGGTAAACTAACAATAGTATTCAAGTGAATCTTGTTTACTACTACTAGGGTACCCTTGGGGCATGACAAATCCACATTTTAAAGTTGTTTTAAGTGTTTTAGAGGACATCCATTTGATAAGTTTGACCTCGAGTGAATAAATTTCAATCACAATTTCAGTCGAGCCCGCGACTTTAGGCTGCGACCATCCTAATCCTTTTTTTTTTTTTGCATGTTTTATATAAAGCTTGAATTTATGCCTTTGTTATTTTATTTTATTAATTCTTTATTCTTTTTAATGTGCCATAACTTCTATTAAAGTCATGATTCTTTAATTCTTTTTGTTCTTTTCTTAATGAATGTAGCTGCATCCTAAGGTCGAGGCCAAAATTAAACCCGCGATACATTTTGATATAAAAAGATAAATATTGTTCTTTCCCTTTTCTTTTATTTTGCATTTCAAACTTTCTAACGAACTGATAAAAGCTTTCAAAACCCTCGATAAACAACCTTTCATAAAAGTAATAAAAACCATTCCATTTCAGTGTTGTGAGCATCAAACTATTAAGGTAAGGTCATTTTTTATTTTTTCTTTATTTTTATTGTTTTATCTAAGCTCAAATGTTAGGTTAATCTGCATATTTTAGGGTTTCAGTTTGTACAAATTTTTGCTATATGTTATTTTCGAAAGAAAGTAACTTGCTTGATGTTAAAAATAGGCTGATATAGCTATCTTATGCACCTTTATAAGTTAAAATTTTAGGTAATCTATCACAAACTTCGTTGTGACTCTTAAGCTTCATTGAAGTTCTAAATACACTTAATTTGTTTCGGATTATTTGAAAAAGATAACTTTATGCTTAAAAGGCTGTAAAAGGAAGTTAGAATAGGACTGTGGTTGATATTAGTATGAAATTCTTTTGAAAAAGCTTTGAACAAAGTTGCCATGAGGCTATTCTATTTTTAAAGTTTAGTGGATAAACTTGGGTAGATTACATTTCTTTCTTTCATAATAGAATCTAAAAACAAATGCTCATGTTGCTTGTATCGTTTTTGCAAAAATGACACCTAAAAGATTACAACCACAATCCCAAAAGGCTAGACCTGAGTCTAGGCCTAACGTCCAAGTAAGTACTACTCTGCTAACCCAATAGGTTCAAGTGTTAAAGATAGGGAGAAATATAGTTTGTATATGATTAGAAAGAAAATTACTAAAAATACTGTGTTAAGTTGGGATGTGTTGAGAAGTTAATGGTAGGCGGATGACTTTAGAAGGTATTTTCAAGACTTAGCTTGGGGAAGAGTTTTTGAGATAAGAGAAGAAGCTTTTGGAGAAGTGACCATGACCTTCATGGCTAGTTTTAAGGCTAGGTACAGTGTGCCATATATGGGAGATTTGGTTAGCTTCTACGCCTTTAGAGAGTACATAATAGTTACCATGAGACAATTCATAGATGCCATAGGTCTATATGATGATGTTGAGATCCTTGATGATGATGAATTTTAGAAGCTACCTTTAGCAATCTTTGAGGAAGAGTGGAGACAATTTGTTGTAGAAGAGATTAAAGGCAGATTTATTCCTTTTAAGACCACTGCCTCAAATTTTAAGAGCACAAGTGCCAGAATGCTGCATTACTTGCGCATCAGGAGCATATTTTCAAAGTTGAAAGGAGTAACTACAATTGCAGAGGAAGAGCTACATCCTATCATCAATGATGAGAGGAAAAAGAATGAATGCGGGATTGCTGATGGCTTGGAAGATCAAAACTCAAGCCAGTTTGCAAGGCAAGGAAATCTTTCTTGGTGGTCTTATCACTATAATTTTAAAGAATTTGAGTTATGCCAGAACAATGACCCATTGATGTGGTATGTCGATTTAGATAACTCTAGAAAGAATATCTTTTAAGGATTAGAAGTTGAAAGAAGTAGGAGCTTAGTTTGCTACTGCACTAGTATCAAGGGCAGTGTCTACACCAGCCTAGAGCCCTACCACCATCTCTCAAGAGCCACAGCTTCACTCGCAGATGAGTTAGTTCATATGCAAGATATACCTACACATAAAGCTCGAACAACATGTTGCTCCCACACAAGAAGCTCCATTACATCCATTAGCAACTAGCTTCAATAAGTTAGAAGCTAAAGTGAAGGATATAAACAAGAAGTTGACTGCCTTTGAGAAGTAGTACCATGAGGATATGAGTGATTTGAGGCATACCATTAGGATATTGATAGATATGCTCTCTCATACTCCTTAGAAACCACCTAGAAAATCCAAATCCCTATCTCTTCAACTTGCTTAGCTGAGTCACATCACCAAGATGATGATGACAACGATGCTAGGCCACCTTCACCATACATACATATATCATCCTCACCATACCTACACATATCACCAGTCCATACATACTCCCTACCTTATACACATCTACCTTACACTAAAAAAAAAAACAACCATCCCATTTAAGAACCAATAGCTTGCTCACTACCCCAGTGAGCACAATGAAACCATTCTTCAAACACATGTCTCACCTTAACCCTAACCTAACCTACCCATCTTGGAGTCTATACCTAAAACAATTCTACCTCCAATCCATACCATTCCTGAGTCCTTTACCAAAAAGATAAAGAAATCAACCCCAAAGAAGAGAAAATTAATTATCCATGATGAGTCATCAGACGAAGATTATAATCCCATCTTGATTAGTAACTTACTGGTTTGGTAGCTTCATTGGAAACATCCCGGACAAACTTTAGATCTCAACAAACCAGCTGAAGAAGTTGAGGCTGATAAGTTACAAGCAGAGATGGGAGCTAAAGAGGAAATGCTTAAAATCATATTAGTCAAGTTCAAAAAATTGTTGTGGAGGGAGCACCAACACTTGTAGACAACTACTCTACGGGAGCCCTTCGATGCAATCTTTTACAAAAGGATTGGGCAACCAATCCCCTCCAATGAAGTTCTTGAAATCACAACTCCCCTTTCAAGCAATTCAAATAAGGAGATCCTCGATGCCATCGACCAACTAGTTATACAAACATTTGAGGAACAAATTAATGAAGAGGAAGATATTCTTCAAGTAATCAATACCATGGTGTTGCAGACCATCAATGAGGAAGAACGCAACAAAGCTTGAAGTAGATAACCTTCTGGAAAAAGTAGATGACAACCTCTTAATTAAATGTGCTTCCCTTATTATTGAAGAAGATTTAAAACCTTAAGAAAACGAGGAAGGAGACTTAGTTTTGTTGTTCAAATTTCAACTGAAACTCTTCCTAAGAAAGTTAAAATCAAGATGGTCAGGCCTTTTAAGGTTAAAATGTTTTTTTCCTTGAAATTGAGAACTCAGATAACGAAATATTTAAAGTTAATGGGGATAGAGACTTAAATTATATCAAGGACTATCGTAAGATTGAGGAAAGAAGGAGGAGTTGCACCTGGTACAGACTCATTGAGCTCTCAAAGAAAGATTTGTTGAGCTAAAGACACTAAACAAGTGCTTAATGGGAGGCAACCATTTCTAATTTTTCTCTAACATGTTCTTCTTTATAAATAAATAAGTTTTTAGGAAAAGAGTAGATTCTTTGATCTTAGAATGATAATCTGAATAGAATGGCATCAACGTTCAACTTAGCAATTAGGAAAGCAAACAAAGCTATGCACAAAAATTCGAGAAAGATTAGGAAATCCACCGAATAATTTTGCCTAAAACTCAAACCCTCGAGCATTAACAAAGAAGTTTTCTCAAAACTTCTAATTTTTAATCTTGCCATGAATTTATCTACGATTATCCACCTCTTTGTTTTATTATGGTTTTAAAACATTGAGAACAATGTTCACATTAAGTATGGGGGAAGGGAAATTAGCAATATTGGGTTGAAGTTTAATTTTATCAAAGAATAGAGTAACTGTACTTGATTGATCATTTTTTTCCACAAATTATAGGAAATTGATGAAATGGCAAAAATTATAAACAAAATCACCAATTAACTCAATAGAGCAATTAATGAACATCAGCATATGATTGAGTTAGCTTTACATATATCCATGTGAAGTAGTTTTACTGATCATTTAATCTAGAAATTTAGAGCTAGAATTAGCTTAAGTTTCCTAGTTAGGTTACTTAATTAATTTATAAAAGCTTAAATAATTTGTATGTTTTTCAATTTAGTCATTCTGAGAGCTTTGTAATCCCTGATGCAAGATTCAAATGATGATCATAACCTAGTGATTTTTCCTTGTCTATATACTAAAAAAAAACATTAAAAAGAAAATAACCATATGCTTAGGATTGAAATAGGTAGGGTTGGTCCCTCAGAAGAATAATTTCTTGACCCCTCTTTCAATTTTAAATAAGCTATGAACATAAAAGAAAAAAAAAGCAAAAAGATAAAGGCAAAAACCCCTCCAGAGGAAAATATAAAGAAGAAGGCAAAAACCTTCCTCTCTGCAATTTTGAAGTACATAAATAATCAATAAGAATAAAAAAAAAGCAAAAATAAGGAGGAAGATTTAAGGGATGAACTATTGTATATGCCTTCATCTTTGATTATTTAGAGAGATGATCAAGGAATTGCATACCTATATGTATAAATGAACAAAGTTGATTGAGTTTCTCTCACTTTGTTTGATCTTTTGAGTACTTCTTGCTTTAGAATTCTTAATTAAACAATAAGGGTAAAAGCTATTCTACATGAATAAGTTCTGTGATTTTAGTAGTAGCACAGTTAGTGAGAATGATTGGATATTTAAATTGCTGAGGTGATTTGAGCCTAATTGATCTAGTCAAATTTCCATTTATGGTTTATCTTCCTATTAAAAAAGTCTTACCTGTATGTGTTCAATTGATGATTGCTTAAGGATAAGCTTGGAGGACTTTGATAAGTCTATTTTGCTCTGTTCTATCCATAGGAATTCAGACTTAATCTGATATATTTTTGGATAAATTCCTACGAATCTTGTTCTTTTATTGCTTAAAAGTCGTTTTTCAGTTTTTAGAACCATAAGAAGAAGAAACCAAGTATTTTGATTAGATTTGGAGCAAAGTAGAACTTAGCCTGTCACGCCCCATATATACCCTAAATGTGACAGCTCGCTGTACACAATATTAAAACTTGAGAATGACTACCTTAGTCACTCAAAGCTTTCATATTGGTATAAGGCGTACGTTCACAATAAAGGGAGACCGATGGAGTTATGTATTTTAAGATAATGGCAGTGGAACATACAAAATAATACTGAATATAATTCATCAAAATATAAGGTTCTATAACTACTACGGGGCATTCCCCTGATAAGTCTTCATAATAACAAAGTCGTACTAGACGAATAACTAAAACTGTAAGATTTTAGAAGAAATCTAATCGAAGTCTTCAAAATAGAATTCCTCCAAAAGCTTCCCAAACATGGATTCTACCCAGGACGGACATGGTAGTCTCGAGTACATAAATAATGATCCTACAACATCAAAGATCTATTGGGGAATAAGCATAACTAGCTTAGTGAGATAATCCTTACGCAAAATTACTCATAACAAGCATTCAAACAAGTTCATTAAACAAGCATATGAAATGCAAGCAACCATATGGTCAAACAATACATACGACTATCTGGTTTTGTATGTAGGATGGATTTACCCCTCCATCGGTGGCTAGGGAATGGTTTGACTTGGGCCTCAAACGACATCCTTGAAAGTGTGCGTATGTTTGGGCTTCTAATGAACTGTACTACTAGTTCCCAGGCTTTCCTTATCCAAAGCGATCGATTTGGCTTGGCTACACCTTGAGGCCGTATTCCCCAAACAACTTAAATCATCAAGATGTAACTAGGTAGCTTACCTTTCCTATCCCATGCTGAGGAGTAATAGAAAAATGCGAAATGATATTCTAAGTGATATGCATGAGCAATTTAGTTTAAGAGAATTTCTAATCCGACATTAATTCATTTAAGGCGATCAAGTAATAATTGCACACATAAAAATATATACATAAAGACAATTATAATAATCAACAAATTAGCTCCGATATACTTATCGTTTATTGATCACACATAGACAATCATGTACATAACTCCCATGATAATCCACATGTATATCAATTTTTATCTTTTCCTAATATCTAGTGCTTTATTCTACAAGCACATCCACGAATACATAAAACATAAAGGAAACTCACTTGTCCATAGTGGTCTTCTATTAGTTGAAGTAATCCTCGGGAAAGAGAAGATCTTGGTCCTTGACACCTAAACAAAAGAAATACACAAAATAAGTATTTCATCCAAGATCTACTTAAATTCTCTAACTCTATCTTATTAGATTAGTCAAAATTCGCATAAGTGGAAATCCCAACTTAAAATGGCCATAACTTGTTTATTTTAACTCGGAATTTCGCATATTATATACCATTTTCTACCTACTCAAAAAGATATATCCATTTATAAGGTTATTTTTTTATCAAAAAAAGTTATTTGGGCCTTGAAACAACGAGGTACAAAACTGATACGAAAATCCAGCTTTTAAAACTCAACTTTTCAAACTTTTTCATCAAAAGATTCTTGTACAAAAATTGATATTTGTATAGTTTGAAAATCATTTGAATATATATATATAGACTCATATTGGATGCATGAATTTAGTGGTGTTATCTCAACAATTTTTTTTTTTTTTTACATAAACATGTGTTTTAAAAGTTGGAAAAAGTAAAGACTTGAAAAATTCACTTTAGTTTGAGGAATTTTTTTTTTTTTATATTCTTATAAGTGAATGTTTCCTTCTTTTTTTTTTTTTACTTCATTTCTTAACCTTTGAGAATAATTTAATTTTCAAAAATAATTTGTCTTTTTAAGATTTCTAAAACTTCATTCCTAGTGGTTGAAAAATATGGTTTGTCTAAGTATTTCATAGTAGTGACCAAAATTTCTCAAAGTAGTCATGTCTATGTGTTCCAAAGTTTTCCTAAAGTTAGTTCCACTTTAAATAAATAATAATAATAATCTTCTAAGTTATTTACTAATTTTATTTTCTAAGTAAGACTTATCTTTAAAAGGTTATTCTTTAAAAATTTTGTAAAACTTGTTTAGACCTTAGTATTTTGAAGTATTGGTGAAAATTTCATAAATGAGTTAAAAAAAAAACCTTTGTTAAACAAAGAATTTGCAATATTAAGTTTTAAAAAAGCTTACTTATTTCATTGGTTTGAAAAGAGAGTATGTGATAACTTTACTTTATGTATACTTTGATGAAATCACATGTACTATTATTAGTAGAAATTTGTGATACTTTGTTAAGATAAAACTTTAAGTTTTTATGGAAAAATCATTTCTTATGTGATGAAATTTATTTTTAAAGAGAGTTCTTATTTTTTTCTTTACTTAAGAAAACTCATTTTCATTTTTGTTAAGACAATATCAACATGTTCATGCATGAATGAGAATATGTAGTTATGAGAAATATAACAATATCACATAATAAGGTAAGATATATATAATAATAAATAAGAATATAATAATCAGGTCAAATATTGGGAGCCTTAGCTTCATCAAGGCATCCCGGGACTAAGAATAGACTAGTCCAAAAAAAAAAAAAAAAAATAAAAAAATTATTTTTACTTGATGATGACAAGTCTGAAGTAAATAAATTGCTATAACAAGTGAGCTTATATGCTCTAAATATATATGTATATAGCTATACAGATATATTTTGTTAGATATAAATATGGAAGCATAATAACAACAACATAATAATAATAATAACATAATAAAAAATATAAACATGAACAAAAATGAAACATGAACTTATTGTTTCTTCTTTAACTCTCATGAGTCTAAGAAACATACACTAAGGTCATGCTAAGTTATACGAACATAATGAATATATGTAAGAAGTTTTACCTAAGGTTATGTGTATGCTGAAGAGGAAAAGAAGTGATTGTAGTAATATATGGGAAATAGTTTTGTGGAGAGAAGAGAGAATTTGAGAGAGGAGTTTGTAGAGTGATTTTGGTAGAGTTTTGGTAGTAAAATGAGTTGTGTGAAAGAATGAAGGAGGGAATGAGTATTTATAAAGTTTTGGAGTGAAAATTAGTGTGATTAAAATTAAATAAAATTGAAATAAAAATTGGATGGAAGGGAAGGGGAAGGGGGGTGGCGCGAGCAATTTTGCTTATAGAGAGGGAGGAAATTGATTTATTTTTGTTGTTTTATAATAAAAGTAATAATGTGTAAAGTTTGATGTGATTAACGTTGTATGGGTAAAGTAAATTGTAAGGTACAGGTATGGTAGTGTGTAAGTAGATTGTAAAAAAAAATAGAGATAGTGAAATGGTAATGAATAGTAGAAACAGTAATGTGAATAGTATACTAGACAATTAAAATACCGGTAGTAAAAAAAATAACGTAAACGGCCTATATCTGATATTTTTAGTTACCAAAAAAATTCTAAAACTGATATTTTTGAAATCCTTATATTTTTACGAGTGTAATGGTATTGTCAGAATATTTTCACTATCCGGTGTACTAGGGCATGGTTTTCGAAAACTGATCTCGTTCAGATCCGAAACATAACGAAAATTAACGAATATGATATTTTTAAGCTTCCATATTATTACGAATTATTATCCACAATTATCTTAATTCCGCTGTTTAGGGGTTAAGAACACAGGATTACTGGATCTAGATTCACTAGACTAAATATAAAACTAGGTTAACTTTAGGGTTCTTGTTTGACTTTGATTCTTAGGGTTTACCTATATTTACCGAAAAATCTAGGGGCTTACAGAGTCGAACCTCGCAAAAAGACCCATTGAGGGCAAAACAACAAGGCAAAATGGTTTATCGGGCCTTACATGGAGCCCTCGACATTTGTATTGAGTTAATCGAGCCTTAGACTTCATGATACAATTTTTGTCACGCCATAATATTAAGCCTTAGATTCACCCCATGACCGAAGCTAGACAAAAATCACACGTTTGAATAGAAGAGCACAACTTTGGTCAAGCTCAACGCTCAAGCCTTCAACAAACTTCGTTTATCCTTCAGTTGAATTTGGACAAGTTCTTGGAAGAAGGCCATAGCCTAGGTCGAGCCTTGACATCTAAGCAACATTCGAGTAATCGATCTACCACATGAAGAGTGACCTATGAGCTGGCAATCTAGACACGCACGTGAAAATAAAGATGAATTCTATTATAAAGAATCTGCCATGTCAATGAATAAAATCGTTATGGTTTCTATACCTGATCTTATAAATAAACGTGCAGAGGCATGCGATATGTATCATAACCATCATATGTAGAATATTTTGTAAAAAATTTCTAACATAGTGTAGTAAGAAAATTCTAGGGAAATAGAATTGCTTCTTCTTAATTTAGAAATCTTAAAGTTTTTCTAGGTAAATTCACTATAAACCCGATGTTTGTTTTTTACAAGACTTTGTGCTTAATTTGTAATTTCATCTTTAATTCCATATTATTTCTTTAAGAATCTATGCTTAATGTCTACATCTATGAAAAAATAATCATTTAAATTAGCGTTTGCAAATATAAGATCCGATTCATGTGATTTCAAAGTATTTTGATGGTTATCACTAGGTATTTGTAACTAGTAGTTAAACTTAATTTTATAGGTCTAAATGCATGGTGCACTTTTTAGATTTATGTATGATTTCAACTAAATAGATTGAGAGATCATTTTTTTAATAGATTTAGGCTACTAATGGAGTTGCTCATAATTACCTCGAGAGAGGGATGGTGAAACTTTCTATTACTTATTTTTAAAATTTAGGTTAGTTTTAAAATAAAGGATTCTTAAACATTACGTAGGTCTAGATTGTTGATAATTTATGAAAAGATTCAGTGGTCTAGTCTAGATTTAGAGTTATTGACCTTGAGAAAGGCTTTAACTTATACTAGTTAATTCGATAATGAAAATATCCTAGTGAACTATTCTATGGGTTTGTTGAAATCACATGGTAAGGACTTGGCATAGTAATCCCTAAGGCATTTTCTTACACTAACAAGCTCATCTTACAATTTGCTCTAAAAACTTGTGTATATTCATTAACCCCAGTACAACTTTTGTTTTTATTATGCTCTTTTAAATTTTCTTTGGCTAGATAATAAATGAAAAGTGAGTACGATAGATGCCAATGATCTCTTGGAATACGATCTAATATTTTTTATGCTACTTTGGTAAATGCACTTGCTTAATGCTCATAGTTGCTACCGAAGTTGAATAGAATTTATTAACTTTATAAATTTTTTAAAGCTTCAACTTTGTGTTCTTAAATGTTTTTTCAAAACCCAACAACCGACAAGTAATATTTGAAAAGACCAAGTTTTACAAATTTATGAATCTATGAACAAAATTCTCACTATACGGTCAGCACAATAAGGTAAGTGTACCCATCATCGTAGAATAAAATTGACTATACGAGTCATTTTACCCTAGGGAACTTTGCAATTACTTCTATTTGCCACTTTCCTATTATCTAACCTCAAAACCAGGGGATTTTAATAACTAAACTATCAAAACTACAGCTAAAATAAAGATGTTTCACAACATAGTTGACAAATTGATATTAATCCAAACCATGAAGCACTTAGATCTTGTTTCACCATTAGGTCTTATGATATAACCCAATCAATTCTCAATAATTTTTGTATTGATTTCTCAGATTGCGGAATCGTCAAAAGTATATTAACATCTTTTTCAAGAACTTCTAATCTTAAGTTTATCAATCAGAATCTCTTTCTAAATCAATAGAAACTTAAAATTGCATCAAATACCAAAATTCATTACATTAATTAATCAAAATCTAAAGGATTTCACTACTCTATCTCTAAAGCTATGAGCAATCCTCATCAATAGTTAGATCTATTCATTGAAATGAATTCTAAATCAATTTTAACAAAATCATACATGAATCCATGTTATGCATTGTACATGTTCTATTGAGCTTAAGCCATTGAATTTAAGAAATCAACACTAATTCAATTAAATCAAAACAAAGTTACATGAATTAACCAAAGGATCCACAAGACCTAAGCTAAACAATCACTCTTCCATATATTTAGTAATGCAATTCAATAGTTCATAAAAGTAAAAGAAGATCATAATAAGAATAAGGCTTGTTAAAGTCGAGATTCTTTGCAATTCAGAATCAATGAAGAATCCCCTCGATTTTCTCTTAAAAATTCTTGGAAATCAATTGTGAATCCAAGCAATAATGTATAAGATATGTAAAATTAAGTAATACTTTGTAATTCTTTGACTAAAGTGTACCCTATATGTCATGGTTTCATGCAAAGGTAGTATTTATAATACAAAGGAAGCTAATGTGGCAAAAACGTAAAAAAAAAAAAAAAACAACATAATCCAACTCAAACAAGCATGAAATGCCCTATTGCACAGCCTTGCTATGGGATGTGCCTCCCAATTTAAACTTCACTTTCTTCCTCACACGGCCACATCTTAGGCTATGATCTCAACCGTGGATGATCCTCTCAAGTACTTGTGTCTGTATCCTAATCGCATAATCAACTATGAAATTTCTTCACATATCGTGTTGGTGTTCACATGACCATGTCTTATGTGGTGTACTTTATCATGAAGATGAGCTAAATCATCACACGTTCGTATTGTTGACGATGTCAAGTCTTGGAACAAATGTGATTTAAGTGGATACACCCTTTTGCATGATTGCTTCTAACCCCCTATCTCCTTATTTTGTGAATTTTTGCTAATCTTTTGCTTGTTCTTTATCAATTAGAGTTTCATTCACCTAAGATCAATAAATAACAATATTAAGTGGTAAGTTTTAGGATTATTGGTAAAATAAATGGAAATTAAGATAAAATAATCCTTGAATGAATAAAATAATATAGTCATATCACCCGACAAAAATGTTCTCATCGAATAAATGACCAATTACATCCTCATTTCATTCATCCACATTTCTTCAAGCTTGACTCAAAATTTAAGAGCTTGCATTTTTCATTTAGGGGGCATATAAAAACATGAAAAAAAAGGACCTTTGTAAGTCTAATTTTCCATCTAGAAAAAAGTTTGTTTCTTAATCCTTCAACTTCACAACTATCCTTTACCTACTATGGAAAATTTTTAAAATCATCATCACTTTTGAATAGGGCGAATTACACAAGAATGATAGGGATTAATTTCCATATTAGTTCACATAATACGAGATTATCAAATTAATTTTCCTAACAAAAAAGTCAATGATGCAGTGGCGTATTTATGCATGAATGTTAATTTGAGCTTTCATATTTTTCCATAAAATCTCAAAATTAGTCTTTTCTTAGAAAAATGTAAGTCTAAAAACTAGAATTTCAACCATTTTATTATATAATCATTTTCGCCATGCTATTTTAAACTAGCAATGATTTGTCTTGTAAAATAACATTCCAAAAGAATGAATGGACATGGATAAGAATGCAGGTAGGGTGGGTTTGAGTTAGGTTATATAAGACTCAAACTCACTCTACTTCTCAACCTACTTCCTTAGAGGGTCTCATAAATCTAACCTAAACTTTATAAGTTTTTATTTCTATACCAAACCTGCTCTTATAAGTTATTGGGCTGACTTGTCCCACTTCATTTGACCCGATTAAGGAAGCATATAGTCAAAAGCAAAAATTAGTCTAGTCCAAGAAATAAACAATGAAATCTAAGTCGAGCTATTAAAATAAAGAAGGATATCACCAAATAACGTGGAAAAAATTAGATCTCTCTTATTTTCCAAACCACATGTTAAAATTGTTTATGAAAAATCAACTTTTACATATAACATTATTTAAAAGCATATAATTTACTATGATTTATAAATATTATTTTAGCCTTGACAAACTACAAAAGATATGATTCGAACTTCAAATATCATACCATAATTAATGTGAGTTGAGAAAGTGACGAGAATTCTAATTCTGTAGGTTTACTTTTGAGTCTAAATTGAATTTTTATTTTAAGGAAAAGAAAGTTTTTAGTCATTAACGTTTCATTGTTTTTCTATTTGAGTCCTAAACATATATATATATATATATATTCTATTTGTGTTCTTAACATTTACAAAACTTGCAAATGGAGATTTTCTCAAGGCCATTAGTTTATTCTATTAAGTTTTGATGCTTGAAACATTTTCATTCACTAGAAAATTAATAAAACAACTAAATTAAGATAAATTTAACAAAATAATTAAAATAACTAAAAATTCAAAAAAATAATTTAAATATGTTAAAATTAAAATGAAAAAAATAGAAAAATCTATAAAAATAAAATTAGTATTTCATGAAAAGTCTACATACCGCCCTCCATTTCTCTACCACTAGGCGGCTAAGAACACATGCTCCTACGTTGAGAAGATGAGTTTTTCCCACCACTCTAGACGAGCAATACTCCATATTTTTCCACGACATCTTCATCTATCGATTCAATCATTGAAAAAATGAAGTAAAAAAATGGCTTCATCAATTTTTATGTTAAAATTTTCTTTTTCCAACATGATAAAGTTCGACCTCATGTAAAATTCAAGAAAAAAGGAAAAAGTTTAAGAATTTGTCATCTTTGCAACTAAATTATGCAATATTTTTCCAAAATTAAAGAAAATATTTTACAATTCATTAATTTAAAAAATAGTTAAGTAAAGAATTTAAAGAGGGGGGGGGGGATGGGTGGTGGGCAATGGGTGGGTGGCGAGAGAGAGAGAGAGAGAGAGAACGTTTTGAAGCTTATGAATGTTGAAGCGTAAACATAACTTTTTTTTTTTTACTTTTTCTATATTTTGTTTTGATTTCTACAAGTTTAAATTAATTTTCTAAATTTCTAGTTATTTTTACTTATTTTGTTAAATTTAGTTGTTTATTAATTTTATTTAATAATTTCTAGTGGATGAAAACTTGCCAGTGTGAAAACTTAATGGAATAAACTAATGGCGTTAAAAAAGTCTTCGTGTGCAAGCTTTTATATAGGTTAAGAATTCAAATAGGAAAAAAAATTACGTTTTAGACTCAAATAGAAATACAATGAAATATCGACGACTAAAAACATTCTTTTTCCTTATTTTAATTATTCTATTTTGAATTTTATTATATTTTGGTTGGTCAAGTTCCCTAACTAGGTCATAACTATCCTTTATAACTTAACTTTAAACTCTATAGGGTTGTAAAAAATTTCTTAGACCTATCCCAAAACCCTATAAGGTTTTTAACGAGTCAAGTACCCCATGAAGATTTGGATGATTGAATCTTCACATATGGTTGCAAGTAAGGATGTAATCAGATTAGTCATTATATGGTACTCAACTTGCTCAATTTATTAAAAAACCCGATGGTGATAGGTTAGGTTTGTGCATTCCCTTAAAATTCTATAATGTTCAAGGTCGGGATTTGGTTATAATATAAAACCTTATAGGGAACCCGATCTAATGCATAAATCCTTATAAGGGTTTATTTATTATCTCACCAAGAAATACATACTTCAACTTATTATATGAAGCCTGTAAGCCCTTAGATTTTTTTGACACTCTTAGAAAATAATCCTAGAAGCTAAGACAAAAACCGAAACCCAAAAATTACCCAAGTTAAAACCGAACTCTAGGAACCATAAACGAGAACAAAATGTAGAATTTCCTAACAAAAAAAAAAATAATAATAAAACAGAGTACCTTTGAAAACAAAACAAAAATCCAATAATCATTCGCTTCAGAAACCTTATGCTAAACAATTTGTCTATCAGATCTCTAATACGTAAATCGAATCCATATAACCAAATAATGGCTAATAATAAAATAATACAAAATAATTTTCTTTAATATAGTAATAATCTATTAAGTCAAACTTTCACTTGTTAAGCCAACCGTTTCCATATTGGGTCATTGGCATGTAAATTGAGATAATATCACCAGATAACAATTAGTGATAAAATCATAAAACCTTAAATCATTCGGCAGCTTTATAAATGGATCTTAAGTTTTGAAATAAAAACTAAGACCAAAAGTCAAACCAAGTCAACCTTTAACCTTAAAAACCTTATACTCGATTAGACAAATCTGAGAATCCTAAAATATTAAATAAATTATAAAAATAAGATATACTCAAATTATGGGCTGAATACATAATATAAATGAAAACCCCTAGGTTGTATAATCTTGAAAGTAATTTTTAAAAGCTAGAATACAAATTGAAACCCTAAATTCTAGCTAAGATCAACAATAAGTTCTGGAAGATCTAGATCCAGAAAGACCGCACTAGAAACCCTAAAACAATAAAAATGAGTTAACCTTATATTATAACCCAAAAAAATTTCATATAAGCTAAAAAGATCATATTGCCAAAAATTTGCTCTTTTTTAATCTGAGCGGGATCAATTTTCAAAATCAGGGTCTCGACACATAACATGAGGAAAATATTGCAAAATAAATCTAGAATGGTAATGTAATAAGGAATCAAAAAAATATAAATTGGAAATTTTTTGGCTTCTAAAAAAAAGTCAGATATAGCCTATTTATACATATTTTTATTACTACTAGTAATTAGTTTGTCTTGTTTACTATTCAATTACTATTCCTCTATTTTTATTTTTTCTTACTACCTATTCTTACACTCTTACAATCCTACTCTTATATTTTCTTTTCCAATGTAACTTTTTACATAACTTAAATTTACATTTACTTTTTATTACTAAAATTAATTTTTAATTCCATTTTCTCCCCCTCTCTCTTAAGTGTTAGCCAACACACATACCACCCACACACCCCTGCCCCCTCCTCCTCTTCCCTCTCAATTTATTTTCTTTTCCAATTATTTTATTTGCCTCAAATTTCCACTCCAAAACTCTATCAATACTCCCTTCCTCCTTCATTCTTTACACATCCATTCTTAAACATGAAAAAACTCTTGCAAATTTTTTTTTCAAACACTCTCTCCTCTGCTTCCCACTCCCTCTTTCATGCCAATAACAACATAAATACGCTCCATCCAATTGTTCTTACAACTTCCTTTCCTTCATCTATCTTGGGTAAAAACTAAAACCTTCTTCTTAGTTTATGTTAACATAACATTAACAACATGTATGTTTTGATTTTAAACAAAATCCCCATGAACTTATGCTATGGAATGAAATTATAGAAACAATATTTTGTTTATATCTTGTTTAACTCCACGTTTGAATTTATGTTTATGTTATGATTTTCATCCTAACTTAACTTTCTATATGTTAGTATGTGTAATTATGAATATATATTTTTAGAGTCTAAAACTCTCTAATCTAACATCTTATTGATGCTCTTATTTCTTTGCTTGCTTATTTATTTATTGCTAATAAATAAGGCTAGTCAATTTTTAGTCTGAGACTTATCCTTAATCAAGTCAAAACAAAAGGGAAATTATCCATAATCTATGTCCCAACGATGCCTTGTCAAAAAATTCTAAGGCTTTCATTATAGTTGTTTTGGTCTTATTTATTTTACTATTTAAGAGGACTTGTCCATTTTTAAGTCCTGGGGAGCCTTAACATAAATATAAGACCCCCATATTTTCTTGTTATTTCCTTGCTATTCTTATTTAATTTATGAGACTGGAATTATTACAAGTCTTGAGAAGCTTTGAAAAAGATCTAAGACTTCCACAATTTTTCATCTTTATTGATACTTTTTTTTTTTTTGGTGACTAGAATTTATTCAAGTCTTAGAGAGTCTTGATCACAAGCTAAGACTCCTATACCTTTAGCTTTGACATTTGCTTATTTTGATTATCTATCCTAAATTTATATTATTTTATGAGTCTATGACAATGATTTTAATCTTAGTACACTTGCTATATTTTACTCATGCATATATATGGCCATAGGTGATGCAGTTATGATAAAATTTTCAAAAATGTAAATATTTGTGATTCCTTTTTTTTTTTTTTTTTATAAGTCAACTTTTAGGAACCTTTTTTTAAACATTTAGGAAAAATTGTCATTTGAGATAAAAGAAAAAAATAGTTACTCAACTAAATTTTCTAAAATATCAACATGAGTTTTCTAAAAGCAAAAATGTTGATAATTCTTTATTATATAAATTATTATACAAAAATCTTATCTCTCGTACTTAGGGAACCCTTTCATTAAGAATAAAGAATTTGAAAGAAAACACTTAAGTGTATTTTCAAATTGCAAAAATGAACTCATCAAATATAAATGTTGATGATTTTTTGTTCTGCAAAATTTTCTAAAAATCTTATTTATGATACATGAACAAACCTTGTTATTAAAAATAAAAATTTAGAACAAGTCATTTGCCTAATTTCTCTCATGTGTCAAAACTTAAAACATTTTAAAGATGATACAACTTAGAATGATTTTCTTCTGAAACACATAAAGATTCATGTTTTGGAAAATAACTAGTTAAAATAAGTGTAAGATAAAAATGAAATATTCTTAAATTCAAAATAAATATAAAATCATGATTTTGTTTAATTGAGTTTCATATTTATAAAAATCTAAGAAATGAGATTTTATTGAAGAAAACAAAACTTAAGAAAAATTCAAGGGATATGCACTTAGAGTATTAATTTACAAATAGTTAAAACCTATGTCTTGTAAAATAAATTATTAAATGGAGTATTTGAAATAGGTATAAGATTTCCAATGTTTCAAAATATATAACCATGATTTTTGTTGTCTCATATTCACAAAATTTAAGGTAAAGAATTTTATTCCGAGTAAAAAAAAGTAATTTTTCATAAAACTCAACGTTATTACTTTCTACAAAAAAATTTTTTACAAAAATTTATTTTGGAACAACATCACTAGGATCATGCATATACAAATATTTAACCTCAATAATAAATGATTTTTAAAGATAGAAATATTTTTATAATTGCTATAGAGTGACCGAGTGAAGTAAAACCATGGAAAATTTGAAAAACAAAGGTAGGAATATTTAAGACGAATCTTTACTGCCCTAGTCTGACCCTTAAACAACCTTAAATGTTAAAAATAATCTTAGAAATAGATAAAATTTTCAAAGTAGGTAGAAAACGACTACTAATATGTGAAATTCTAAATTAAAATGAGCAAGTTATGACCATTTTAAGCTGGAACTTCCCTAACAGAGAAAAATGAAGCGAGTAAAATAAATGGAGTTAGAAATTTAACAATAACCTCTATGAAATTCTCATTTTGAGAATTTATATTATCTAGGTGATGAGGAATAGGAGACCCCCTTTATCGAGAATTGTTTCGACTAAGTTGATCGTGATATGAACATGTGAGTTTTTCTTTATGATTTCATTACCTTGTTTGTACTTGTAGATAGTTGCACTAGATTTGTAGGTACAAGATAAAATGAATATGTATGGGGTTATGGGTATATATATACGCTTTTATGAATGTGTGATAAGGGATGTTAAGTATATCAAAACTAATGGGTGATTGTTTAAATGCATTATCAATATTACATGTTGCTTTTCTATGTATGATACTTGTTTGATTGCCTTCAAGTGTATTTTAATTATGCTCTACCTTGATATAAATGAAATGGACACGCATTGCATATGTTGAGTCACATATTGAAGACTGCTACTCCTACGCGAGAAATCGGGAGAGTTCCAAGCACATTCTTAGGGAATTACGTCGCACTAGGAAAATGGCCTAAGGATGAGTCGCGTTGATCGATCGCAATGAGCATAGTACTTGGGGACTAGCAGTGAAGATCGTATAGATCTTTAAATCCAATTTACTAAACCTTGATACAGAGGGCGTAAATCCATTCTATATGTGGTTTCTGAATACCTATACATAATTATTTGTAACATGTATTTATTGCATAGCATATGCTTGAAGATTAATGACCTTGTTTGAATTTATGGAGTGAATAAAGAGAATATCTTACTAAGCACGTTGTAAACTTATACTCCTATAGATTTTGTTGAAACAAGTGAGCTTGAGACTCCATTCGAGGAACGGAACATTAAGGAAATGATCGATGGATTTTGAACCTTCATGAAAGAATTATGTGCATAAAATAAAGTTTTATTCTTAAAATTTCTTGATGAGTAATATGTGATATGATATTATTTTGGAGATTACTAGTAGATATGAATCTATTTTGATCCATTAGTGGATACTAGCGAGGGTATCCCTTAAGAGTTGTAATACTTTATTTATGTTTAATGATTAGTATTTTTTTTTTTGCCTTGTTACTTAATAGTTATCAATATAAATCACACTGTTCCGACGTGTCCCTTTTGTTGTGATGTATGCCTCGTGCATAATATGGAAGCCTTTGCGTGACTAATGTAGTCATTCTTAGGCTTTAATATTGTGTACGATGGACTACCATGTTTAGGGTACCCCTCTAGCATGACATACACCCTTGTGAAATTTTTTGTGAATATGAATAAATTTTATGTGATTCGATTGTATGTAGATATTATTTATAATATATCTAGTCGTGTTGATATAAGAATATTGATAATTATAATATAAAAGGAATAATAATATAAAAGATTGCAAATGTTGTTTAACAAGTCATTGTAGAGATGAGTTTGGATAAACTTGGAAATTTATAGGTAGGTTTTAGCATGATGAAAGAGAAAATTATTAGATTTAGGGTTGAATTTAATAAATTTTATAAGAAATCGGATTGTGTTTGAGCTTTATATGAACTAGGGCTGTGCAAAAAAACCAACCAAACCTTAAACCGAACCGGACCGGACAAAACCAAACCAAAATTACGGTTCTTTTTTGAAATGGTTCGGTTGGCGGTCCGGTTCGGTGAAGAGCAACTAGTTCTTGGTTCGGTTTGGGACCTTAAACCGAACTGTATGGTTCGAATCGAATCGAACTGTTATATATATATTTTAAAAAATGAAATATATTACTTTTATTCTTAATTGTTTCATTAAAAAAATTAATTTTTTTTTAAAATTTGTGATTTAGATATGTATTATTCATGAGAATAAAATTAGACTTGTCATATTGTATTTTAATTATTATGTTGCTTATAAATAAGATAGATTTTAGATTTTAGCTTATAGTATTTTAACTCCTGAATATTTTTTTCCTCTTTATTTTATTAATTAATCTACTTCTATTATTAGTTACTTATTGATTTATATAATTGAAAATATGTTAGATAGAAGTATACATCGAATTAAATTTTATATCTTATATTGAGATAAAGTCTAGTATACTATTATAGTTCAATATATTTAAAAAAAAAAAATGAGACTAGTCACAATTATAATTTTATAATGGATGAAATCATTTCCTTTCTATACATTTTACTTGTTCATTTAGTAAATGATTAATTTTAAATACTATTGTTTATATTTGCAATAGTGATAAAAAATATGTAATGGAAGTTTTTTGATATAATACATTTTTTTACTTTATAAATGAAAACGGTTCAAATTGCAAACCGAACCATGCCAAATTTTTTTTTTCGATTCGAAAAAATTACGAACCGAATCGTATGGTTAGGTTCGAATTGAAAAGAAAAATCGAATCATAAAAATATAATGTAGTTTGGTTCAATGAGCAAACCGAATTGAACCGAACCGTATCGTGCACACCCCTAATATGAACGATACCAAATCTATCTCGGATGCATTATTATTTGCAAATAGAGGAATATGCAGATTTGTTTCCATCATATTCATTACCCTCACTCTCACAATTAATATAATATAAGCTCTTATTGACCAGAGAGCTTTCATTACTTGAATGTTAAGAATTATGACTATGCTTTACAGATGGTAGGCATAAACACGATCATTACTGTGATTCTAGAATCTTTAGTATGAGAAAAGGCACAAAGGAGAAAACAGAAAGCACCCCACCATTCCATTTTAACTTTCCTTGGATATTTATAAATATCCACTTGTTCCTTTAATGGAAAATCAATAAATATAGTAAGCATCGGATCAAATCATATCAAATCTACTTTTACCCTATTAAGTTCGGATCTCTTTCCCGTTAGCTTTTCGCAGGATGAGGATGAATCATCTTTCTTCTTCATAGAAGTTTTGGAATCAATAGTTCCTTTATCATCAGCTAGTCTTTCTTAAGGGAAAAAAATACTTAAAAATTATTTTATTTAAACGTATAAGATTTAATAAATTTTAATGTAAGTAAAAGAAAAAAGAAAACGAAAGATAATTGAGTTTATAAGCCAAGACAATATTATTTTTTCACCAGAGTTTTTTTTTAGCTAATTTCATCACAATATGTTAAGATAGATTTTTCTTTATAATAGCTGTGATGTATAGTAATTAAAAATGCAGGCTTAGAAGTAGAGTATCCAAAACTTAGTTATAATGCGTAATATACAAATAAATATTTATATTGAAGGGTAAATATGTCATTTGATATAAAATAACATGGTTTTATGATAACCCTAAAGTTTAATTAATTTTTATCGGTTTTTGTTTTGTTGGTTATCAGATGCGTGAATGAAGATGAAGAAATATCATTACAGATAAAGAGACATTAAAGATGAATATACATTATTAAAAATGACGTTATTGAAGATGAAAAGATGTCATTATTAAAGATAAAAAGATGTTATTAAAGATGAAGGGATGCCATTATTAAAGATGAAGAGACGTTACTAAAAATGAAGAAGTGTTATTAAAGATAAACAATTATTCCTTGTTTCTATATAAACTAGGCTTTCCTCTTCTCCAAAATCATCTTTAAACCTAGAAAATCCTCTGTACAATTTTGCTAGCATCCATAGGAGTTTGAGAAATCCAAACCAAGGTAAGTGATCTCTTCTTTGTCTTTAGATTTCAAAGGAATCTATCTTTTTCTTAGGGTTTGTAATTGGATTTGAAGGGGAAATTGAAGAAAGACCTATCTTGATTAGGGGATCTAGATTTTGAAGAATCAAGAAGGATGAAGGATCATTCTAGGTAAGAATGAATATTCCTAACCTTTATGTTATTATAGAAATAATTTTGTTGATTTTTAGTCTGAAATTGGATTGAACGAATTTTAGCATTTAGGAGATTTATTAAGAAAAATATGTTCTTTGGAGGAATTTTGTGTTTCAATCAAGAAGAAAGGTGCAGATTTGTGTTCTTTTTTAGATTAAGGTATTAGATGATATATACAATTAGATTTATATGATGGTGTATGCTATAAAAAGTTGTTATGTTTATAATATCAGGTTTTAGTGAATTTGAGTTGTGTTCTAAAGGATAATTGGTGATTTGGAGTTTCTATTCCTTAAAATTGATTCAGGTACGACCATTCCTTATTTGTTGTATGTGCTTGTAGGTTTAGATTTATTCAATAAATCTAATTATATTGGTCTTTTAATTATACTGTTTCCCATTTGTGCTTAGCTGCTGTTAATGAAGACTATGCAGAGTGTGATACTAATACTAGCAACTTGATGATCCTTGTGTGTTGTTGTCCCTAGTGAAGTTGTATCTAGAAATGATTCTAGTAGATTAGGAGTCATGCCAGCTTAATTGTGTTATGCAACGATATGTAAGGATTACCTAACATCACTATACATATATAAAAGTATTTTATATAAAAATTGTTTTCTTCAGGACCATGAGTTACTTCGAGTTTAGGACTAATTGTAGGTGGTCCTAAACTGTATCGTTTGCTTGACTAATTAAAGATAATAACATATACTTGTTGCATTAGTTTAGGGTTGTATGTTGCATGTTCATGCGTATTTGGTTGTTGTATGACGTATTGGGTGATTTTGCTCATTTTTATATCTTTTTCAGGAACAGGTGAAGATCAGGTATATTATGACTTGTCAGGATTTGATGTTTATATAGATTATGGAGAGGATGATAGTGAACCATACTTTCCTGTTGATATTTAGGACATCTGGCTTGGATTTAGAATTATGAAGACATTATTAGATATATATGTTTTTATGAATTTAAGGCTGCTTAAAGAGATTTCTTTTATAAGTTTGAATGTTGTTGGCTATGATTTATGTCAACAAGGATATTTGAAAGTTCAATTTTGAAGATGTGTTAAACATGTATCTTTTATGTGAGTATTGGAGATTATTGTTATTACTTATTTATGGTATAGAGTTTTAGCCTTGGCATGTTTTTATAAAGAGAATGATACGTGATGGGTTATAATACCTTCAGGTTATGGCGTTACATAATGCATATTCCTAATAAATTATAGAAATAGAATTTGATTAATTCATTAGTTTTCCAATTCCTTCTCTATTTAAATTCCAGGACATGGCAAATCTACGACTGGGCAAAAAAAGGCTACATAACGTTTGCAAATGAAATGGCTTACAACATTATAACGTGTGAAAGTAACTGGGATAAAATACAATAGATGTAAATGTGCCTCAAAGCCTGCATCAGCTACTTCGTCGTCCAATTCATACAGATTAGACCTGAACGATAATAGATATTTCCACTTCCTACCTGCAATGATAATTTCACACATGTTGAAACTCGAAGCAATGTCCCCGTATGGTTGTTATAAAATCAACGCTTCTTAATTTTTAGTTTTTCTTAGGAAACAAAAATTGTAACGCTAAAAACTAAGAGTGTTATCAGCCCGCTACGTGTTCTAACTAGGATGGATATGCTAAGATTATTATTCCAATAAGCCATAATTATAAATACCTTATAACATCAATATCTCACATATAAGGATACTTTTAAAACATTATGTAATTATAAAACTTCTAAACAACTTAGTTGGCATAAACCAAACGCCAACTTACATCAAACTTAAAACATTGTATGAAAAATGTATCATAAAACTATATATAACTTTATAAGGTCTTCAAACTTAGCTATCTTCAATATTACGCATCTAAAAGTCAGTTGGAAAGTCAGCTCCACTCTCATCCTCCCTATAATCTACATATACCTCATAGCTTGACACATAAAAAACTGCTGGATCATAACCTATTCCTGAAAAAAATAAAAGAGTGAGCACAAGGCTCAGCACACCAAACCATAAACACTTGCGCATGAAAAAATATAATAGAAATTTACATGCAACCTAATAACTCATGCAACAATCACATGTTATTATCTTTAATTAGCTAGACAAACAATACAGTTTAGAACCATTTGCAGCTAGTTTTAAACTTAGAGTAACTCATGATTCTATGAAAAAAATTAGGTATACAAAATACTTATATATAATATATATATTGGTCTTTGGTAATCCCCATAGGGGTACCGTACTTATACCACTCCTAAACTACCAGAATCATCTTTATGCCCAACTCCACTCGGGACAATGTCACACATAGATCATCAGGGCATCGTCCTAATAACACAACACTCCTAATCTATTAGACCCATCCAAACACAAAAAACAAATCAATTAAAGGCCGGATAGCATTAAGTCAATTTCCAGATACTAAAGCCTACGATCACAAACAATAATCAAGGTAAGGTTGTACCTAAAACAATATTTGGAACATTTAATCTAGCTTCATCAAAAACACCTGAATACAATCAAATACTCACTCAAAACCTGTTTTCACAAGGTAAACATGCTCCTTCTATCATCTAAACTCTTAAAATAAAAAGATCTACAATTACCCTAGATTCATACACACCTTTCTTTTGATTACAGAACAATAAAATCTCCAACAATGAAACTTAGGTTTTGTCATGTCTCAATGGGTACTCTAAATGTAACAGTTCGCCACACTCAATATTAAAGCTTAAGTATGACAACCTTTAGTCATTCTCAAAAGCTTCGGTATTAAGTATAAGACATGCTCTCACAAATTTAGAGGACCATGCTTTGGAATTATGAGGCTTAAGAAGATACAATAACAAATTAAGGAAAGAGGATTCATGATTTTCATTTATTCATAATAATTGTCTTACAAGTCTTAGGGGTATTCCATGCCAAAATAACTATAATCTATAGCAAGAATTTTTCCACAAAATCTACATCCAAACTAATGCTAAACTTCATCTAAGAACTTCTTAACCAAAATAGGAAAATACCTGGCTGCAGGATCCATGTGGCCTCAACCACAAATAGTTAAACTACAAAAGATATTTACAGGGGTATAAGCTAATAGGCTTGGTGAAAATTATTTCCATAAGTAAATTCTTGTGTAGGAAAATTTAAACAAGTTATTTAGGCAATCAAGTGAAATGCAACATACACGTGAGCAAAGAAGGCATATAGTTTTCTGGAAACTATATGTTTAATGGATTTATACCCTTCATTTGGGGTTTGGTGATGCATAATCTCAAAACGAGTAGTTTTAATTAAGTTATGCTTTCGATCATTATCGCCAAGCATATAAAGTCTACTCGAGGTGAGCCATGCCTCCGAATTTCTACCAAGCATTGGTTTGATTCCATGTCGCCAAGCAATCGCTTTCGATCATAATTGTTAAGTGTTGCTTTCGACCATGCTACTATCCTTCTTACCCAAGGATTATAACCCCATGCAATGTGACTCACTTCGTGGTATGCATGAATCAATTTATTTAAAATATCATAGCACCATTATTATCAAATTAAGGTGATCATAGAATTTCATACATATCAAGTGTTATACTAAAACAAACAATTACTTACAATCAATTCCGGCCTCAATATTCTTAGAATCCTTTCAAAAATTTTCCATGCATATCAATTTGTCTTTTCTTAATTCTAATGCGACTAAATTACAAGCACAATCAAGTAAAGCATTTTAAGGAAATAAACTGACGTTGCCATGTCGACACTTCTTCTAAATAGGTGAGTCGCTCAAATAATCCACTTAGTCGAAATAATATTCGGGACACGGGTATTCTTCCTCGGAATCACCTAGTCAAGGAAAATACCCAAAATAAGTATTTCTTGATAACTTTCTTGAAATTTTACAAAACCATGTCATAAGAACGTCAAAGTTCGCATAGAAGATAATTCCAATTTAAAATGGTCATAACTTAGTCATTTTAACTATGAATTACGTATATAATATACCGATTCCTATCTATTCGAAAAGATCTATCCATTTCTAAAACTATTTTTATGAAACTAAGTCATTTAGGCTCCGAAACAGTGGCGATCAGATTCACCACGAATTTTCCCATCCCATAAGCATTTTGTTTCAAACATTAAACCATCCAAAAAATTGCTTGATAATTACTTAGTTATCTATATAGTTGAGAAATTACTTTTTCATAGATATATAGTTCACATTTCATCCATGCTCAAGTGTTTGTTGTCCAACCAAATTTCTTGAGTAAAATAATGTTAATTAAAAGTGTAGAAAAACTATAGTTTACAAGAAATCTATTTTGTAAATCCTTTAAAATGAATATTTTGTTTCTCTTGCTTTCAAAGAATTATTTCATGTTTATCTTACTATTTTTCTTAAAGACTTTTAATACTATTAGATTTTTCTATTTTCCTTTTAGGATTTTTCAATATCGGTGTCACTCTTTTACAAATTTTCTTTGATCATTACTCGGAAAAATCTTGGTTTGAAAACTCTTATTCTCTTTTTATGGGGTTTCTTGATATTATGTTTGTATGGAAAATATTTTAGTACCAAAAGTCATCTTCTTTTGGAAAACAAGGTAATATAGAAATTATTAAAAAGCTTTTCAAAATAAGAGTAGTTTTTAAAATTGTAGTGAGTTCTTACTGAAGTCTTGAAAAGAATAAATTTACTTCTGTTAAACCATAGATCTAAATTTTATATAAAACAATTCTTAGATGATAAGATCTCCTTTTTGTAAAAGTATAATTGAATCTTAAAGGTTTGGACAACAATCTTTATGGACATGATTATGAGAAATAATAACAAGCAAAAGTGACATAAATAATAAGTAAAGTCAAACATTGGGAGTCTTAGCTTCTTCAAAGCTCCCGGGACTAAAAAATATACTAGTCCCAAAAAGAAAGAAAAATAAAAGAGAGAAAACTGTTTTGACTTGATGAGGACAAATCTAAGACTAAAGACTAGTCTTAAAATAACATGAAATAAATAAATTACAAAGAAAGAAGTAAATAAATTGCTTTGCATAAAAGTAAATAAATTGCAAGTGAGCTTATATGCTCTAAAGAATATATATATTATATATAATGTAGATACAAAATACTTAGTTAGATATAATAACAATAATAATATAAGCAAGGTAAAGTAAACATATATATATATATATATATAAATAGATATTCATGAACAAGAACAATACATGAACATAGTGTAGCTTCCATAACATTTAGCTTTTGAAAAATCACACCATGGTCATGTAAAGTTATATGACATGGGAAGAAAAACATAATAAGAAAATTTTACCTAAAAGGATTTTTGGAGTAATATAGGTTTTGTGGATGTAGAAGGGTTTGAGAGTATGTTGAGAGAGTTTTTGGGAGTGTATATGGAGAGAGTTTTAGAGGAGAATTTTAGAGAGATTTGGTAGTGAATTTATGGGATAGTAAATATGTGAATAAAGTGAAAGAGGAGGATGGTATTTATAGGAAAATGAGGAGTATTTTGTGTGTTTTAAATAAAGAAAAATTAAAAGAAATTGAGTGGGAAAAAGTGGGAGGTGCGCCAGCCATCAAAGGAGAGAGGAGAAAGAGAGTTTTATTTTTGAATTTTTGTTGATTAAATGTAATAATAAGTAAAGTAGATGTGAAATAAAGGTTAAAGGAAATGTAAAAAGTAAAGATATTAGGTGTATAGAGTATAAGAATATGTGTTAGAAAAAGTAGAGATAAATGAATAGTGTAGAATAGTAATGAAATAGTGTAATGTAAAGTAGATATGACTAACAAAGTACAGTAGTAAGAAAATACGCGTATAATTATGATATTTGTTATTTTTGCTTATGAAAAATTATATAACCGATATTTTTGAAAACCTTATATTATTACGAGTCTAACGGTATATTTGGAATATTTTTACTATTCCAAGCCCCAGGACATGTTTTTCAAGAACTATATCCATTCGAATTCAAAATGATTTGCGGTTTTACTAATATGATCTTTTTAAGCTTCCTTATATTATTATGAACTATTCTACATACTAATCTATTACTTACTTTCTTAGGGTTATGAACACAGATTGTCGGACTTTAATTATTACATCTAATAGGGTTTTGTTGACTCTAGGATTTCCGATTGACATTCAGATTAGGATTTAAGGTAAACGATCACAAAAATTAGGGGGTTTACAACCTACCCCTTTAAAGAAATTTTTTTCCTCAAAACTTGGAAATACATACTGAAGCTTCAAACAAACTCGGGTATTGGCGCCGTATCTCAACTTCGGCTTCCCATGTTGCCTCTTTGTGGGAATGATTTCTCCATAAAACCTTGACATACTTGATTTCCTTGTTCCTTAACTTTTGAACCTTTCGGTCAAGGATTTGTACTGGGTGTTCCTCATAAGTGAGATTTTTCCTTTAAGAGCACTGGCTCTAACTCCAAAACTTGTTTTGTGTTAGATACATGCTTACGTAACACAGAGGTGAGAAACACATTATGCACTCCAACAGATTTGGTGATAAGGCTAGATGATAAGCTAAGTTCCAACTTGTTCTAGCACTTCAAAAGTCTAATTGCAAGCTTCTCTACATCATCCCAAAACAAAGGTGATCTACATCGTCGTCCATACAGTGCCTTGAAGGGTGGCATATGGATCGTTAGTGATAGTTATTTTTGTAGGCAAACTCAATTAGCGGCAAATGGATATCCCATCTTTCCTTGAAATCCATGACATATGCCCTTAACATGTCTTCCAAAGTTTAGAATTGTCTGCTCTACTGACCATCAGTTGAGGTGATATGTTGTACTAAAATGTAGCTTTATCCCCATACTCCTTTGTAGGCTAGTCCAAAACTTAGATACAATCTTGGTTCTCGATCTGATATAATTCCGGCTGGTAATCCATGTAATCATACTATCTTCCTTTCATAAAGCTTTGCCAGCTTGTCCATGGAAAACATCATATCGATCGATGAAGCTGACTTAGTCAATCGATCAACTATGTCTCAGATGGCATCATATCCGATTGTGTCTTTGGTAATCCACAGGCAAAATCCATGGAAATTTGATCCCATTTCTACTCAGGTATCGGTAAGGGTTTTAACAATCCTTCAGGCCTTTGGTGTTCTGCCTTCACTTGTTGGCAGATTGGGCACTTCATCACATAATCGGCTACATCTTGTTTCAATCCATTCCACCAATAATGACTCTTGAGATCTTGGTACATTTTGGTTCCTCCTAGATGTACTGTATATCATGAGTTATGGGCTTCACTCATAATTTCCTTTCTCATTTCCTTATCTTCAGGCACATAAAGTCGTCCTTTTATTCTCCTTACATCATCATCGTCGACCATGAAATCAGTAAAATTTTCTCCTTGCATTTCCTTCTTTATCATTTGTATCTTCTCATCATAGCGTTGAGCTTCTTTAATTCTTTCTACTGAAGTTGGTTCCAATACTAGATTAACTATCTCCACTTTTACACTTTGTCCCATCAATTTAATGCTCAGCTTCTCAAATTCTTTTATCAACTCCTTTTGATTTGTAAGCAAAGCAGCAACTTCTCCATAACTCTTGTGGCTTAACGCATTTGCAATGGTGTTTTAATCTCCCTAGACAATAATTATCCCGAGATCATAATCCTCGATTAACTCTAGCCATCTTCTTTGCCTCATGTTTAGTTCCTTTGCCTTAGAATAGACCAAGATATCGTCAATAAAGACAATTACACACTTATCCAACAGAGGCTTATTTACTGGTTCATCAAATCCATGAAAGCGGCTGGTGCGTTGGTTAATCCAAAAGGCATTACTAGAAACTCGTAATGTCTATAACGAGTTCGAAAAGTAGTCCTCCAAACTTTTTGATTTGATCCTTAATTGGTGGTACCCTGACCTTAATTTAATGCAAGAAAACACACTCGCTTCTCACAGTTGATCAAAGAGATCATTAATCCTAGGGATGCTATATATTCTTGATTGTGACCTTGTACAACTCCGATAATCGATGCATAATCTCATGATCCATCCCTTTTCCTTTACAAACAAAACTGGTACACCCTATGGTGACACACTTAGTCTTATAAAACCTTAATCCAAAAGCTTTTACAGCTGTTTCTTCAACTCTGTCAAGTCCACTGGGCCATTAGATATGGTGCCGTAGAAATTGGTTCCGTATTGGCCATTAGTTCAATTTCAAAATCAATCTCTCTCTTCGGAAGTGATCTAAGCAATTCATTTGGAAAACATTTGAAAACTTATTGACAATGGGGATATCCTCCAAGATAGGTTTCTCTTTATCTTCTTCGTGTCATCAAGGCAGTTATCCATTTTCCTTGGAACTTCCTCCATCAACTATGAATGATTATAACTCCTCTTTCCTTGCAATTGCAAATTTTCCAACGAGTGTTATCTCCTTCCTTCTTCGTCCACGAATTCTACGCTCTTATTACGACAATCTATTATGGCTTTAACAAGAGATAATTAACTCATACCAAAGATTACTTCATATTTGCTCAATTCCATCACTAAGAAGTCACAAGTGGATGGATGTCCTTGTATCCTTATTGACAATCCTTGAACACTTCTTGGGTTACAACAACACTTACTGTAGGGGTTTAGACCTTAAAGCTGGAAGTTGTTGTTGTTATTGGTAGTCCAATCCTCTTAGCTAGACTAGGTGTAACAAAAGAATATGTTGCTCCGGAATCAAAAGAGCAAAAACATTATGGCATTCTAATTGTACGCTTCCTGCGTACTTAACAGGGGGATTACTACTTCTATTTGCATATCTACTTATCTATAAAACTTTAAACTCTTGTATTGCTAGAACAAAAAAATAAACAACGAAAAAGGTTCAAGGCTTACTGGTTACCAAGTCACAGTTGTAGTCTTCACTACAATCCAAGGCAGCCAAGTCTCCTTCCTCTTCATCTATCTCTTCATATATCCATTGTCCTTCCATGTTGTAGACTCTGAATCCCGAAGCAGTGGAGCCTGACTTGCTTCCACTTCTACTTCCATTTCCATTCCTGGTCCTTATAGGAACAGCTCCTCCGGAAGTTCTTGTCAAAACATTCTTCCTCTGTGAACATTCATTGGTGAAATGCCATACTTGCTTGTAGACATAGCAAGTATTGTTTGCCTTCTTCCGACATTCCGACATCTTATGGTTTGTGTCTCCATAGAAGAAACACTTTTTAAACAGCTATGGGCACTTCTTAGGGTAGTGTGCCCTATTGCACTTCTAACAATTGATGTTTTTTGGTATGATCTCCCTGTTAACATTGCTCCCATCATTATTAGAGAACTTGAGGTTATGGAACTGGATCTACCATAAAACTTTCTGCCGAAGATCGGGCTTTTCTTTCTTATATTCTTCCTTTCCTTTTCTTAGCTCTTTCTACAATTCGAGCTCTTTCTACCAATTCTCGGTAACTTATGAGGTCAAATTCTTCCAACCTCACTCTTAGGTCTTCGTCTAATCCTCCTAGGAAGGCTTGTCTTTTCAATTCCTTGCTGTACTTGTAGGAGTCGGGGCATATTGCAGCAATCTAATAACTCAGTCTCGTACTGCTTGATAATCCTTCATTTATGAGCAACATGTAAGAAATTTGCACTATATCTCACTCGTAAGCTCCTCGAGAAATAATTTTCCAAGAACTCATATCTGAACATTTTCTAAGTTATTAGGGTTATTAGGGTCATTAGCTCTCTTCTCTTTGATTCCCACCATACTCTAGCATTTAGGCGAAGCATGTATGTCCTATACTTAAGTTGTAAGTGATGCAAGACCTCAATGCATCAAAAGACCTTTCAATCTGAGCAAGCCAGTCCTCAGCCTCATCTGGTTTATCGAAGCTCCTTCAAAATAACGTTGCTTCTGATAAAATCAGGCAACGTGCTCTTGTATGGCCTTTAGCGGTGGGGGTGGAGGTAGTTGTGCATTTTAGGAGTGCATGTTCCTTTGTACAGATGCTTCAGCTGACACTTGTTACTGCAGCGAAGTTGGCACAGACGCTGGTGCTGGTGCGGGTTTAGGTACGGGTGCAGGTGCAGGCATATTCTGCCTAATTGCTTCTAGCACTTGCCCTAGTATAGCATGCAAGTCTACTTGAGGTGCAACAGCTGCTTGTGCGATAGACTGTTCTACTTCAATTTCTGGTTGGTTTGAAGCACTTTGTTCCACCCTGCATCCTCTTCTTCCTCGGCTGTTTTAAACTTTTCTAAGTTAGGTTTATTATTTTGATATCTTAGTTAAATTTTTTACGGAAATTTTGTGGAAATTACGAAAACTTACTTGCATAAATAGCTACTGAAATAAGAAATAATTTAAATCAAAGTAAATTTTGAGATCATAAATAAATCATAAATTCATTAGAAAGTGGGTGCAAGACCCTTACATGGAAATTGAAATAGAAACAAGGTTAATAACAACAATCACAAAGAAAAACAACAAAACACCCTTCTGAAAACATAAAGATAGACTAAGATCGTTGTTCTAGTCTTTGATTACAAAAAAATCTTAACTGGACTAAAAGGATATGCTCGGTTTCTTTCTTACTTACTTCATTCTTCAGGTGCGTCTCCAGGGTTTCTATTGGACGATCATGGGTTTCTTTTCCTCATGAACTGTTGAAAATATTTCTTCTTCTTTTGGCTACTTCCCTTGACCTTTCATGTATGTTAGCCAGTTCGGCTTTAGCCAGATCCGGCACTACATCATGAATAGTCTTCCAGGTAACATCCTCTTTAACTTCCCTGCTATCATCTTCATTTGTAGATGGTTGTGTGCCATCCACGTCCATGGTTGGGTTTGCCTCTTGTCTTCTCCGAGCCTGCTGCTCTTCCAGATAGCGGATGATTCCTGTTGGGTCCTCGCTATTCCAGGGTTCATCATCTCTAGGAGCGGTCTGGTTTCCTGCTTCTTGTTCTGGTTCTTCTTCTTGGCCTTCGTCCGGATCTTCCTCGGATTCTTCCTCAGATTCTTCGCTTGCTTCTCTCATCTCTCTTCTCTTATCACATTACCATCCCTACTTAGATGTAAAATTCATTCTTCTTAGCTGAACTCCTGTGAAGATTGGTGGCTTAGTGGATACTTCAGTTGGTGGTCGTAAGACTTCTTAGTAAACTCCGTGCCAGTAGAAAGCGTTGCTGATATCAGCTCTAATCCATTCCAGGTGATCCATCAAATTATCGTATGCGTATACGAACACTGGTCCAATCGTTTTCCAAGTTCAAAAGTCTAGGAAGGTTCGATTTCCTTCATCCCTAAGCATAAATGTCGCCTCTCTCAGCATGGGTTGTGGCGATTTGTTCTACGACATTTATCATTTCCAGTTCAGACCCTTTCTTTCCTAAGGGACAGTCATGGATGGTCTGCACTACTCCTTTCACTCTGTAGCCATTAATCCTTTCTTCCAAATCAGAAACATTTCTCGGATGGTTTTAGGTTGTTAGCCAAAGCAAACTCTTCACACAACACCCTAAGTCTTAGACGATAATTCTCTAAGGGTTCAAAGGGTCCTTTTCTGAAATTTTTAGCCTGTAGATGGGCCTTGTCTAAGGTGATCTATGCATAAGAGAGAGAAGTCAGAAAACTTATTATACCCATTCTATCTAGGTTTTTCTTGTTTCTATTCTAATTTGTTCCTTCTTAAGTTCAATTCTATAATTATGATTCCTAGATTCTTAGCCATGCTCTGATACCAACTTAAACTGTCATGCCCCAAAGGGTACCTAAACGTAACAGTCCACCACATCAATATTAAAGTTTAAGTATGACAACCTTAGTATTCCCAAAAGCTTCGGTATTAAGTGTAAGGCGTGCTCTCACAAATTTAGAGGACCATGCTTTGGAATTATAAGGCTTAAGAAGATACAATAACAAATTAAGGAAAGAGGATTCATAATTTTCATTTATTCATAATAATTGTCTTACAAGTCTTAGGGGCATTCCCCCTGCCAAAATAACTATAATCTATTACAAGAATTTTTTCATGAAGTCTACATCCAAACTAATGCTAAACTTCATCTAAGAACTTCTTAACCAAAATAGGAAAATACCTGGCTGCAGGTCCACGTGGCCTTAACCACAAATAGTTAAACTGCAAAAGATATCTATAGGGGTATAAGCTAATAGGCTTAGTGAGAATTATTTCATAAGTAAATTCTTGCGTAGGAAAATTCATATAAGTTATTTAGGCAATCAAGTGAAATGCAACATACACGTGAGCAAACAAGGCATATAGTTTTCCGAGAACTATATGTTTAATGGATTTACTCCCTCCATTTGGGTTTTGTGATGTATAATCTCAAAATGAGTAGTTTTAGTTAAGTTATGCTTTCGATCATTATAGTTAAGCATATAAAGTCTACTTGGGTTGAGCCATGCTTATGGATTTCCGCCAAGCATTGGTTTGATTCCATATCGCCAAGCAATCACTTTTGATCATAACTGCCAAGTGTTGCTTTCGACCGTGCTACTATCCTCTCACCCAAGGATAATAACCCCGCAATGTGACTAACTTCGTAGTATGCATGAATCAATTTATTTAAGATATTATAGCATCATTATTATCAAATTTAAGGTGATCATAGAATTTCATACATATCAAGTGCTATACTAAAACAACAATTACTTACAATCAATTCCGACCTCAATATTCTTAGAATCCTTTCAAAAATTTTCACATGCATATCAATTTGTCTTTTCTTAATTCTAATGCGACTAAACTACAAGCACAATCAAGTAAAGCATTTTAAGGAAATAAACTGACGTTGCCATGTCGACACTTCTTCTAAATGGGTGAGTCGCTCAAACAATCCACTTAGTCGAAATAATCTTTGGGATACGGGTATTCTTCCTCGCAATCATCTAGTCAAGGAAAATACCCAAAATAAGTATTTCTTGATAACTTTCTTGAAATTTTACAAAACCATGTCATAAGAACGTCAAAGTTCGCATAGAAGATAATTCCAATTTAAAATAGTCATAACTTGGTCATTTTAACTCGGAATTGCGCATATAATATACCGATTCCTATCTATTCGAAAAGATCTATCCATTTCTAAAACTATTTTTATCAAACTAAGTCATTTAGGCTCCGAAACAGTGGCGATCAGATTCACCACGAATTTTCCCATCCAATAACCATTTTGTTTCAAACATTAAACCATCAAAAAATTGCTTGATAATTACTTAGTTATCTATATAGTTGAGAAATTCCTTTTCATAGATATATAGTTCACATTTCATCCATTCTCAAGTGTTTGTTGTCCTACCAAATTTCTTGAGTAAAATAATGTTAATTAAAAGTGTAGAAAAACCATAATTTACAAGAAATCCATTTTTGTAAATCCTTTAAACTGGCTATTTTGTTTCTCTTGTTTTCAAAGAATTATTTCATGTTTATCTTACTATTTTTCTTAAAGACTTTTTAATACTATTAGATTTTTCTATTTTCCTTTTAGGATTTTTCAATATCTGTGTCACTCTTTCTACAACTTTTCTTTGATCATTATTCGAAAAATCTTGGTTTGAAAACACTCATTCTCTTTTTATGGGGTTTCCTTATATTATTTTTGTATGGAAAATATTTTAGTACCAAAAGTCATCTTCTTTTGGAAAAAAGGTAATATAGAAATTAAAAAGCTTTTCAAAATAAGAGTAGTTTTTAAAATTGTAGTGAGTTC
Source organism: Combretum micranthum (assembly GCA_024138025.1). Taxonomy (NCBI): domain Eukaryota; kingdom Viridiplantae; phylum Streptophyta; class Magnoliopsida; order Myrtales; family Combretaceae; genus Combretum; species Combretum micranthum. The sequence goes on along the minus strand of JAMXBD010000399.1, from coordinate 431,716 downwards.
TTCCTAAAGTCTTGAAAAGAATAAATTTACTTTTGTTAAACCATAGATTCTAAATTTCATATAAAACCATTCTTAGGTGATAAAATCTCCTTTTTGTAAAAATATAATTGAAGCTTAAAGGTTTAGACAACAATCTTTATGGGCATGATTATGAGAAATAATAACAAGCAAAAGTGACATGAATAATAAGTAAAGTCAAGTATTGAAAGTCTTAGCTTCTTTAAGGCTTCCGGAACTAAGAAGTATACTAGTCCCAAAAAGAAAGAAAAATAAAAGAGAGAAAATTATTTTGACTTGATGAGGATAAGTCTAAGACTAGAGACTAGTCTTAAAACAACATGAAATAAATAAACTACAAAGAAAGATGTAAATAAATTGCTTTGCATGAAAGTAAATAAATTACAAGTGAGCTTATATGCTCTAAAGAATATATATATATATATATATATGTAGATACATAATTATACTTAGTTAGATATAATAACAATAATAATATGAGCAAGGTAAAGTAACATCACATATATATATATATATATATACACATATAAATAGATATTCATGAACAAGAACAATACATGAACATAGTGCAGCTTCCATAACATTTAGTTTTTGGAAACTCACACCATGGTCATGTAAACTTACATGACATGGGAAGAAGAACATAATAAGAAAATTTTACCTAAAAGGATTTTTGAAGTAATATGGGTTTTGTGGATGTAGAAGAGGTTTGAGAGTATGTTGAGAGAGTTTTTGGGAGTGTATATAGAGAGAGTTTTTAGAGGAGAATTTTAGAGAGATTTGGTAGTGAATTTGTGGGTAGTAAATGTGTGAATGAAGTGAAAGAGGAGGGGTTATTTATAGGAAAATGAGGAGTGAATTTTATGTGTCTTAAATAAAGAAAAATTAAAAGAAATTGAGTGGGAGAGAGAGGGAGGAGCGCCGGCCATTAAAGGAGAGAGGAGGAAGGGAGTTTTATTTTTATATTTTTATTGATTATGTGAAAGGTAAAAAGTAAAGATAATAGGTGTATAGAGTGTAAGAATATGTGTTAGAAAAAGTAGAGATAAATGAATAGTATAGAATGGTAATGAATAGTGTAATGTAAAGTAGATATGACTAATAAAGTACCGGTAGTAAGAAAATACACGTATAATTACGATATCTGTTATTTTTACTTACCAAAAAATTATAAAACTGATATTTTTAAAAACCTTATATTATTACGAGTCTAACGGTATATCCAGAATATTTTTACTGTTCCGAGTCCCGGGACATGTTTTTCAAGAACTGTATTCGTTCGGGTTCAAAACGATTTGCGGTTTTACTAATCTAATTTTTTAAGTTTCCTTATGTTATTACGAACTATTCTACATACTAATCTCTTACTTACTTTCTTAGGGTTACGAACACGGGATTGTTGGACTTTAACTATTACGTCTAACTAGGGTTTTGTTGACTTTAGGGTTTCCAATTGACCTTCTGATTAGGGTTTAAGCTAAACCGATCACAAAACTTGGGGGTTTACATATTTTTCCTAAAAATTCTCCAAGAAAAATGATTTCGTTCATTACCAATAAGAATATTCAGGAAATATAATTCTTTTAGTTCACTAAAGGATTGAAAAGAAACCAACTTACCTAGTATTAATTATTGTTCTTCCTTGAAACAAGATTACAACCTTGATAGAGATTTTAGGGTTTACAAAGTTATAAGAGGTTGTAAGAAGAAAGACAAGGCTAGGGTCTATTTATATTACATGGAAAACCTTAATAATCCATGCATGAATGCTTACAACATAGGCTAGCAGTGTAAAATTTACACTGACGATTTAAAACTTCGAAAGGTAAAATTGGAATAAAGAAGGCTAGCCTTCAATGCCGTAGGTATAGAGGGAAAGCCGGCGGCGTACATGCCAAAGTCGGCAACTTGAGTGCTGCTTCCTCATGTCCTTCGAGTGAATCATAAAACCCTCTATTTAATAATATATAACAACTTTGCCCTTCACTATGATTTATTTTATATATTACAAAAATAATTAAAAAATGTGTCTGAGTGACAGTTACGATAGTTTCAAATTAGAATGAAAACATCAAAATTGTTTTTACATATGTATGAAATCCATGTTCAAATGAAAACGGAGAAAATGTTAAATGTGATTTTCTATATCAAAAGAAATATTTTAAAAATAAGTTTAACCCTTTTATTGGTATAAATTTGGAATATACCGATATTTTTACATATAGCAGAACCTTTTAATAGGATATATGTGATTATATTGATATACAATTAATTGACTTGAATGGTCATGATGAAACCTCATTATGCTTGGAAAAACTCTCATTTCATCGTGATAGTTTGCTCAGGGCAAAGGTATAACATAACTCTATTTTCCTCTTAAGAAATAGGTATTTTAGTGTAGATTGCGCCATATTCTTCATTGTGAGAACTGAGGATTTCTTAATTAGAACATGGTAATTATCAAAATCTTAACATCAAATAAAAAGTTTATCCTTGTATTTAGCACCTAAAGAGAAAGATATTTTAGGTTGCTTCATGATTTACATTACCTTATCATATTAAATAATCATAAGAGAAATGGTGCTCCATAATGTCTATGCTTAGTATATAGACAGCAATCTCAACAACCAAATTGGCAAGACATAATAAGATATGGAATAACATTTCTCCTTGGCTAATCTTACCATTGATAAAAAATTCTAGTTCAGCCATTTTCATAATATTGAGACCTCTACTAAAAATATAAAAGTTAACAACAATAAGTCACTATAGTTTTCTCCACAACACTAGCAAGCAACCCAACCACTTCCCACAATATCATTAAAACCAAATAAGCGACCATAATCTTAACACTATCACCACAAGCCACACACGCCTTACTCAGTAACTTTAGTGAACACTTGATGTGCAAATAACTCCACAATTTCACACAAATGCTCACTACACAATCTTTAGCTCTTTACTAATACAAAGGATAGCTACTACACATTTTCACAACATCAAAACTTCAATCAACACTTGATCCTCCTTCAAGAATCAACATATGCCACATAATCATACTCAATCCATAACTCCATTGAGACACTTTGTCGAACACTTGGTGCATACTTCTTTACTGAGAATATTATCGAACACTTACTGTACACTCGATATACAAACAAATATAGTTGCAATTTCTCACTACCAATGAGTTATTACAACTCCATGCAACTTACTATAGCAAGTAAAAATAATATCAAACTTCACAACTTGACAAACAACAACAATATGCCCATACTGCAACTTAGGTTTTAACACTAACTTAAACATGATGTGTCTAGGAGGATGGTTTAACTATTTTAGAAATTCCTAACTTGATTGAAAATTTACGAGTTATAAGATTATTTAGGGTTTAAGTATTTGGGATATAGGCAACCCTAAATAAATATATGACACACCGTTATTGATTTGAACTACACTATCATTGATTTGATATGACTTACAACTAATCTGAGTGGTTTGTTCACCATAATCTTACAGATTAATAAGAACAGGTTTGAAAGAGAGTAAATCTAAATACCAATAATAATATGAATGTTAAATCACACATTTATCTCTATCTAATTGGTGATGTGATAAGAGCATATCAGTCTCATCAAATGATAGATAATAAAACCCAATAGAAATCTTGTGACAAGTTTTAAGGCATCAAACTTTTCAATTGTAGAATATAATTACTATGAGTGCCATCCTCTAGTATCTAGATATTAAGTACTAGTATTACTGTTTCTTTACTATTTAGCCTAATAATTGAGATAATATTATAACTGTAACTTATCTAACTAATAACTATAATAGTTAACAATGTACCTTTTAAGATAATCCAATCGCAAAATGATGCCCTTTATCTCCATCCATCCTAAACCCTAATTTCTTATAATAAAGGATTGGTTAATGAATCGTTTATATCTTGAATTGCAGGAATTGCTAATTTCATCATCTCCTCTTTCAAGATAATTGACTTTTAACCCTATATGATTAATGAAAATGTCTTTCGTCATTAATTACATATAACATTGCATTATAGTTTAAGATTCCTAGAAAAGATTCAATTATTATGTAGAAAGTTTATGTACTTTATATCTGGATCTACATTCATACTTTTCTTTTCATTCGAGATCTATTATATTAGATAAAACCTCTTTCTATCTAAAAGAAATCAAACATGCAATCAATTATGGCCACAAATTAATGATAAAGTCATATTCTACTCAACTTTGCATTAATCAAATCATGTTTATGTATTATAGATTTTATAGAAATCGAATGGAAATGGTACTTAAGTATGCTTAAATTTTTATTTTAGGTCATTAAGGAATTAAACAACAAATAAAAGCAATTGGGAGAATTTTCATGCAAATTTGGGAAAGAAATCAAGCAAGGCCGGCCATGCAAGTATCATGACAGTTTTGGTGATGTTTCGTAAATTCAACATATCTCTCTCATCCGAGCTCCTATTGAGATAATTTCAAATGCTATTGAAACCTAAGAGGGAGATCTCCAATTTTCATGGTTTGGTCGTGAATGAATTCGAGCTGCATTAGCGTCAAAAATATGCCATGAAATTGCTGCTATTACAGTGATGGTGTTCACGTTTTGGAAAATGATAGAGTTTGATAAATTGCAGATATCTCTCTCATATGATCTTCTTTTGACGTGATTCAACCTCCTATGGAAAGATAAGAGATATATATACAATCTTTATGTTTTGAGTTTTGCTAATTATGAAATAATGAAGGTGAAAATCGTTTGAAGTCACTGCAAGTGCAGAACATCAGTAAGATTTGTAGATTGACACTATTTTAGTAAATTTGATATATTTCTCTCATCCGAGGTCCGTTTGATATGATTCAAGATCCTATAGAAGGAGGAGAGAAAGATCTACAACTTTCTTTTTATAGGTTTTTCCAAATTCCAATTGGAGTAAAGTCAAAAATCACCATAAAGTTTCTGCACATCAACACTACTTAAAGGCTGTCATCTATCTTGCTTCGGAATTGATTTTAAAATGTACACTGGCTATTGGAGATTCAAGGCCGCCAGCTTTGAAGCTGATGTACATTCAAAAATGCTCTCGAAAATCAAATTTTAAAAAGAAGTCCGGCTAGATCCAAAAGTACACCGCCGGTGTAGAGTGTCGGCGTATCTTCTCTACAACTTTTCATATATATACTTCTCTTGTTGTATCTTTTGAAAAAAAAAAACCCTAGGCACAATTTTCCTCTTTTTCCTCCATAGCTTCTTGATAGATTAGGGTTTAGAACACAAAAAGTAGTTCACTTTTTAATTTGATATCGGATTCTGCACCGGATTCAAGTGGAAAACAACATTCGTGTTTGGATTTCAAGAACAGGATTCCATTAACAAGGTTATTTTGTTCTTTTTTTTATATCCTCTTATTGGATATTGTTTAATGCTTGATTTCTTGTGTTCTTAAATCGGTTTTGAGTCTTTTATCTGGGTTATATGATTGATGATTCCTGTTGTTGATTGATTACTTGTTCATATTCGGATTATCAATGTTATTTCACAAATCGTGCAATTTTGGCTTTAATCTGGAATTCATGAATGATTAGGATTGTAATTGGGAAATTCTCTTCTAATCAATTTTGTGATTATCTAATTAGGATTGCATTTCACATAGGGATATGATTTGTAATTCTATTAGGGTTTGGTCAATTAGAAAATAATTGTCAATTAACACTTTTCTGGGGATAGAGAACATTGATTGGTAGTTTTAGGGTAATGGTTCACTTTGGGAAAAGGAATTGTTATCTTGTTCTTCATTCTTGAAAAACTAAACCTATTGATGATTTGGATTGACAAGTGCATTTTTGGTCAATAGCAGACATTCAATTTATTTCCAGATTTCATTGGCTCTAAACCTGATTTTATTTGAGGTGTGGAAATCCAAGATTTTTAGTAGTTTATTTATATTAAAGAAAATCTAAAAAAAAGAGAAGCAAAGTTTGATTTGCCTAGCTATGAATTTGGACTGATATATTGATAGCTAGTCCTCACTCCCTGTGGATTTGACTCGATATTCACCGATATTTTATTACTGCACACGCACCCGATACAATATCGGTTAAAGATCTGCTCATTTAAAGGAAAATTAAATATACCTAAAAAGAGTTTTCAAAAGCATATATAGAAAAAGCGTGATCAATTAATCACAAGAATAGTAAAGAATGCATGAGTAGACTTACGAACATAAACTTTCATTTCAAACAGATTTAGCACATAGATCTAGGGTTTCACAAGACTCAGGGTAAGGAAATCTACTCCTCCATGAATTTTACAATCATAACATGAAACCTAGAAGAATAGAAAGTTAACACAATGTAAAATAATTCCCTTAAACAAAGTTTTGTGATCTTTAATGATGCCCTAGCACTTCTCCTCTTGAAGCTTGTAATTTTTCTCTAGGGTTCCTAGGAATAAAGATCCATATCCCAAAATACAAATAAAGGTTGCTATTTATAGGAAAAAGGCAAAGTATTTTCTACACAACAGCCGTGTAGGATGAAAACTCATGGTTTTTGCCTAAAATGACTCGTACGGTCCTGATCACAGCCTGTGTGGAGAGCCCATGTAAGTTCAACAACGTCTTTGATCATACGTGATACATGATTTGTGTAGATCCTTGTGCACTCCAAAATAGCTTACTGGTCTATTTTTGCCTCCAACATCAGTATTCTATACAGCTAGTGCAAAAATGTCATGTATGTTGTAAATCTTCACTTTGCTTATTTCTTTATTAAAATCTCCTTTAACTCATCTAAATAACTTCATAAAGCTCAACATCTTGCTTTATTCATGAAATTAACATTTTAACCACATGATTGTCCTTTTCTTTAATAGTTCACATAAAATCTATATAATATCATATGAAAACAATGTGAATAATAAGAGTCTTTAGAAACTTATCATGTTGATATTAATATTTTATTGAGCTGCCATGATAATTTATGATTAAAATGTAATGAAATATTCATTCTTGGATTTGTTGTATAAAAATTAGAGAAAATGGATCATTAATTAAGTTTCTTGTGATAAATGCATGGTTTTCAAATTTTTAGGTACTTTATTTCCATGTAATACAGTGTTCCAAGATTAAATTTAGCTAAAGTGAAATTTATAGTAGTTGTTTTAGTAAATTTCTAAAGCATAGTAATTTTGTGGCATTCATTTGATAAATTGTAGCAAAACATATTTGAATTACTGGACAATAATGTAGCTTTATTAAAACCCTAGCCCACTTCTATTATCTACAGTTCTTAATCTTGTCTAAAATGTCACCATCTCTTCTCAACTCTATGAACTCATAAGAAAACCCTAGTTGCTCATTTGCCTCCTCTCTTAGATGTGTCCTATTCTTACTCTTCTTTTCTTTACTCTCCAAGCTTAAGGTTTCGACTAATCACGTTTGTCTTTGTGTTCTTGTAGGTATTATAGAAGAAACTGAGCTGTTCAAGAAGCTACTCTCCTACTATACTCATTAGGAGCATCAGAGGATGAAATTTCTAATATCCTTTATGATTTGTTATTTCATATTTTATATCAAAATAGTACATGATGGTCATGTTCATAGATTAGTTACAATTCCTATTACATGTATCAAGCTACTATCAATTGTTGTAACTATAACTATGTTATCAATTTCTATCACATGTGATAGTCTTCAAACCACTTCGGTGGTCTTCTATCTCTTCATGTAACATTTCCTCCATCTTAAAATTCGACCTTATCCTTAATTTGTAAGTCGTAATAAATTTGTTGAAAAGTGTCCCAATCTTGCTATGTGATGTCATTTGGATGTAAACCTACCTATTGTATTAGGACTTACTTCACATAAACTTCAGTCTTAGTAATAACCCTTGTTCCTAAAATGCACAAAGATTGCATTAATGGATTACCACCAACTGATAATGCTGGTAATGATAATGAGGGAATAGCATCACCATGAGCTCGTTTTAAAATCGAGATGTGGAACACATCATGAATTCTATAATCAGAAGGTAATTGTATCTTATAATTTGTGTCTCCAATACCCTTCATAACAGGAAAATGACCATAAAATCTCTTTGAGAGCTTACTAGTATTCTCCTTAGAGATAGAAATATGCTTATAAGGTTGTAATTTTATAAAAAAAACCATGTCTCCTAGTAAAAACTCCTCACGATGTCTGTGCTTGTCAGCATATAACTTCATGTGTTGTTGAGCCTTAGCCAAATTCTACTTCAGCAACTCCAAAATTTAATCCCTCTCAACCAATTCTTGCTTCACTGAATCATCTCTAGTTGTACCACCAACATATGGTTGTAATGTTGGTGGATGTTGTCACTCTTTATAGAGGTATCTTAAACGTAACAGTCCACCACATGCCATATAAGACTCTCAAATTACTATCCAAGTCTTTCAAGAGTCTCGTATAGATGTAAGTCGTCGTTTTACGACAATAGAATACTCTATTCAATGGAGTTAAGTAGTTTAACCTAGCATTGAATAGCATTAGATAATTCATCAAAACGCATATGCAATATGTTACAATGTCTAAGGGGCATTTCCCTACAAAAGAATATTTAAAGGTCCATTACAGTCATCCAGAGTCTTTTAGTTTCCTATAGAAGTCTAAACAATTTGAATACAACTTTTATAGGAAACGCCTAGCTCCTGTACCTCAGCTGTAGCCTGTCTCGGTCTAAGCAAAATAAACTCGTGCTGCAACAAATAGAAACTATAGGGGTGTAAGCTAGACTAGCTTAGTGAGTGAAAACTACTATGATCACAATTATAACATATCAATGAGACGAGTTATTAATCAGACAAATGATATGCATAAAACATGTGAATTCATCAAACATATGACCAGCCGGAAGTCATATGTGGATGGACTTGCGCCCTTCATCCCGGGTTAGCAGATTAACGAATCCTGCGGTACGACACTGTTTAGACTCACGGTCAACCAACTTATAATTCGTTTTATGGATCACGATTAATCAACTCAATAATTCGTTTTATGGATCACGATTAACCAACTCAATAATTCGTTTTATGGATCACGATTAACCAACATTTACAATGTTTAGGCTCACGATAAACCAACAGATGCTAATGCTCCATCCCCATCGTATTATAAATGAGTTCAATTTCATCTTCAATTTCGAATAATCAATTATACCAATTCTTTTAGGTGACCAATCAATATTCACAGACAGTTAATCCTAGCTCATCTATACAAGCAATGATTAATCACCCGGCTTCGATATTCATTAAATTCAACTTCACATAACAACAACAGACATATGTAATTCCCATTCAACCCCATCATGCATATTCATTTTATCTTTGCTAAGCAACTAGTGCGACTATCATTACAATCACAAATAATAATTGAAATCGGAAGTGATACTCACTTGGTCATGGTTCGCCGGTCTTTTATAATAGTAATCGGGTGGCAAGGATTCGTCGGTTTTGGGATCACCTAACAAGGAAGAAATACCCTAATAAGTATTTCATCACTTAACTAATCCAAACTATAAATAAAAAACTAATCAAAATGGTAATTTTCGCTATTTGCGGAAGTCTTGACTTAAAACGGCCATCACTTGGTTGTTTTAACTCGAAATTTCGCAAATTATATATCGATTTCTATCTATTTCTAAAGATCTATCTAATTATAATATTATTTTCAATTTTTGAAAATATTTAGGTCACGAAACAGAGGGATCAGATCTGATCTGTAACGATTTCCATTTCCGAAAAATAGTTTGTAATTGTTTGAAATGTGTCTATTTGATAATTCAAGTATACATGGCATATGAATGATTTCCTAACATAAATGACATGTAATGAGTTCAATGTATGCATGATCTTGATGATTCTTGTTAAGAGAAAATTTTAGAACTCTTTATTTTGCAAGACTTCAACAATAATTACCTTTGAAAAATCTAGTTTTCTAACTTTGACATTATACTAGTGTTTTGGAATTCATTCTTAGGAATTTCTAGTTATCTTAGTTAAAATTGAATCTTCATAACATACACTACCTAAAACCTTTATTTTCACATAAAAATTTACATTTTACACTTTACAAGTATGTTTTCAAATAAGATTTACTCAAAAATTCGAATTTTTAGCAATCCACTTTTTGAATGATTCCTTTGGGAAAAACTTATGTAATGCATTAAAATTTAAGACTTTACTATACCTATTACCTAAGGACTTCATTTAATACATAAAACTTTTATTTTGAGCTTAAATAATAGGTATTTCCATAGGCATCATCCAAAGTTACGAATTTTACAAGTTGACTAATAACTCAAAATTTTTCATCTTGATTTTACTTCTTGTTTTACACATTAATCTCATCAAAACTCATTTCAACTTATAAAAATCACTACTTAATGATACCTATTACCTATACCCTTCATTTTTCATATAAAACATGAGTTTTAAAGTTGATACAAGGGTTTTCAAAATAGGGTTTTGAAGTCATACGAATTTTCTTTTCAACATTTCTAACCAAAAACTTTTCCTTTTTAAGTTCTTTGTCTTATCTTCATAAAGATCCACTAACTACCACATTTATATACACAAGACTAAATCTTTATGAGCATTAATACATGAAAACACAATATCTATATGAACATGAATGTCAAGTATAATATGAGTGTCTAAGTGCTAGATCTACTACTTATAATGCATGAAAAGGAGTTTAAGAACATGAACATATATTTTCATGCAAGATCTCTACTTCTATATGCATAAACATGATAATATCTCAACCAAAAACTCATCAAACACAAGATCTACTCTTATGATGGTTTGATATTCATGTATTAGCATTTTCTTATCCCTAGCAAATGCTCATGGGGATTTATGGTGAAAATACACATGAATAATCTTGCCATTACAAGATTAAATGCTAGGAAAGCTTAAGAATCATCACCTAAGTTGATTTAAGTGAAGAAATGAAGAAGAAAGAAGCTTTTTTTGTGTGTGTGTGTGTGTGTGTGATGGGGTATAGGCTCATGGCAATGAGAGGAAATAGAGAGAGAGTTTTGTGATTTTTTGAACAAATAAAATGAAAATGAAGGAGAGAGAAAGTTAAAGATTATTTATATTAGTGTATTAGGGTTTGTTTTTGTAAACCCCGAGAATTTTCCATATTAGTATATGACCCTACAATAGATTGTATGAACTAGATAATATATTTAGATTCAAATTAAAGTCTAAGAATAGATCAATGCCTAGAATTTAGTTAGATAAAGGATTTAGAATTCGAATAAAGAACTTCCTTAACCTTAACTGATACTAAAAAAGAGATTTCGTATCTTGAATGAATAATTCAAGATATGATTAAAAGAAAATCTAAAATCTAAACCCAAAACCTGATATAAAAAAAAAATAGGTTTAAATAGAAAAATATAAATATAGAAAGTAAATGATTGTTTTTTATCTCGATTTTGATTTGAGATTAGAACAACGAGTAGTAATGAGCTTAGACTCAAACTTAAACCCTAAATTCAAGAATCCCAGTTAAAATTAAACGCTACTAATAAGATTTCATGTTAGGTGTCAAAACTAAAGATATATATATATATATATATATAGTTTAGTTTTCGTATTAAGTACAATACTAAGTAAACGATTATCTACGCTTATAGACAGCAAACGATGACCTAAAGATAAACCGTTAGGATTATAAATACACAACGAAAACATAAACTATTGAATAACTCAAGATCTGAACTTCAAATAAATAATCGGATCACACTATTGTTCTAAACCGAGTTTTCTTAAGCTATTAAAGCCTGAAACAAAAATTAACTTAATGAGCTTAAGAAATTTTAATCACGGGAGATAAAATTATACGAATAATTAACTACGTATATATAAAATCTAAAATTGTATTATTTGACAATCTAAGTGTTTTGTATAATCCTATAAACATATTTTTGTACACAAACTCTCAAATATTAGCTAATTAGTACCCGTATAACTCATTAAATTATCTTAAAACTCAAATAAATAATTAATTAATATATATATGTGTGTTCGGTGCAAATTCGGTGGAAAAGCTACGGAGGAAGAGAGAAGCCGATTTTGATCAATAATTCATCCAAATTGTCAAACAAAACAACCCCAAAGACCAATCATAGAATGCCACATCAACCTAACATTAATTGCAATGAAAGTAACAGATCAAACACAGCTAAATGAGGAGAACAATCAAAGGAAATTAGGAGGAAACAGCCGCAACTTCATCCTTCTACTTCCTCTATATATATGTTTAATGAACTTTATGGAGAAATAAACAATCCCCATCAATTTCTAAACCCTTCCAAAACGAATCCACTCTCAATTAGCAACTAAAACCACCTGAAAACAGAAAACAAACGGATTAAACCAATCAAGTTCGAATCAAAGGAAAAACAATACTAAAAACCCTTGAATACGAGTTTAAAGGTAAGTTGATGTGATTCAAATGATTTTCTTTCCAATCTAAGCTTTATAACTTACTTCTAATAATCTTAGGAACATAATAAACGCAACTACAAGCTTCGAATTCCATCGGATCAGCTCAAACGAGGTAAAAATCCAAAACCCTAGCTATGTTTTAGTAAAAATCAAGATCTAAAAATATATGTATATAGAAGTATTAAGAGTTGTTGTTTAACTATGAATAAGATATATAAAGACTTAGGAACGGTTTAGTAATGTTTTTAACGTGAGAAATTTAACAAAATTGAATCGAACAGAGGAAAAAGATGATGAACAGTACTAACACTGTCTCAAAGCCGGCAGTGTAATCGCTCAACACCGGCGGCTTACATGGATAGGCCGGCGGTTAGAGACGGCTTACACTGATCAGGACTATGTAAAAATAATTTTCACATAAAAATGAATGTAAGCGGCTACCTGGAATTACGCCGATGGCGTAGAGCCAGCGTACGTTGAAAGCCAATAACTTTCAAAGCCGGTGCAGCCAATCTAAAATATTTTTCAAAACAAAGTTTACACTGGCATCTGGGTTTGAAGGCCAGCGGCTTTGAGCCGGCGTACACTCAAAGTTCTTCAACGAAAGCTAGTTTTTTTTTTAAAACAAACAGAATATATATATATATATGTGTGTGTGTGTGTGTGTGTGTGTGTGTGTGTGAATATACCTACTGATTATATTATATATATATATATATATATGATAATATAAGAATTAATAGATAGATAAGTAAATACAAATATTCAAGCATATTTAGATTAATCTCTAATAATGCTTAAAACCCTAGAGTTAAGGAAAAAATTTTAGTGTTAATAAAAGTTATAACTCGTCAAATATTTGTTTCAAATAGATAAATAGGTAAGAATGGAAATTGAAATAAGCTAAATTTTCGAGTAATATGACTTCTAAAAATAACAAAATAATTATAGAAGATAAATTAGGAGAAACACAACGACACTAAGTAATAATAAATAACTATAATCTTCTATATTGAGATCAGTATAGAATAACATAAAATGAGTAATAGTAATTACCAAAACTTGATAAATATCGAGTCTAGGACACTAGCCACATATAGGAATTTAATTATAACATATATTGATGAATACTTTATTCGTCTTAATAAGTGACTTTGATACTAGAGGATCTACCAGCTGATTATTACGACTAAATCAGTATGAGCAGGTGAGTAATTCAGTCATATTGTACTGATTGTGCTTGTAAGTAGATGAATATATAATGCAAAGATAATTAAACGAATGTTTGAAAGTATGTTGTGATCTGAGTGTATGATTGTTAAAGATATCTTACAAAAGCGATAATGCAATGATTTGGATGTTATGAAGTAGAATAATGATGATTGTGTGTAATGCATGGTCACTGTGAAATTGATTAAGAATTATTGACTTAACAATATAATCTGATCATGCATTGCACGAATTGCATTATTGCATATATATTGGGGTGACAGCCTGCTACGTATTAATATTTTGGTTCTCTGTTTATGCTTGGTTGTTCTAATGTGTTAGTTCTTTCAAGGTATTCTTTGGGCTTTCGGTCCTATGGGAACTAAGTGGTACTGAAGAACGCCGCCCATAGAATCGTTTTGAAATGATTAATACTTAGGGAGTTTCTAAGGGGATTGCAGGAGATGGTTAGTTTAATCGAGTATATTCAAAGTGATAACCTAAAACGAGAAATCGTTGATTCTCCTGTGTACTTAGTCTCTCCTGGGCAGGTGGGTCATAAAGTATGGTTCTTCAATCCTTAAAAAGAAGCGTAAATCTTTTTCCTGTTTGGATTCTAGATCATCCAAGTTGTATCTGTGCATATGGTTGAATGCTTGCATTACATATGATTTGCTAATAACTTGTGTGATGTATGGTATGTCTATTTATTCACTGAGCTGTGGTTTCGCTCATACTCCAACAGTCTTTTCAGGTTTACTTTACGACCTTGGTTAGTCACTTCCAGGAGTATGGCTCTGGTAAGAGCTTAGGAGCTGGAAGTCTATAGTTATATTTTAGTTTAATGGTTATGTACTATTAGAATAGATTATTTAGCTGTGTACTTCAGAAGAACTATATGGTATGTAATAGTTCAGTAATGATTATTCACTAAGTTATTTCTTTCATGTATTTGTTATTTCTTATCAAGCAACTAAAAGATCCTATTGTTTTAAATACCTGTCATTCTCTGAAGGTAATCTAGTGATAGTATTCAAGTGTGACTTGTTTACTACTACTAGGGTACCCTCGGGGTGTGACAGTTTTATTTATAAAAAAGAGATAAAATAAATCAATATTGGAGGCAATTGGGAGGGGTGTGCACCGACCATCCATTGAGTGAGAGAGAGGGAGAGATTTGAATTTGTTAAATTTGTAATTTATGTAATAAAATGTATTAAATGTGATAATTTGTTTAAGAGACAAAAATTTCTTGAAAAAGAAAATATAATGAGTGTTTTTAAGGATGTAAGACTAGGGTATGGTTGTGTGTGTAGTAGGTTGTACTTGTGAATAGTGATAAATAATAGAGACATTTACTTTACCGGTAGTAAAAAAAAGGGAAAAGGCTATAACTGTAATTTTTATAACTCGAAAAATTATAAAACTTATATTTTTGAAATCTTTATAAATTTCGGTTCTAAGGAGTATTCCGGGATATTTTTCTGAGTTTCTAGTTCCGGGCTCGCTTTCTGTAATGGAGTTCGGGAAGGCCCGAATAGAAAATTTTTCGAAATAAAAACTTTCTATGGTTTGAAATATACTTTAAAACAATATTCCACATTAGATTATTTTATAAAAGTTCTTTTGATATGAAACCGAAGGAAAGTCGATTTAGAGTTTCTAGGTTTCTCTCACTAAACTTGAACTAATCCGATTTAAGGTTTTGTTTTCTGGTTTCCGAAGTTTACTTGTCTACTAGGAAAACCAGGATTTACAGATGTCTTCCATATACCACCTCAAATAGGTGGCATCTTAGTTCTATTGTGAACGAAACATCATAGGAAAACTCAGCTGAGGAAGGTAAGTAACCTAAGATTTAAGGTGTCCATGACAAAGCAACGTAAATATTGTTGTATCACCCTATCAAGAACTTCGATTTGACCATCCATCTAGGGATGGTATGCACTCCTCATAGTCAACTTGGTGCCACTTATCTTGAATAAATCCTTCCAAAAATGACTCAAAAAGATTAAGTTCGATAAGATATAATACTTTTGGAAAATCCATGCAATTTTACTACTATATCTGGAAACAAAGTAGCAACTTTTGAAATAGTTAAATTAGAAGGTAGAGGACCTAAATGACAGTGTTTTGAAAGCTTGTCTAGTACTGCTAAAATCATAGTAAATCCTTGTGATAATGGCTGACATGTGATAAAGTCCATAAAGATGTCAATGTAAATACATTAGGCTATTGGCAAAGGATTTCATAATCCAGTTGGTGATCTTATAGCATATTTAATATGCTAACATATATAACACTCACACACATTGATCCGCCATGTGTTTCATATTCTTCGAAAAAAATTGGGATAATAATTTCTAAAATGTCTTATCCACTCCAAAATGACCCGTAAGGGGTAACATGAAATTCCTATAGCAAAGTTGGAATAAGACTGGACTTAGGCACTAAAAATAGGCGAGTCTTATAATATAAGAGACCACCATGCCACTGTTATGGCCACTTAAGATTTTACCTTTATCCATATCTTCAATGATCTTCTTAATCTCTTGAATAAATCATTTCAGATTTATGTTGATCCAAAAAAAAGGAACTGGAGCAAAAAGAGCCATAAAATAATTCCCATCATATTGTCTTGAAAGAGAATCTACCACTTGATTCTCTGTTTAACTTTATACATTATGGTATAATCATATCCAATGAGCTTAGAAAGGAACTTTTGTGGTTCAGGTATCTATATAACTTGATTCAAAATCTCTAAATTTCAATGATCAATTCTAATAGTAAAGTGAGAACCTAAGAGATATTGTCACGTTTACATGCTACCTCAACGATGGCAAAAAGTTCGTGTACATATGTCGAAGCTTTGGACATATGTGGTGGCAACTTCTTGCAAAAATAAGCTATTAGCTGCTTGTCTTGTAAAAGAATAACACCTACACCTGTTCCCCAAGCATCTGTCTCCACTATAAACTTAGTTAAATTGGGAAGTACCAGTATTGGTGCATCAATCAAATCTATCTTTAACTTGTCAGAGGCCTCCTTGCTTGCATCAGTCCATTCAAATCTATCTTGCTAGAGCATCTCACTTAAAGGATATGCCATGGAAGAATAGCCCTTGACAAATCGTTGGTAATATCCCTATTGGCCCCAAAAGCATGCAACTGCTTAATATTCATAAGGAGTTTAGATTTGACTGCCTCTACTTTAGAAGGATTAGGAGATGGCCTAAATACTTAATCTTAGAAACTCCAAAGGAACATTTACTCTCCTTTTAAAAGAAAGTATTATCAATTAAATTTGCAATGATGTTCAATATGTAATTCCATAGATCAACTATACATTAGGATATCATAAAAAAAAAAAAAAAAAACCAATGATGAATTTTCCCAAAATGGTCGAAATATATTGCTCATGACTATTGGAATGTTATTGGTGCATTACTTAACATAAATGGCATGACTAAAAATTGGTAATGCCTATCATGTGTTCTGAATGTTGTCTTCTCAACGTTCTTTTCATGCATTCAGATATGGTGTTAACCAACTCTAAGGTCTAAAAATTGGTAATGCCTATCATGTGTTCTGAATGTTGTCTTCTCAATGTTCTTTTCATGCATTCAGATATGGTGTTAACCAACTCTAAGGTCTAACATTGAAAAAATAGTGGAGCTATGTAATTTACAAGTAATTCATCTATAATTGATATTAGAAATTCATCTTTGATAGTCACTTGATTCAATCCTCAATAATCAATGAAAAATCTCCAACTACCATCTTTTTTATTCACTAGTAACATGGGTGAAGAAAATGAACTAGTAATATGCTCATTACTTCCTATTCCATCATGTCTTTTACTTGCTTCTTAATCTTACTTTTCTAAAAGTGAGGATATCTATAAGGCTTCAAGTTGGCAGGAGTTGTCCCATCAATTAAATGTATATGGTATTAGATTGAACGATTTGGTGGCGGTGATAATGGTTCTCAAACATTTGAGAAAATCTACCCAATACTTCCTTTAAGGTTGTATTACTGGCAGTATTCTCACATGTGTTAATATCTATCGCTTGAGCCACCAATTCCTAACAAAAAGAAATGGAATTAATAGACACCAATCTCCTCTACTGATCGAAAGTGATGCAATATATGTCACCTATAATAATATCTTCTATCAATGTAACTTGAATATCCCTATACAAAAATTACATCATTGTTGTACCATAATCTGTGGTATAGGACCAAAAGTCTGCAGCCATTAAACTCCTATCACTACATATGCCCCATGTATAGGAAAAATATAAAATATTTCCACAAATGCTATGCCTTAGATTATTACACATACATTTGTACATTTATCCACACATTCCAAATGGGCATCGTTACCAGTCAGTACTTGAAATTTGGTAGTTGGTAACACAATCAAACCAAAATATTTAACAAGTTTAGGTTGCAATATACTTGTTATAAATGGTCCCTTAAAAATGATTGTTTTGGGTAAAGAAGTGCATGATAATGCATGAAAATTGATTGCAATAGTATTATTTTGACATGTTCCTCCCTAATTTCTTCAACCTCAATCTCTTGATCAAATTCCTCTATTGTCCTATCAATAATAGGAATTTCCCTTTGCATTTATGATTCTTATTGTATTTCTCATCACAGTTGAAATAGAGACCTTTCTTTCTTCTAATATCATCTCTTCTTGTGTCAATCTTTAATTGGAATCAATGACTTAGAGATTGAACATTACTGATATTAGTTGTACTAGTTGGTGTTGAAGTAGTTGAGAAGTTAATCTGAAGGGGTTTTGATGATGGTGCCTAAGAAGAACTGCCCATGAATGTAGTTTTCTTGTATGAATACCCATCATTTAATTTTGCTTCATGTAGTTTAGCTAATTCCATAACTTGAACTAACTTTTGTGGCTTTGCAATCTGCATTTCCCTTCTCAAAACAAGTTTTGAACTTGAAACAATGTTGCAATGACCCAAATTTATACAACTTGAATATGAAAATCATTAAGCAAATAATGTGAAATTTTAAAAGGCTTTGATAAAAGTGACAAAAATCACTTCCGATTTTTTCATGATTTAAGAATATTAGAAAACATGAATAGTTTAATTGTTGTTTAAATGCTAGAACTATTAATAATAAAATTTCAAAATACAATTTTCAATAGTTATTGCAATCAATGATTGATAATAACTCAATGAATTAATGAACATCTTAATTACAACTTTAGCAAAAAGATGATACTAATGAAGGATATAAAACATGAAACCCTTGATGATTAAAAGAGTATGCACACTGTATGTTTCATATGCACATTGTCATATATACATATATATATATATATATATATACAGATAAGAATGGAAAGTGAACTGGCAACCTTCAATTATTGAGTTTATCGTGTTATGTGAGTCAGTATTATGTTGTCGTGTCGTCTTAGGTCTAGAGACAAGTCAAGTCGCGTCTAGTCAAGTTGTTAGTCGTTTGTTGTTTTTACTGAGTCTGAGTCTTATTCAAATATGGAGTAAGTGGAAGGTTAAAATCGCTAAATGAAATTTGATGGATTTATATATGCTATATTACATGAAATATCATTCAAATAGAGTTAAAGAAGTAAACGATGAATGATAAATGTTTGTGAAAGAAGTGACATAAAACTTAAACAACAATAAATCTCAATACGTTACATTTCATAAAAATGAAAATAATAAGAATATCAAGTAAATGTGATAAAAGAAGAAAACAATGTAATCATAATACTTTGTAACTGATAAACTTAATAAATATGAATATTGGACAAATGAATCAAAATTTCTTTTAAAAAATGAAAAATAATAGCAAAACATGAGTTAGAATTCAATTTAGAATTTAAACTTAAATAGTTTAACCAAATCAAGTAAATTAAACTATAGAATATAATGAGATAGATTAATATAATCAAGCTAGTTTATAGATTTAATTAAAATTTGAGAACTCCAATATTCCTTTCCATTTATATATTTGCTTCAATTACCCATTTCATCAATCAAATTCCTTAATTTTCTCAAACTATCAATTTTGAATATTATTCCTTTTCAATTGGTATAGTTGCTTTAACTATCTTTTTCAACAAATCAAATTTCATTACTATAATCCCCCAGATTTTATAATACATTTATGTTCAAACCCTAAATCGGAAGTCAACCGGAAACCCTAAGGTCAATAAATACGCATCAAACCCTAATAGGTTAGATCCGACAATTCTGTGTTTCTAATCTCAAAACAACAAAGTTGAGATAGTAGTAGATAATAGTTCATAATAATATAAGGATGCATAAAAATATCAGATTCGATAATTTTTTATGTCTTTCGGATTCGAACGGGATCAGTTTTCGAAAACCATGCCTTAGTACCCCCAAGGGAAAAAATATTCCCATATTACTAATAAACTCGCAAAAATACAAGGATTTCAAAAATATCAGTTTCATAATTTTTCGGTATCTAAAAATATCAGATATAGCTTAATTACGCGTATTTTCTTTACTACTAGTATTAATTTGTCTTATCTACTATTCATAGTACTATTCTACACTATTCATTACTATTCACCTATATATACTTTTTTATACCTATTTCTACACTCTACTATACCTATTATCTACTTTTTACTTTTCTCATACATCTTTATTCACATCAAACTTTACACCTTATTGTTTTTAATTAACAAAAATACAAAACAAATCAAAATCACTCTCTTTTTCCTCTACATGAATCACGCTAGCCCTCTCAATACTTGACCGGGTTACCTTGATGAAGCTAAGGTTCCCAATACTTGACTATAATATCTTGCTTATTATTGCTATATTGCTTACTAATATTATCTTGCTTCTTATCTCATATTTTCATCATCTACATACTACATGCTCATAATACATGCATCTTCATAATGATATTGTCTCAACAATATTTAAAGTAAAATTTTTCTTTAATAAATAAACTTGAAACTAAATTTTCTATTATGTAACTTGTCATTAAATAATAGAGTTACCATCAACAAAATAGGAATAGGATTATACAATGTTTTCTCAAGTTTTCTCAAATAACAAAAATAGTTTTACAAAGGAGATAAAAGAAATAAATACCTTCTTCTCATAATAAGGTAGCTTAAGTCTTAGTAAAAATAATTTGTTGGTATTCAAAGTTTTCATAAAAAGCTTAAAACTAAATATAAGCCCATAATTTTTAGGGTAATATCAAGTTCAAACCGTAAACCAAAAAGTCAACCGAAGATCTTAACTCAACAAATTTTTAGGAAACCCTAGTAATTTAGATCCGGCAACCCCGCGTTCCTAAACCAAGAAGTCGAAATATGAGTGAAGAGTGTAGTTTGGTTCGTAATAATATTAAGGTGCTTAAAAAGATGATATTAGCGAATTTTGGACTTATTTTGAATCCGATCAGATATAGAAATTGAAAAGCGTGTCCCGAGGCTCGAGATATTAAATATATTATATTAATGCTGTTAGACTCGTAATTTCATAAGATTTATAAATATATCAGTTATATTATTTTTCGGGTTATAAAAGTTACAGTTATAATCTTTTTATCGTATTTTCATTACTACCAGTACTTTAAATGTCTAATCTACTTTTGATTTCTTCCACACTATTCATCAAGTACAACTACTCATAACCTATTTCTTACATCCTTACAACCTATTCCTACAATTTCATCATTTTCCTTATAATTTACTTTTCCAATAGAACTTTTAATATTTAAATTACTTATTTAATTTTGAATCTTAAACAGCACACATCTCTCTCTCTCTCTCTTTTTATGCAAACCGACGCCCCCTTTCCCCTTGCTTTCTCTCATTTGTTGATTTTCTTCAATTGTTTAATCACACAAATCCTAAATTCTCTTTTCTATAAATACCCCTTTATGCCTTCATCGTTTCATTTTTCTTCTTTCTTCATTTTCTCTTTGGAAACTCTCTCCCTTTCCTCTCTACAAATTGTGAGGCCCTCTCTCTGTACCACACACACTTTTGATTTCTTCAAATTTTCTTGATCCAAACACTAAATAGGTAATAGATCTACACTTCATTATCTTAAAAACATGTAATGGTAAGATCATTCATGTGTGATTGCACTAAAAAATCCCCATGAGCTTTAAGCTAAGGATGTGGAAACACTTAAACATGAGATCCTTGCCATCACAATGTTATAGATCTTGTTATTTGAGTTATTTTGCTATTACCTTGTTTTATTATCAAGTTATGTTGTTATCATTCATGATTTGTGCATATATTCATCATCTAATCATATTCACTTAATCATCATAATGTTCATACATTTATGACTATACAGTAAACTAGATCTAGTTGTTTTGAGTTCATAAATGCATTAGGCTTTTGTTTTATGTTCATAAATAACTTGTAGTAGTATGATGATAGTAAAAAAGATAGAAAGCTAAAGATCTACTTTAGTTTCAACTAAAATGATTTTGAAAATTCAGATAAAAAGGAACTATATTTAAAAAAGCTATTTTTCAACTTCAAAATGTGTATTTTACATTGAAAATGAAGGGTTTAGGGAATAGATATCATAAATGGATGATCTTGATGAGTAAAGCTTAGATCTACTAAGGAATATCTTCAAAACAAGGAAAAGTTTACAAAAGTTATGTTTCAATCACAATAACAAGTTTTAAATTTGTAATAAGAGAAGCTTGAAGTGTAAACACCCATTTTTCAACTCCAAAAAAAGATTTTTATTAAATAAATGGAAGCCTTAAGGAGTAAGTTTGATTAGGAAATGGTTTTTAAAAGACTAAATGAGTTTTACAAAGAAAATAATCTCAAATGAAACTTTCAAAATTCGGATGTGAAAATGGCCACTATTTAAACACCAATTTCCAAATGCTAAAATGATGATTTTTATGGAAGAATGGAAGTCCTAGGGGATACATGTAATAAAGACCTAATTTTGACAAGGATAAGAGAGGTTTATCAAAGTATAATCCTAAAACAATGAATGGTTTCAAAGAATAGATTAAATAATATTTTCATTCTTTAAAATTTTGTAAAATCCATAATTAGGTAAACCACCTATTTAAACATCTATTTTCTAACCCCAAAATGAAGGTTTTTATTGAAATAATGAAGATGTTGGCTATATAGGTCATCAAGGTTGAGTTTTGATAAAAGCAAATGTGATTTTACAAGATGAAAAACTATTTTTCTTAAGTCTAGTAAATTTCAAAAGTTTTGCAAAGCAAAAGTTTTTCAAAAAGAATTCTTGGTACTATATCATTAAGAATATACATATAGATATTTCATCTCATAACCTTCATGATAATAGCTTGTAGGTATTGTATATATATATGATGCACATGGTAGAAACAAAGTTAGAAAAATAATGTCCTATGCGTCCTATTTGACATTATCTAAGTACATAAGAAATTAGAATTACCAACACCCATGAATCATGCATGATATTGAGTTATTTGTATATAATAGAGTCTTATAAGATATAATGATAGTTAAGTATCTATCTAAGCTTTAGTATGATGCTTGGTTTGAAATTAGGAGTTGAATTGTGGAATGAGAAATTCGTATAGTGTTCTTTACCCTACTGTTCATGGACGAAATGACCTTTTTTTGTTGGAAATAACTCTAGAAATAGATATCTCTAATCGAATAGGTAGAAATCGGTATATAATATGTAAAATTCCGAGTTAAAATGACCAAGTTATGGCTGTTTTAAGTTGGAATTTTCTCTTAGACGAATTTTGACGAATAGAATTTATAATTTCATTCAAACTTCATAGAAATACTAATTAGAGTTATTTCTTTTGATTAGGAGACTTGGGAGACGGACTAGACCTTCCTGAGGACTATTATGATTAAGTGGATTTTCGCGCCATGGCAAAGTGAGTTCACTATCTTTAAATTATATGCTGGTGATTGTAACGTTAGTGGCATTAGAATTAGGGCAAGATAAAAATTTGATTGTGTGCATGTGAGTTTTACTTGGGTGAATCGATAATAAGAATATCGAAATGAGCTTGTTGTAAATACTTGTATGATTTAGTATAGAATTGAAGTGTAAGCAATATCTATGATTGCCCATAAATTGTTAATTAATATGCCATGATCTTATAATCAAATTGACCATGCATATCATATTTGAGTCACATTGCATAGGTTATTATATCTTTGTGGAAAGAAGGCATAATAGTTGGGCAACGAGAGGCCTGTAAACTCGAATGTTGGCATAAGGGCCAGAACTGAAAATGTGTGTGGGTGGGCACCTGTATCAACCACAATATAAATGAGAAAATTTGAAATCTATGGTCGTATGAGCCTGAAACACCTAACCCCGAATGGAGGGCGTAAATCCATTCAACATAAGATTTTCGGAAGGTCTTATGTATTGTATGCTCCGTGATTGTGCATTTCATATAGTTGTTAATATGACTTGCTTGATATATATATTGTTTGTTGAGTATTTAATTTTGGAAGTGAAACTCACTAAGCTTGTAAGCATATACCCTCATAGTTTCCTGTTGCAGTATGAATATTTATGACTATCTCCGAAAAGCCACTTTACTCAGGTACAACTTTTGGACTTTAAGGAGCTTTTTGAAGAAGTCGGGACCTAGATGTAGGCATAGACTTCTAGTTGAATCTCCTAAATCTATATATATATATATATATATATAATGTTGATGTAAGAGACTTTTGTAGACTCATAATCTTAATATTTTGAAGGGGGTATGCCCTTTAGCTCATGTAATAGATTTATTTGGTTATAACCGTTATGATTTATATTCTTATCACCATGTTATGTCTCCTTAAGCTATTTCGATTCAAAGTATGGTTCTCTATATGATGAACGTGAGCCTTGCACCCGGTGTTTAAACTCATGGAGTGACTAAGGTTGTCATACTTGACTTTAGATATTGAGTGTGGTGGACTGTCGTATTTAGGGTACCCTTTGGGGCATGACACTAAAGTCTTTTCAAACTCCATAACTAGTCATCGGCACGGGGTAGTTCGAACCGTGAATCGCGACCGCCCCGAACTATCCCTGCGATTCCATACCCAGGAACCACCCTGTCGGGGATTATGAACAGCCGAAGACCCGTCGGTTCGTCCACACGAAACTGGCTGTTCCACCGTTGCAACCCGCCATTAAAAAAAAACGCACACACAAAGAACACGTTATGAATTTGGGGGAGGGGGGAAGGGGAGGCGGGGTGGGGTAAGGGGGCCGATTAAAAATAAAAAATAAAAAAAGAGAAAAAACTTGGTTCACAGTTCACATGGAACTGGAACCAGAACTCAGAACCGGCGGTTCTGGTTCAGGTCCAGAACTGACCTGAACCATGCCAATGTCTATCCATAATAAAAACAAAAAGCAAACTAGTTTTCAAAGTTAAAATAAAATCAACTCATAAATTTATAAAACCCACTTAGAAAAATATAATGATTTTCAAGTTTCTAAAGAAAGAGTCTTATTTTCAAAGAAATAACAAGAATATAAGTATGATGAGATAAAAAACAAAGGATTTTATCAATAAAGATGATTTCTTTTCAAATAAAATTGGTAGAGAAAATAAAAGACCAAGTTTAGAAAGAAACATTTATGTTTAAGGAGTTAATAAATAAGAGTATAAGAGAAAATGACTCATTTACTAAAACCATTCTAAAGACAAATTTATAAATAGGTTATCAACAACTTAATAAACTTTGTTTTGGTAACTTTATTTTTTATCACTAGAAGTAAAAAATTGTAAAAGACCAAAGTTAAGGGAAAATTTTATTTTTTTTGGAAAAAGGATGGGAAAACAAAATGAGAATATACTCATTTATAATAACCTAGGAAAATATAAAGTTTCTTCAAAATACTTTGAAAAGAAATTTGTCAAGTTTAAATTTGAACACTTCAAAATGAATTGTTTTATGAAATAAATCGTTGATATACTATCATTAAAATTTTTGCATATAAAGTGAGTCTATATATATACTCAAAGGATTTTTCAATCATATATATATATATATATATTTTGCCAAAGGATTTTTGAATAAAGTTGAGTTAGAAAATTCTTTTGCAAAATCTAGAAAATTCAGTTTTGAATTTGTACTGAGGTGTTTAGCAAGCCCAATGACCTTATATGTAGGAAATAACCTTAGAAATGGATAGATCTTTTCAAGTAGGTAGACATCGGTATATAATATGCGAAATTCCGAGTTAAAATGAGCAAGTTATAGCCACTTTAAGTTGGAATTTTACTCTGCAAATTTTGACGAACTTAGTTAAATAGAGTTGCAAGTTTAAGTAGATCTTCCAAGAAATACTCATTTTGGGTATTTTTTTTGTATAGGTGATGTGGAGTCCGAGCTATCCTACCCGGAGGACTATTTCGATAGGAGCTTCTGATATGGTCAAGTGAGTTTAAATTCTCTCAATTATACTTATATATTTGCTTGTAGCCTAGTGACACTATATTTAGGAAAAGAAAAATATTAAAGCGCGTGTGTTTTACTTACATGGTTGAAGTTATGATAAGTATATCAAGATGGGAATTGTTAACTAATCATTGTATGATTTAGTTTAGTATTAATTGTCTGCAAACTCTATGGTCACTTATAAAATGACTAATGCTATACCATGGTTACTTAAATTAAATGATTCATGCATGACACGTAGTGAGTCACATTGCATTCATTAATATACCTTTGGTGGGACAAGGGCATAGTAATGAGATCGAGGACCCGAAATCATAATCTATGACTTTGATTGTCTGAAATTAAATGGTGAGTAGGCACTTGAATCAACTACATTTTAGCGATTAGTAGAAATCTATGCAAAACTACAAAATATATTATTTGCGAACTATGACTTTGTTGCCCGGAACACCTAACCACGAATGGAGGGGTAAATCCATTTAAACATATGATTCCCGGAAAATCGTATGTATTGTTTGCTCACGTGATTACTTGCATTTTATATGCTTGATTAAATAAGTCGATTGATTATTGGTTGTTGAGTACTTTACTTGTGGATTTAATTCTCACTAAGCAAGAAGCTTATCCCCTTATAGATACCTTTTGCACTTTCCCCATTTATGGTTGAAGCCTCGGGGCTATTCCTCATAGGTATTACCTTTTGGCTTAAGGAGTTTTTGGAAGAAGTTAAAGACTAGATGTAGACTTAGACTTCTAAGTAAATCTCCTTGTAATTATTTTGTTTAGGCTTTGCTAGACTATATAATGAACTATATCTTCTAGCGGGGGAATACCCCTTTGATGATTTGTAAGACCTTTATATAATTTCCTATTTTAAGTTATTATGTTATGATTTCCATTCTTAAACTGCTATATGAATGTCTTCTTAAACATCTTGTTTCAAAGTTGGTCCTCTATGATCGTGAACATACGCCTTACAACCGTATCAAAGCTTATGGGGTGACGGAAGTAGTCATACTTAAGCTTTAATATTGAGTGTGACGGACTATCGTGTTTAGGGTATCCTTTGGGGCGTGATAATTACCATCTCAATAAATTTTAATTAGAACTCCTTTTCTTTCAATTATCAAATTAAAAGAAGTATTGAAAAATTTCCCCATCATCCATTTTAACTTCTTTTCTTCTATTTTAATTCCTAAAACATTCAAACATGTAATTAAAGTATTTTGTAAGTTTCTAAACCCTTAAGCTTTAGTTTAACTTCTTTTTTTTTTAAACCCCCATAAGTTTTGAATTCATGAACTTGTTTAAAAATATCAAATCTTATGTTTAGACCTAAATTAAATATCACTTTCAAATAAGTTAAATTTCTAAGCGAGATTTATAATTCAAGATATTAATTTCTATTATATAGATTCTCGAAATTATTTTCTAATTATTATCGATCCTTAAAAATAATTGTTTGAAAGGTTTAAAACCAAAATCCCTACCCACCAAAATTTTCCTTAATCTTTATCTTTTATTTGCTTTTTCCTTTTTGAGTTTTGGCTGCCTCACTTTTTCTTCTTCTTTCTTTTCTTTCCTTTCTTATTTGCTTCTTCTTCTTCTTCTTCTTCTTTTCTTCACTTTTCACTTCTTTCTCATATTTTAACCCAAAATCTCAATCTCAATAAAATTATAGAAGAAATGGAGCGTAGAAGAAAAGATAGAAGATGTAAAATAAGCTTAGAATAGCTTCATCAACAAGGAAAAGAGGATTAACAAGAAAGATTAAGCAACTTTTGTTTTCTAAACAAGCAAGTTAGTTGTTTTCTATGATTTTTTTATTGCAAATGCGTAGGTGTGATGGATAAATGTTAGTTTTATGTAGAGTATGCAATAAAATTTGTAAAAAAGTGATATAAGAGCATATAACTAAAAATCTTAGTATATGCATGTATAGAGTAGAAGATTGATGACATGATATGATGAAATATGAAGTAATAATGTGTATATAAGTGTTATAAACTATGGATATAAGTATGTATGTTATTTTTATGGTGTTTTATTTGAAGTAATATGCTTACAAGTTGATAAAATTAAGGTAAAAAGACAAGGGAAAAACGTAACTTTGATACTCTATGCATCATAGGCGTGATGTAGCTTGTGATCTCCTTTAAGCAAGCAATTTTTGAACATACAACCTAGATCACGACCGTGGAAAGGGGCATGATCTTCTCTAATCATATATTTCCCCTTGATCACATGCATAATAGAGGCTGTGATAGGGATCACTACCTCCATCATGGGCATTATCTGTGCCTAGTCTCTTATATAAGGAAAGAAAAAAGAGAGGAGAGAAGGATGAAATGAAATAGATAAATAATAGATAATGTAATATGTTAGTACTTAAATAATTAAAAATAAGTTAAGTGAATTAATAGGTTTAATAATTGAATTGAGTTAATATAGTTCTAAGTACAAATTGAAATTAGTTGATAATCTTAAGCTCAACATGGCCTAATGAACCTTAATGAGTTAAAATGAATTAGATATATCAAGTATAACTAACTTGATTTAGTTAAGCTAAGTTAAAATATAGGTGAACCCATAGAGTGAATTAATAAGTTTAGTAGTTAAATAAATTTAACATGAAAATAGACTAATAGAATAGACTTAATAACTATAGATAACCTGTATTAAATGATTAATCACACTATTAACTACTGGATATAAAATTCACTTAGTTAATAAATCTAAGTCTAATTTGACTTAATAAACCTAGTAAATTAAAATGAATTAGATTAATTAATTCTAATAAGCTTGGTTTAGTTAAGTTAATATAGATTTAACTTGTAAATGACTTAGATACGATTGTAGTATGTTATACTTTAAATAATAAAGGAAATATCTCGTTTCAAATATATATTTGCTAAGGCAAGTTTTTACGTATGAGTTGATAATTTATTTGAATACTTATATAAGTGATAGGGAATAATGATGTTTATATAATAAAAGATTATAAACAAAGGAAAACAAATGATTTGACAGACAATGGAGAATTATTCATATCTTGGCCAGGAGATTTTTGCAACCATGGAAATATTTCTACATAGTATCTGATTAAATAAGTTTTTAGTATAAATCTATATTTCAATCAAGTCTAGAATAATGACCTAAAATTGGGTTTAAATACTAAAATTTGGTAGAATATATATACTAAGAAAAATATTAAGTGTTTATTACTCTTTTTTATAGGAGGAGTAAATTTATCTTTAGATTTCCTAAAATTTTGCTATGACTTAGCCAATATGACAGATGAGTAACTTTGATCTTATCACTTTATCTGTGTTTGTAATGTAGTTTCACCTATATTAAAATAAATGCAATTGACTATGCGTGCGGATTTGGTACTCATTTGTTGTTTGGTGATTATTTTTTATTACTAAATCATTAAAATAAAAGTAATCATAGAATGTTTGGAACGATTGAGTTGTTGATATTGATGAGTGATTATTATTTGAGTGATCACTAAATAATATGGACTAAATTTCATTGGACCCTTAAATTAAATGGACATGCATTGCATGACAAACATAACTTGTGTTTATATGGTATCCATATCACGTATTAGCCCCTAGCTCTGTGGCAGTGTTTTGTTGTGTCAAGTGAATTTGGTAAATATTACCATTAGATGTCAGCTTTATGGAAACTAAGTAGGCACTAAAGGACGTTACTTGAGGAGGGTTGACATGAGGTGGCTTATACCTAGTGGTAGGTCTGAGTTCTAAGGTGAAGTCGAGATTTATAATCCTTAATATGGATATATATATATATATATATATATAAGAAATGAAATTTAAAAGGATTCTCCTTTCTTAGTTCTTTGGCTCTCTTGGACGTGAATGACTTATGCTGGTTCTTCAATCCCTAAGAAAGTGCGTGAATCTCCATTAGTTTGGATTCCAATCATCCAAACTATATATGTCATATGGTTGAGTGTTGCATTGCATGTATTTGTTAATAATACTTACTTGATATTTGTGTAATGTGTGATATGGATTTTTTATTTATTAAGCTATGGTTTAGTTCACGCCCTTATAGATCTTATGCAAGAAATCATCAAGAATGAGTTGCGGATATGTGGAGAGAGATCTTCTTCAGTGATGTCCTTGAAGATAGGAAGATGATCTTAAAGTGTAATCCACATGTTTAGTGTTTAAGTTTGAAATTTTATAATGTAGAAGATAAACTTAAAATTAGATTAATTGTATAATGGTTGAAACTTTGTAATATATGAGTTATCTATCTTATTTTACTGTTTGGTAGGGGATACCGATTCTCTGCAGTTCTGGTGTACTGTCAGAATTCTTATTTCTGTAGTTATCAAATAATTTTTATACAATTAGAAGTTGCATAACAAATATTAACTAGAGTTTTACATTTCTCTAACTGGCAAAACGGTTATCATATTACGGATCATACATAATATGATTACTTTAGGCTAATCCTGTTAGGCTTCCTTTAGGATCGTGACTAAAGCAGCTAATGAGAATGATTTTGATAATCCAATTACTTGATTTACTAGAGCTTCACAGGAAGATTGATAATGAGATGTTGTCCCTATGGATCATCATACTTGAATGGCCCAAATCTAATCTCTAATGCTTTTAGAAATTCCGGCTAATTGGTCAAATGTCTATTCAAGTGCATCCACTTAAACCATTCCAAATCTTCATCCAACATGGCAAATGATGATGTAAACTCCTAGATTTTATGATAAGTTTCATGCATAAACCTTATAACCAAAAGTTGAACCGAAACCTTAAAGTCAACTAGATCAACAACAAGCCCTAGTCAATCTAGATCCGGTAATCCTGCATGTGAAACCCAAAAACAATAAAAATGAGATAATTTTGAATTGTAGTCTCAAATAATGTGTTATAACCTTAAAAGATTATATTCATAAACAATTCACTTGTTTTGAACCCGAACAGGATCAATTTCTGAAATCAGGGTCCCGTCATGCAAAATGGTGAAAATATTCTAATAATATATTTATATTCATAATAAGATGAAGAATCGTAAAATATCAGTTATAGAATTTTTTTGACTTATAAAAATATCAAATAAGGCTTGTTTACGCATATTTTTCTTACTATCGATAATTTATTTGTCTTGTTTACTATTTAATTACTATTCATTACTATTCAGCTATCTCTACCTTTTTCTTATAACCTATTTCTTACAATCTATATACTAATTTCTTACATTTTCTTTTCCAATATTACTTTACACATAACTTCTCTTATACTTTACTTACTTTTCTTTACTAAAATTAATTTTTAATCTGTCCTTTCTTTCTTCTCTCCTATGGTCGACCACATACTTTCTCTTTACCCTCTATTCTTTTCCTATTTATTTATTTAATTAAATCTAAATTTCCATCTCAAAACTCTATAAATACCACATCCCTTCTCGTTTTACACACTTTCCTCTTCACTTAACAAAACTCTTGCAAAACTTTTTCTCAAACACTCCCTCTTCTCCTTCCCTCTCTCTTTCTCTCCAACTACATACAGACACACACTCCATTTGTTGTTTCATCTTTCTTCCTTCATGCATCTTCCATATTAGGTAAAA
Source organism: Combretum micranthum (assembly GCA_024138025.1). Classification (NCBI taxonomy): domain Eukaryota; kingdom Viridiplantae; phylum Streptophyta; class Magnoliopsida; order Myrtales; family Combretaceae; genus Combretum; species Combretum micranthum. The sequence goes on along the minus strand of JAMXBD010000399.1, from coordinate 399,874 downwards.
CACTAAACTCCTTCTTAGTTCATGTTAACATAACATGAAAAATGTGTGTTATGTTTCTAAAATCTCCATGATGCATATGCTAGAGAAGGGAACATGAAAACAACATATTGTTCATGTCTTGTTAACTTCATGTTCATGTTTACTTTGTAATGAAATATTGTTTCTAACTTTAATTTTGTATATGATAGTAAATATATGTAACATGATATTTATAGAGCCTAAATGCTTACTAATCTAACTTTTATTTAATACTCTTATTTTTATTGCTTATTATTTATTTCTTGCAAAAAAATAAGATTAATTATTCTAGTCTTAAACTTGTTCTTAATCAAATCAAAACAATAGAGGACTTGTCCATAATCTAAGTTATAGAGAGCCTTGATATGAATTCAAGACTTCCATGTTTTTTTTATTTCTTTTCCTTACTTTATTCATGAGACTGATATTATTTCAAGCCTTAGGAAGACTTGAATAAAATCTAAGACTTCCATAATTTTCTTTCCTTTTCTTTTCTTTAAGCTTTTCTTATAATTTTCTTATTTTTATGGAACTTGTCCATTTCTTAGTATCGGAAGCCTTGATAACAAGCTAAGACTTCCATATTTTGTTTTTGTATATATGCTTATTTGATTTTCTATTCTTTTATTTTCTATATGAGTTAATAATTATCACATAATATAACTATTAAGTTCATATTCATGCATGGTCATATAAGGATTATGTTGTCTCAATAAAATTGTCAAAATGATATGGATTATTTTCTTTTATATAAAAATAGGGCTAAACTCTCAAGAGATTTGATTTTCAACACTTAGAAAGAATTTTCATTAAAACTTATGAATAATGGTTCAACTGCACTTCTTCTAAAATATTAAAATAAATTTATCATAAATTTTTATTATTAATAATTATTTGTTATACAAGTTTTTTTAAAAAACTTATTTATAAGGCATATGCTAATAGTTTGATAAAAACTATGCACAAAACAATATTTGTAAAAATCCACTCACTAGTTAAGATCCACTTAGAAATAAAAATCGGTTTACAACTTAAGAAATCAAGTTTTGAAAAGTAAATTCATTTTTAGTGAAGTTAAGAAAATATAAAAGTAATAGTCAAAATAATTAGCCACTCACTTATAACAAACCAAAAATTCTAGTTTTCTTCTAACAACTCAATAATAGATTTTTGTAAACTTAGTGTAAACCCCCAATTTTTAGGGTAATTTCAAGCTTAAACCCTAAACCGAGAAGTCAACCGGAAACCATAGGTGAATAAATCCTTAGGAAACCCTAGCAGTTTAGATCTGGCAATTCCGTGTTCTTAAACCGAGAAGTCGAAATATGAATGAAGAGTGTGGATTAGTTCGTAATAATATTAGGATGCTTAAAAATATCATATTGGTAAATGTTTAGCCTATTTCGAACTTGATCGGATACAGACTTTGAAAACCATGTCCCAGGGCTCGGGATGCCAAGAATATTCTATTAGTATCGTTAGACTCGTAATTTCATAAGATTTTCAAATATATCAGTTATATAATTTTTCGGTAACTAAAACTATATGATATTTATTTTACTCGTATTTTCTTTACTACCGGTAATTTAATTGTCTAGTCTATTTTTTTATTTCTAATCACTCTATTCACAAGTACAACCACCCATACCTTATTCTTACATCCTAACCACCTGTTTTTACAATCTTAAATCATTTTCCTTACAAATTTTCTTTTCCAATACATTTTATTACTTAAATTACTTTTAAATTTGAATTTTATTACACAAAACAAATATCACACATCTCTCTCTCTTCCCCCTTGCAAAACCGGTGCCCCTCCCCCCTTGTCCTCTCTCCTTTTGCTTCATTTTTCTCCATTTTATTAATCACACAAACCCTAATCCATTTCCCTATATAAACACCTTTATACCTTTACCTTTACACTTTCCTTCTCTTTCATAAAAATCAAACTTAGAAAAAAAATTTCTCTCCTCTCTTTTTCTCTCCGTTCCGTGAGCCTCCCCTCCCTTTACACAAGCACAACACTTTATTTTTCTTCAAGTCTTTCTTGCTTTAAACACTAAATAGGTAATAGATCTTGACCCTACCACAATAAAACATATAATGGCAAGATCATATATATGTGGTTCTACCAAAATCCCCATGGGCTTTATGCTAGGGGTGTGGAAACACTTAAGTATGATATCCTTGCCATCACAATGTTGTGGATCTTGTTATTTAAGTTGTTTGGCTATTATTTTGCTATATTATTGTTTTATGTTGTTATTATTGATATTTTATGCATATTTTCTTTCCTTAACCTCATCTATATTACATTCATATTGCATTTGCATCCATGACTTGCATGATATACTAGACCTAGTTGTTTTGAGTACATAAATGCCGTAGATTTTTGTCTTATGTACATAAAAGACTTGTGGGAGCATGATAATAGTGAGAATATGTTAAAAAGTCCAAGATCTATCTTTGTTTCAACGAAATGATTTTTAGAAATTCGGATGGAAAAAGAACCCTATTTAGAAAACCTATTTTCCAACTCTAAAATGAAGTTTTTACATTAAATATGAAGAGTTTAGGAAATAGGTATCATAAATGAATGATTTTGAGGAGTTAAGCTTAGTTTTACTAAGAGAAATTTTCAAAATAAGAAAAAGGTTATAAAAGTTAAGATAGAACTTGTTTCAATCCCAGCAGGAACTTGAAATTCGTAACTAGAGTGAAATGCTAGATAAACACCTATTTTCTAACCCTAAAAAAAGAGATTTATTAAAGAAATGGAAGCCTTAGGGAGTAGGTTTGGTTAGAAATTAATTTTAGAAAAATTAAATGAGTTTTACCTAAGAAATAACTTTAAAACAAATTTCAAAATTCGGATTTAGAAATGACCTCCACTTAAACACCTATTTTCAAATATCAAAATGAGGATTTTAATAGAAAAATAGAAACCTTAGAGTATATAGGTATTAAAGACTTAATTTTGACAATAATGGATGGATTTATAAAATTATAATTCTAAAACAAAGTAAAAGTTTCAAAACATAGATCAAACAATGTTTTCATTCCTTAAAATTTTGTAAAAATTCGTAACTAGGCAAAACCCCTATTTAAACATCTATTTTCCAACTCCTAAATGAAGAAATTTATTAAGATAATGAAAGTATTAGGCATATAGTTCATCAAGGCTTTATCTTAGTAAAAATAAGGATGATTTTCAAAGAAATAAAGCTAGTTTTTCTCACCCAAGTGTTCTTAAAATTGTTGCAAAGTAAAAGTTTTCCAAAAAAAAATCTTTTAAACCAAATATCATTAAAATATACATATAGATAGCTCATATCGTGTCATTCATGATAATAACTTGTTGATATTGCATGTACATATAATATTCTTGCTAGAAACAAAGCTTAAGAAAATAGTGTTTTTCGAACCCCATAAAACATTGTCTATGTACATAAGGAAATAGATTGATCAAAACCCGTGAATCATGTATGATATTGAGTTATATATGTATATAAAAGATTCTTTCAAGATATAATGATAGCTAAGTATTTATCAAAGCTTTTGAATGATTCTTAGATTGAAATTATAATTTGATTTGTGGGTTGGGAATCTCGTATAACATTTTGTACCCTACTGTTCATGAACCGAATGACCTTTTTTGATGGAAATAACTTTAGAAATGGATAGCTCTCATCGAATGGGTAGAAATCGGTATATAATATGTGAAATTCCGAGCTAAAATGACCAAGTTATGGCTATTTTAAATTGAAATTTCCTCTTAAGCGAACTTTCACGAACTTATTAGAATATAATTTATAAGTTCATTTAAACTTTATAGAAATACTCATTAGAGGTATTCCTTTTGGTAGGAGACTTGGGGGACGGACTAGACCTTCCTGAGGATTATTATGATTAGGAGGAATTTCGTGCCATAGCAAAGTGAGTTCACTTTCTTTAAATTACATGCTTATGATTTTGCTTGTAATGATAGTGACATTAGAATTAGGAAAAGATAAAATTTGAATGCACATGTGAATTTTATTTGGGTGAATTAATGATAAGAATATCGAAATGGGAAGTGCTATGAATATTTGTATGATTTAGTATAGAATTGAAGTGTCTGAAATCTCTATGATCGCCTGTAATTCACCTAAATACTATGCCATGACCATATAACTAAATTGTTCATGCATAACATATACTGAGTCACATTACATTCGTTGTTATATCTTTGCGGGAAAAAAGCATAATAGTTAGGCAATAGGTGGGCCTGAAAACTCGATTATCGGTGCGGGGTCACTTAAATTAAAATTGAAGTAGAGTAGGCACTTGAATCAACTACATAATTAATGAGTAGGTGGGGATCTGAAACAACCACTTAACAAATGAGAGAAAAAGTGAAATCTATGGTCATATGGGCTTGAAACAACTAACTCCGAATGGAGGGCGTAAATCCATTCGACATAGGACTCCCGGAAAGTTTTATGTATTGTATGCTCACGGGCTTGTGCATTTCATATGATTGTTAAATATAACTTGCTTGCCTCATTGTTGGATTGAGTATTTAATTTTGGAAGTGAATGTAAACCCTGGTATTCTTAGTAGTCAAATATACCCCGGGAATCGAAAATCAAAACCCTACATCGGTCTAGTTCAAGCTTAGTGAGAGAAGCTTAGAAACCCTAAATCCGGCTTTCCTTCAGTTTCATAACAAAAGAAGTTTTATAAAATAAGTTAATGTGAATTATTGTTTTAAAGTATATTTCAAACCTTAAAAAGTTTTAATTTTGGAAAATTTTCCATTCCGGGCCTTCTTGAGCTCAATTATGGAAAAACGAGCCCCGGGATCAGAAACTCAGAAAAATATACCAGAATATTCATTAGAACTGAAATTTTATAAGGATTTCAAAAATATAAATTTTATAATTTTCCGGGCTATTACAGTTATAGCCTTTTTCTTGTATTTTCTTTACTACCGGTATAGTAGATGTCTTATCTACTATTTACCACTATTCACAAGTACAACCTACACTACACATTACCCATACCCTATTCTTACATCCTTACAACTACTCATTATATTTTCTTTTCCAAGAAAATTTTGTTTCCTAATTAATTATTACATTTATTATATTTTATTACTTAAATTACAAATTTTATCAAAATTCAAATCTCTCTCTCTCTCTCACTCATGTTGGTCGGTGCACCCCCCTCCCAATTCCCCCTTTTTTTTATTTTTACTTCTTTTATTATAACTAACCCTAATTTCTTTAATATATAAGCTCATTTTCTCTCTCTCTCCTCATTTTTTTACTCGTTTCAAAATTTTACAAAGGAGCAAAACTCTCCCTCTCCTCCCTCTTCTTGCCATGACCAAGCCCCCTCCTACACACACACTCACAAGCTCATTTCATCTTCTTTTGTACTCCAAATCTTCATTTAGGTGATGATTCCAAGCCTTGTTATTACATGATCTTGTAATGGCAAGACCATTTTTGTGTGTTTTCCACCTTAAATCCCAATGAGCAAAGGCTAGGGATAGGAAAACACTAATACAAGAATATCAAGCCATCACAAGAAGTAAATATTGTGTTTAATGCGTTTTTGTTGAAGTTATAATATGTTCATGCATATAAAAGTAGAAATCTTGCATGAAAAATTTATGTTCATGTCTTTAAACTCATTTTCATACACTATAAGTTGTAGATCTAGTGTTTAGACACTCATGTTTTTCTTTGTGTTTTCATGCCTTAATGATCATAAAAGCTTAGTCTTGCATATATAAATGTGTTAGATGGTAGATCTTTATGAATATAAGACAAGGAACTTGAAAAGAAAAGGTTTTTGTTAGAAATGTGTAATGGAAAATTCGGATGAACTTCAAGACCTATTTTAAAAACCCTTGAAACCACTTTGAAACTCATATTTTACATGAAAAATGAAAGGTATATGTAATAGTTATCTCTAAGGAATGATTTTTACAAGTTGAAATGAGTTTAGGCATGAGTAACGTGTAAAACAAGTAGTGGAATTAAGATGGAAAATTTTGAGTTAGTGTTCAAGTTGTCAAATTCGTAATTTGAGATGATGCGTATGTAATCATCTAGTATTCAAGCTCAAATTGCATGTTTTATGTGTTAAATGAAGTCCTTAGGTAGTAAATATGGTAAAGCTTTAAATTTAGATTCATTAAACAATTTTCTCAAAGGAAACATGCAAGAAATGAATTTTTTCAAAATTTGGATTTTTGTGAAAAGCTTATTTAAAAATATACTTGCAAGGTGAAAAATGTAAATTTTTGTGTAGAAATGAAGGTCTTGGATAGTATAGATGATGAAGACTCATTTTCACTTAGATAACAAAGAATTTGTAAGAATAAAATCTCAAAACACTAAGGAGATGCAAAAATTGGAAAAAAATAGATTTTTAAGAAATGACTATTGTTGGAGTCTTGTAATAATTAGGAGTTCTTAAAGTTTCATTCTCAAAAATCATCAAGATCATGCATATACTGATCTCATTACACGACATTCATATTAGGAATTCATTCATATTTTATCTACACATGAATCATCAACTAGATACATTTTGATTAAGTGAAAAACAATTTTTCGGAAATGGGAAAGTTACAAAACAGATCTGATCCCTCTGTTCCATGACCAAGATGTTCTCAAAGCTTGGAATTAGTAATATAAATAGATAGATCATTCGAAGTAGATAGAAATCGATATAAAGTTTGCGAAATTCCGAGTTAAAATGACCAAGTTATGGCCGTTTTAAGTTGGAACTTCCGCAAATAGCGAGAATCACGATTTTGTTTAGTTTAGATGTATAGATTGAATTGGTTAAGTGATGAGATTCTCATTAGGTTATTCTTATTTGGTAGGTGATCTCGAGAATGACAATACCCTACCACCCGACTATTATTACTAAGAGACTGGCGTACCATGGCCGAATGAGTATCACTTCCGATTTCAATTATTGCTTGTGATTGTAATGATAGTTGCACTAGTTGCTAAGTAAAAGATAAAAAGAATGATTATGCATGATGGGGTTAGTTGGGAATTATAATTGTCTGCTGTTGATATGTGAAGTTGAATTTAAAGAATATCGAAGTCGGGTAATAAATTATTGCTTGAATAGAGAGGACTAAAATTGATTGTTTGCGAATATTGCTTGGCCACCTAAAACAATTGGATTAATCGATTATTAGACATTCAATATAAATTTGAACTCATTCATATCACGATGGGGATGGAGCATTAGCATTTGTTGGTTTTTCGTGATCCATAAAACGAATATGTTGGTTAATCGTGATCCATAAAACGAAATATCGTTCAGTTGACCGTGAGCTTAAACGACGTCGTACCGTAGGATTCGATAATCTGCTAACCCGGGATAGAGGGCGCAAGTCCATCCACATATGATTTTCGGCTGGTCATATGTTTGTTGAATTCACGTGTTTGATGCATTTCACTTGATTGAATTATCACTTTCTTGAATGTTATGCCTTAATTGCGATATGGAAGTTTTCACTCACTAAGCTAGTTAGCTTACGCCCCTATAGTTTTTACTTGTTGCAGCACGAATTCATTTGGCTTAGGCCAAGGTAGGCTACAGCTTAAGTACCGGAGCTAGGAGTTTCCCTTAGAAGTTTATTTCGGTTTTTGTTTAGACTTCCACAGGAAACTAAAAGACTCTGGATGACTGTAATGGACCTTAATAATCTTTTGCAAGGAAATGCCCCTTAGACTTTGTAACTTTGTGTATGTGTTTTGATTTATTATCTATGGCTATCGAATGCCACATTAAATTTCTTAACTCCATTATTAGAGTATTCTATTGTCGTAAAGGGACGCTTTACATCTATACGAGACTCCCGAGGGGTTGGATAGAAATTCGAGAGTCTTATATAGTATGTGGCGGACTGTTATGTTTATGATACCCCTATGGGGCGTGACAGTGAAGCTCACTAAGCTCGCAAGCTTATACCCTTATAGTTTCCTATTGCAGTACGGTTATCTATAGTTATCCCCAAAGGAACATTTCTCTCAGGTACAACTTTTGGAATTTAAGGAGCTTTTTCGAGAAGTCGGGACCTAGATGTTAGGCATAGACTTCTAGTTAAATCTCCTTAGTTATATATATAAGATTTTGCAAGAGACGTTTGTGAACTCTAAAGACTCTTATTATTTTGACAAGTGTATGTCCTTTAGATCTTTGTAATGGATTAATCTTGGTCATAACTATTATGATTTATATTCTTATTGTTATGTATGTCTTCTTAAGCTATTTTGATTCAAAGTAAGGTTCCCTACATGGTGAAAGTAAGCCTTACACTCGGTGTCTAAACTCATGGGATGACTAAGATTATCATACTTTAGTTTACATATCGAATGTGATAGACTATCGCGTTTATGGTACCCTTTGGGGCGTGACACTTATCTTTTTAAACTTCTAGAATAAATTGTTTTATGAAAAATCGTTGTTGAGGCAACATCAGTAAAATCATGCTTATAATACAACTTTATATTAATACTAAATGATTTTCAATGATATAAGTATCTATATGCTTGCTAAGAATATTTGAAAGATGTAAAACTTGGAAAAATAGAATTTAAGGGGTTGGAATATGTTTGATCAGATCTATATCGACTCTGTCATGCCCCAGAGGGTACTCTAAACGTGGTAATCCACCGCACATAATATTAAAGTTAATGAATGACAATCTTAGTTACGCAAGAGCTTTGATATCACGTGCAAGGCATGCTTCCAAGATAGTAGGAGACTCAAAGGGATAGTACGTTTAAGCAGATAATAAAAACATGCAAGAATTATAAAGGTAAACATGTAATAATCATTTAGATAAAAGTTTCTTACAACTTCTTAGGGGCATTCCCTCGTTCTAAAAGCCTTGCTCAAACTAAGTCATCCTCAAAACATACATGAATATAACATAAGTCCACTATAGAGTTTTTTCTTAGAAGTCTACATCCAAAACTAAATATATAAACTTCTTCCAAAAACTCCTAGTAGCTTTGGCTCATACCTGATAAAAGAGGCTCCTTAATGCCAACCATAAGTAATCAAACTACAACAAAAAGCTATAGGGGTATAAGCAAAACTAGCTTAGTGAGATAACTCCCTTCTTCAAATCATTTCCATAAAACATATAAGTATTTTAGATAATCATATGGGAATGCATCAACCAAATGAGCAAAAAAAATACACACGATTAACCGGAAACCATGTGTAGCATGGATTTTACGCCCTCCATGTCGGGGGTAAGGTGATTACCGGCCCATACGACCATCAATAGTTGCAGAATTACTAGTTCATACTTGCCCTGTAGACTTTCCGGCTCCTACTAGCCACCACTACGACTCCTCATTTCCCCACATGAAGAATAGTAGCAAAAAATAAATGTGACTCACAATATGTTATGCATGAATCATTTTTAATATAGGTTTATTCAATTATTGTCGAGTTCAAGTTAAAGGTGACCAAAACAATATTCATCATACCATTGCAAGAAAACATAAGTTATTCATCAATTCCTCTTTCGATATACTTAGCTTTTATTCAACAACCACATCATTCAATCATGAATCCAAATTACACAACATTTATTCATTTATCTTTTTCCTTACTCTCTAGTGCTACTACTTACAAGTACAATCAAGGAAACGCAATTAGTAAGAGATTAGCTCAATTCATGACGACCGCTTCTAGTCGAAATAATCTTCCGAGAAGGCGATATCAATTCCTTCTTCACCTAAACAAGATGAAATACCCAAAATGAGTCTTTCATAGAATCTTTACTTTAAGAATTTTAAGTCTATCTTTAATTTGCGGTAAAATCGGATTTGAAGAAAGTTCCAACTTAAAATGGCCATAACTTGCTCATTTTAACTCTGAATTTCGCATATTATATGTCGTTTTCTACCTATTCAAAAAGATCTATCCATTTCTAAGGTTACTTTTACTATAAAAGGTCATTTGGGTCTCAGATTAGAAGGGTACAGATCTAATACGAAAATTCCATTCTTGAAAAACAATATTTTCTAATCCTTCCTTTACTAAGGTTTATTTAAGTAAAACTCAAATATGTATATTTTTTAAAAGGATTCCTTTTGTATATAAATAGACTCATAATTTATGCATGAAGCTATAGGTGTTGTCTTATTTAATTTATTTCTTAAAACAACCTTTTCTAGTGTTTTGGAAAAATTTGGATTTGTTAGACCTTACTTTATGTGGGTGAAGTAACTTATAAATTTTTGGATGATCAAAATCTAATATACTATATTTTGATTCTTTAGTTTATCAAAAGTGAGTTGAAAATAAAGTTTGATCTTTTCTATCTACAAAATTTCTAGGAAATGAAAAATAGAGTTTCTAAAAGTTTTCTTTAGTAGTACTTAATGAGTTTATTCTTTGAAATTTTATTTTCATTTTCCTTGTAAGTTGATTTTCTTGAAAACTTATTTAGCTCTTGGTTTAGAAAGTTGGTAAAAATAGTACCAAGTTATTTTCTATATATCAAAACTTTCTTTTGTTATTTGAAAAGGAAAAATCTTTACACTTTGGAGAAACTTCTTTTATTAATAGTTTGAAATTTCATGATGAGTTTACATAAACTTTTAAAAGAGATTTATTTGAAAAATATTTTTTTAAGTCTTTGGAAAAACATTGATCAAATTTTATTCTTTCATCAAAAAGATTCATTTTTTATTTGGACAACAACTTATTAGCCATGCATGAATATGATCATGTAGTTTATAAAAACTAAAAAATATCACAAGATAAGATAATAAAGAACTTAAGAAATAAATAAGCGTAATAATAATTGTCAAGTATTGGGAGCCTTAGCTTCTTCAAGGCTTTCCGGACTAAAAATAAACTAGTCTCAAAAGAAAAAGAAAATTATTTTGACTTGATGAGGATAAGTCTAAGACTACAAAAACTAGTCTTAAAACAACTTGAAAGTAAATAAATTGCAAGGTAAGTAAATAAATTGCAATAAAAAATGAGCTTATATGCTCTAAAAGATATATATAATTACATAGATATATTTAGTTAGATAAACATAACAACAATATAAAGGAAAATAGATTCATGAACTAGAACAAAGTATGAACATATTGTTGCTTTCCTAACCTCCATGGGTTTAGAAAACACACACTATGCTCATATTAAGCAAATGAACATAAGAAAATTTAAAGAAGCATTACCTATGAAAGCTAAACTAGAGAGAACTTTGAGAGAACTTTTGGAGAGATTTTGAGAGAGTAATTATAGCGTATGAAAGGTGTGAAGGAAAGGGAAGGAAGAAGTGGTATTTATAGGAAAATGTGGAGGGTAAATTGTCTTAATAAAGTAAATGAAAAATAAAATAATTTGAGCAAAGAGGGGAGGGGGCTAAAGCAATTTTGAGAGGGAGAGGGAGAGAAAATTTATTTTTTGTATTTTTGTTAATAAAAAGTAAGATGTAAGAGATGTAAGGTTGTATTAGAATGAAAATTGTAAGAAAATAGGTGTATGGTTGTAAGAGTAGGTTGTAAGAAAAAAGAAAGATAGATAAATAGTGTAGAATAGTAAGTGTAGTATAAAGTAGATATGACAAATAAAGTACCGGTAGTAAGAAAATACGTGTATAATTGCGATATCTGATATTTTTAGTTACCGAAAAATTATAAAACTGATATTTTTGAAAACCTTATATCTTTACAATTCTAATGGTATATCCGGAATATTTTTATTATTCCAAGCCATGGGACAAGCTTTTCGAAAACTGTGTCCGATCGGGCTTAATACGAATCACGGTTTAATTAATATGATATTTTTAAGCTTTCTCATGTTATTAAGAACTATTCTACATACTAATCTCTCACTTACTCACTTAGGGTTATGAACACGAGATTGCCGAACTTGAATGACTGCGTCTGACTAAGGTTTTGTTGACTTTAGGATTTCCGGTTGACCTTTTAATTAGGGTTTAAGCTTAATCAATCGTAAAACTTTGGGTTTTACAGACCCATTACGAACCTTTAGAGACCTTAAATGGTAAAAATAACCTTATAAACAATAGATCTTTTCAAGTAAGTATAAAATGACTAGTAATATGCGAAATTTCAAGTTAAAATGAGCAAGTTATGACCTTCTTAAGTTAAAAATTTGCCTAATCCGAATTTTGATACGAATAACAAAATAGAATTGAAAAATTTAAGTAGAACTTGGATGAAATACTCATTTCGAGTCTTTCTTTTGTTTAGGTGACAAGGACCAAGACCTTCTCTTTCCTGAAGATTACTTCGATGGATAGAGATCGCTACCGCTAAGTGAGTTTTCCTTTATGTTTTATGTATTCGTGCATGTGCTTGTAGAATAAAGCACTAGAATTTAGGAAAATATAAAATTTGGTATGCATGTAGGTTTATCATGGGAATTATGTATGTGAGTCCTTATGTGTGATCAATGAATGATAAGAACATTGTAATTTGATTGGTTGCTTAATGTAAATTTTCTTTATGTTTGATGCTATGTGTGCGAATTTTGGTTAATCACCTTTAATGAGATTAATTATGGATTGGAAATCCCTTATAACTAAATTGATCATGCATTTCACTTAGAGAATCGTATATGCATTTTGCTATTACTCCTTTGCATGGGACCGTAAAGATAAGTTGCCTAGCCACATATTAAGGAATTAGGACATTTAGGGAATACAGTCTTATGATGTAGCTGAGTCGGATCGATCGCTTTGGATAAAAAAAACCTAAGGACTAGTAGTACGGTTGATTGGAACCCTAAGACATGTGCACAATTTCAATAAGGTCGTTGGACCCATTGAAATCATTCCCTAACCTTGAATGGAGGGCACAAATCCATTCTATATATGATACTAAATAGTCATATGTATTTGTTTGATCATATTGTTGTTATATTACATATGCTTGCTAATGGGCTTGTTTGATTGTTTTGCTATGGGCACATTTAAGTGAGGAATATCTCACTAGGCGAGTTATGCTTACCCCCTAATAGATTTTTTATGTCGTAGGTTCCTTGTTTTATACCCGAGACTATCCTTTCTGCCTAGGTAGGACTTATGCTTTTGGGGAAACTTCTATTCAAAGACTTTATATTAGATTTCCTTTAAAATCTTTCGATTATAGTTATCTGTTTAAGTAAGACTATGCTATTTTGGAAATTTATTGGGAGAATGCCCCTATGGAGTTATAACACTATTGATCTTTAAGTTATGAATATGAATGCTTAAGTATTTTCTTGATTGCCATATTTTATTATCTTAAACAACATATCCCACTAGTGTCTCCTAGTAAGCCTTACATATGATGTTGAAGGTTTTCTATGACTAAGATACATCATTCCTAAGCTTTAATATCATATGTAGCAGACTATCATACTTAGGGTATCCTTTGGGACGTGATAGATGAAAAATTAATTCTTTCTTTATCTTCATATTTGTAAAAATTGAAAAATTGATATGCTTGATAGGTCCATGTTTTAACTCCTTTGCTTAAAAACTTAGGTAACTCTAATTTTATTCCTTTTACAAGATTATCTATGCATGGAGTCAATGATGAAAATGAATTAGTATCCAATGATGAATTCAAAGTAGGATTCTAAGTCCTTTGGATTTCTAAAAGATCTTGTAACATGGACTTTGATTGGTGTTCAAACTAATGTTGTTGCTATTGAAGTGCAAGAAACATATTCTTTATTGTTTCCATATCCGATGCCATTGTTAAACTTCTTGTTGCTACAATTGACAACATGAGAGCATTAATTAATAAAGCTTCAATAAAAGCCCAGCCTACTTCTATGAATTACAGTTCTTAATCTTGTCTAAAACATCATTGTCTCTTCTCAACTATATGAACTTGCAAGAAAACCCTAGCTGCTCTTATGCCTCCTCTCTCAAATATGTACTATTCTTACTCTTCTTTTCTTTACTTTCTAAACTTAGGGTTTCGACTAATCACGTTTGTGTTTGTGTTCTTGCAGGTATTATCAAAGAAAGTTAGCTATTCGAGAAGCTACTCTCTTACTATACTCACTAGAAGCATTAGGGGTGAAATTTCTTATATCCCCTACAGTCTGTTATTTCATCTTTTATATCAAAATAGTACATGATGGTTATATATCAACCTATGGTTTCCACATGCCCAAAGAATAATGGTGCAACCTGTTTCATTTGTAAAAAGGTTGGACATATATCAACTCATTGTCCACAACGGGTGAATGCAGTTGCTGGTCCTTCCCACTCTAAAGGCATTGTTAATACAACTGGACCCAAAAATGGGAGTGCTAATGCTAGTAAAGCTATGATAGCAGCTAGGGTATATGCTATGCATGAAGAAGAGGATGAAGAAAATGTATGGGATGAAGCTAATTCGAACGACTACGGTCTCATTGCATGTACCTAATCTAATAACCAATCTATTTATTTGAGTAATTTAGCCAGCATAACCACAATTAGATAAACAGGAACAATTCAACTAAATGGTCAACTTGTATATGCTTTATTTGATACGGGAGCAACACATTCTTTTATCCATACTGGATTAGCAAGAAGGCTGGAATATTCCATTGAGACCATGACCTAAGAACTAGGAGTTACTATACTAACAGGAGATCTAGTGATGACTCATGAAATAATGAAGGGATATCCATTAGAAATTGGGGGATAGAAATCCTTTGCTGACTTAATCTTGGTAGACATTCAAAAATATGATATTATTTTAGGTATGACAGGGTTGACTACTGTAAAAGCAAAAATCAATTGTCGTCTTAAGATAATATCTTTTATGAATAACCAAAGAGAAAGAAAAGAATTTAAAGGTAAAGTTCTCCAGAAAGTGGGAAGTCGAATAATGACCATCGAGGTTGAAAATGAAATGGACATAGAAAAGAACAGAGGTATTCCAGGGACAATTGAGGACGAATCCAAAGAGATAGATGTTCATACTATCAGAATAGTATGCGACTATCCGGAGGTATTCCCTGATGAATTATCAGGATTACCCCCACATAGAGAGGTGGAGTTTTCAATTGATTTGATACCTGAAACAGAACCAGTGTCAAAAGCTTCGTATCGCATGGCACCTGTGGAATTAAAGAATTAAAAGTGCAATTACAAGAATTAATGGATAAAGGGTTTATTAGACCTAGTGTTTCACCCTGGGAGCACCGGTATTGTTTGTCAAGAAGAAAGACGATTGAATGAGGCTCTGTATTGATTACAGAGAATTAAACCGAGTGACTATTAAGAACAAATATTCTTTACCCAGAATTGATGATCTTTTTGATCAATTAAAGGGAGCAAAAGTATTTTCTCGAATTGATTTGAAATCTAGTTACCATAAAATCTGAATCAAGGCGGAGGATATACCAAAAACAGCATTTCGGACTAGGTATGGCCATTATGAATTCCTAGTCATGCCTTTTGGATTGACAAATGCACCTGCTGTTTTCATGGACTTTATGAACCGCATCTTTAAACCTTTATTAAATGTTTGTGTGATTGTCTTCATAGACGAAATATTAGTATACTCGGTTACAGACGAGCAACATGATGAACATTTAAGAACCATGTTAAAAATATTACAAAGCAATCAACTTTATGCAAAATTGTTTAAATGTGAGTTTTGGCTCAAAAGTATATCCTTCCTAGGACATATTGTGTCAGGTGATGGAATATCGGTTGATCCTACTAAGGTTAAGGCTATTGTGGAATGGAAAAGACCTAAAACTGTTATAGAAGTAAGAAGCTTCTTAGGATTAGCAAGATATTATTGGAAATTCGTACAAAATTTCTCAAGAATTGCACGACCACTGACACAATTGACAAAAAAGAATGAAAAATTTGAGTGGAATGAGAAACATGAACAGAGTTTTCAGGAGTTGAAAAAGAGGTTGGTTTTCGCACCAATATTGGTTCTGCCTAATGACCAGGATCCTTATACTATTTATAGTGATGCATCCAAGAATGGTTTAGGATGTGTACTAATGCAAAATGGGAAGGTGATAGCTTATGCTTCTAGACAGTTAAAACCCCATTAGATGAATTATCCTACTCATGATCTAGAATTAGCTGCTATTGTCTTTGTACTTAAAATTTGACGTTATTATTTGTATGGGCAAAAGTGTGAAATATATACCGATCGCCAAAGCTTGAAATAAATATTTACCCAGAAGGAATTGAACATGAGGCAACGTAGATGGTTGAAATTAATTTAAGATTATGATTTAACCATTAATTACCATCCCGACAAGGTAAATGCTGTAGCTGATGCTTTAAGTCGTAAAAATTATGGAGAAGTAGCCTCAATATTGACGGAGCAGAAAGAACTCATCAGAGAATTTGAAAATCTAAAGCTGGAATTTTCAATACAAGGTTTGGATGTAGAACTTGGCAATTTAACCTTGGAACCCACTTTGCTACAACGAATAAAAGAAGCTCAAAGAAAGACGAAGAATTCCAGACAATCATCAAAAGAGCATCACAAGGGAAATATAAGGATTTTCGAATAGATGAGGATGGAGTATTAAAGATGAATAAAAGATTGTGTGTACCACATGACGAAGGTTTGAGGAGAGAATTAATGCACGAAGCACATTATTCAGGATATACCGTACATCCAGGCGAAACAAAGACCTACCAAGAGCCGAGGAGTCGAGGAGTGCATATTGGTGGAATGGAATGAAAAATGATATTGCTCAATTCGTGGCCAGATGTGAGGTATGCCAAAGAGTAAAAGTGGAACATCAAAAACCAGGTAGCTTGTTAAAACAATTGCCTATTCCAGAATGGAAATGGGATCAAATATCTATGGATTTTGTATGTTCGCTACCTAAAACAAGTATAGGTCATGATGCTATTTGGGTCATTGTGGACAGGCTCACTAAGTCAGCCCATTTCTTACCAATCAACATGACCTATTCCTTGGAGAAGTTGGCACGGTTGTATTTGAAAGAAATAGTGAGACTACATGGAGTAACTGTTAATATAGTGTCAGACCGAGATCCGCGGTTTGTTTCTAGATTCTGGCAAGGATTACAAAAGGCATTGGGAACCCAATTGAAATTTAGTACGGCCTATCATCCTCAAACCGATGGACAAACAGAAAGAACCATTCAGACAATGGAAGATATGTTAAGATCATGTATCTTGGAATTCAAAGGAAATTGGGATCAACATTTACCATTGGTGGAATTTGCATATAATAATAGTTACCATTCGAGTATAGGAATGCCACCATATGTAAACCCCGGAAACTTCCACAATATGATACAACTCTAGATTAGAAATTATGAACTAACTAGTAACTTAGAAGTTAATAAAAACCTAAGATTAGATACCTAATTTAAATTTGGCTGGGTTAGGATCCATAAACTGAATAAAGAACTTCTTTGACCCCAATTGATACCAAAAATGAGATTTCGTATCTTGAATTAATAATTCAAGATATGATTAAAGGAAACTTCAAATTCTAAACTCGAATCCTTGTTAAACAAATAGATTAAATGGGAAAATCTAAATATAGAGATTAAGTGACTACTTTTGTATCCAACAAAGACCTGAGACTAAAACAAAGAGAGTAGTAATGAACCTATACTGGGGCTTAAACCCTAAAATTCGAGATTCCTAGTTAATAATAAACTATATTGATAAGATTTCATAGTGGGTATCCAAATCTAATATATATAACTATTTAGCTTATATATGTGGCGATATTAAGTAATCGATCCAATATGTTTATAGTTAGAAAATGGCAACCTTAAGATGAACCGTTAGAATTATAAATACACAATAAAATTATAAACTGATATATAATTCAAGATCTAGACTTCAAACAAAGATTTGAATTACACCAGTATTCAAATTAGGGTTTTCTTAAGCCCTTAAAACCTAAAACGAAAATTGACCCAACAAGCTTAGAAAACCTAAATCGTGGAGATAAATCTTTCTTAAACAAATAATCACATAAAATTAAAACTTAAATTTGTACTGTTTGATAAACTAAACATCTTGTAGGATCCATTAAAAATATCTTTATATAAAAACTTACATATATTAGCTAAATTATACCCTATTAATGTAATAAACTACCCGAAATTTAACTAAATAATATCTAAATAATATATATATATATATTTACAAATACTTGCAGGAGACATTTTGCAATTTTTTGAGGGCTTTGATCTTCTTGAATCATGTGAGCCGAAATTTCCTCAATAATTCAACAAAAGTCAAGCAAAATCTAACTATAAACCAATCTAAACTTGCCAAATCATCCTTTCATTAATGACAATACAAAAAAACTGATGAATTAGCAACAATTATAGGCAATTTGGATCAATTATGGAGAAGGAAACACACAGCCAAATTTTACATTTTTCTTTATATGTACATATATCAAGAACACATGAAGGATAAGCAAACGGACATCAACCTTTCTCAAACTTTCCAGAATCAAACCACTCCTCATTAGTTAAATCAGCATGGGAATCGGATTTAAAACGCATCAACCAACCCAGTTCGAATTTAAGAACAAAAACTACGAAAAAACGCTTAAAACGAGCTCAAGGTAAGTTGATGTAATTCCATGTGTTTTCTTTCGAAACTAAGAGTTGGGATTGACTTCTGAACATCTTAGGAACCTAACCAAGTCTATCAGAAGCTTTGGATTTTATCGAGGAGCCACGACGAAGGTGATTTTCGAAAACCCTAACCTATCTTGATGATTCGAAAAATCATGGAACATGTTGTTGTTTTGCTATTTTATGGAGATATTTAAGTAGTTTGATGTTATAGGAGCTCAAAGGAACCGAAAAACCGACTTCTGAACGTCAGGAATCAACTGAAATCGATTGGGTTCATCGGGGAAGACGATGAACAGTGCTTCCCCAATGAGCACGGAGGGAAACACGGGACATGCTCCACCCGTGTACCCCTCGGCGAAAATTCAAAAATTTAAAAAAATGAAGTTATTTAAATTAAAGTATAAAATAATTAATGATATAAATAATTTTAGGATTATTAATATTTCTTTATTTATTTTTCTGCAAAGATTATAAATAGTGTTATCATTTAATAATATAATATCCGAATTTTATTTTAATGATTAAACTTAAAAATGAAATATTTTTCTAGTATTATTAAATATATAATATTTAAATATTTAACCTATTAACATTAATAAGAAAAACATTTTTTGAAATATAAATTATCCTTATTAATTAATTCAAGTATATTAAGTTTTCTAATTATAATGGTTAATATTCTTAATATTATTAAGAGAATTTTTTTTAAAATTTATAGTATTTTTGAAATTATAATTTCTGAAAATAATATTATATATAAACTCTAAAATAAAACTCAAAAGTTAAAATTAAAATTATTTTAGTAATATTATTTAATAAGAACTCACAATTAGTATGGATTAAAGTGTAAAACAAATAATATAAGTATTGTTATTATGAAAAGTAATTATTTTACTTTATTTTATTTTATTGTTTTTTTAGGAATTATTATTGTTATTATTGTTATTATTATGATTATTATTATTATTGTTATTATTGTATTATTAATATTATTATTATTTTTATTATTGTTAAAAGTTATTAATATTTTTTTCTATTTGCAGCAAAAAGAAAATTTTTGAAAATAATTGTAATTAAATTAATAAATCTCTATATTAATAAATTTATTTTTATTAAGATTGTATTTAATTAGTTTATAAGAAAATTTTACGAGCCTAGTGAATACTAAATATGTACTTAAATAAATAATTGTAAACAATTAGATAATAATGGAAATTTAAATAATCCAAATTTGTGAATATAGAGATATCTATATTTTACGAGAAAAATTTATTAAGTAAATAACAAGAAAACTCATAGTTTTAGACAATGAAAATGAATTAGCTGGATTGTTAAACTTCCCGAGTATCCAATCAATTGATTTAAGTATCAAACTAAAGTTAAATCAATAACTTGAGATAAAGACGAATTAGTACTTAAGTATCATCCTCAAGGGACTAGTTAATAATAAAACAGAAGCCCAGCGACACATTAGGACACTTAAATATTCATAGGAATTAGGTTATAGAGTCTTGTATAATTAATGACTATATTACTCATCTCAATAGGTAACTCGGGTATTGGTGAGGACTTTCCTGACGATTACTACGACTGAATAACATGGGCAGGTAAGTAACTCAGTCTTATTACATTGGTTGTGCTTGTAGAGTTAGTGAATCTTAAATAAAAGATAATGAAAATTTGGTGTAATGTGTGGTTTGTAGAAATTGTGTGTGATATTGCATTGATTGCCAAATCACTCTATTATAAGTGACAACAGAATTGTATATGTTTGTATTACCTATATAACATGATTGAATATCTGTAATGCTTGATCACCTTCAAATTGATTAAAAACTACTGGTACCATAAAGGAAATTTGTCATGCATTACATATTTTGCATGAATAGCATGTGAGTAAGTGGTAGCCTACTACGTGTTAGTTTTTCGAATCTTTGATAATGCTTGAATTATCTAGGCAAGAGAGCTATTAGTTAATTGCAAGATTACCTTTGTTTTGTTAATACCATAGGAACTAAATGGTAAATGAAGGACGTCGCTTATGGTATTACATGGAAATAACTAACACTTAGTGGAGTTTCTAGAGCTAAAACAGGAAATAAATGATAAAACATGATAAGTTTAAAGAGATAACTAAATTGAACATTATTATTTCCTGAAAGCTTAGTCTCTCCTGGGTAGGTGGACTATAGATTGTGATCCTTCAACCCCGATGAGAGGGCGTAAATTTCCATCCTGTTTGGATTCCGAGTTATCCAAGCTTGTAATGTACATATGTTTGATTGATGCATTTCATATGATTGATAAATAACTTGTATGTATTATGTGGTAAGTTCTAGTTATTCACTGAGCTTGTGTTTTAGCTCACACTCCAACAGCCCTTTCAGGTTTACTCTACGACCTAGCTCATTACTAGCAGGAGCATGGTCCCGGTAAGAAATTAGAAGCCAGAAGCTTAAAGACTAGTATAGGATCAGAATATATGTATCTCTATTTATCTTTTTGATACAGGTAATGTGCATTAGAATCATTAGCTAAGGATTGTAAGGATTTATAAAGCATATGGTATGTAATATCTTATTATGTGATAGTTGTTTACTAATTTATGCCTTATATTTTATTTGTTCATCCTATCCAAGCAACTAAAAGATCCTGTTTAATGAAATCATGTCATTCCTAGAAGGTGAACTAGTAATGGAAATCAAGTGTTTCTTGGTTACTATTATTAGGATACCCTCGGGGCGTAACAACATGTATCTAGCTACTATCCAATTGTTGTAACTATAACTATGTTTTCAATTTCTATCACATGTGATAGTCTTCAAAACACTTCGGTGGTCTTCTATCTCTTCGTGTAACAAACACACACACCAAATGTCATTGCACCTCATTCCATATTCAACCATTTTCCTTACATTTCATACCCATCCTCAGCATATCACCATTCCCAATACACACTAACCCACTCAGTTACCATTAATCTTACCCACATATACATTACCCAAACACTTCTCCATTGATTGATCTTCATTCATAGCACATTTGGACACTATTCATGGAGAATTTGATTGGTAGAGTTGGAAACTAACATCTAGAAATTTTAGGTATTTTCTACTCCTTATCTCTTGTAATGAATTGTATTTCGTTTATTATCAGGTAAATTACATCAAAAAGTATTAATGTTTAAGGATAAGTTCATTTAATGAGGTATCAACATTTAGGGGTAAGTTCATTTAATGAGATATCAACATTTAGGGATAAGTTCATTTAAAGAATAAACATTTTGAGTGGTTAAGAAATTGTATCAATACTTGGCAAAGTGAGTCAAATAAGGTTTTAATAATTAACCAAACATCAATATCTCAAATGAACTTTGCAAAATGTTGATATCTTATTTGATATACTTTGTCAAATGTTTATACTTCTTTTGAACTACTCAAAGTGTTGATACTTTAAATAAATTTGTCTGTAAACATTGATATCTTCTAGTATAATTTACTTGTTTATTATCAATGATAATATGATGTTTATGAGTATAATCTAGATTAATTCAGTAGGATTATGTGATGAATTATTTTAAATGGTTTCATAATAAGATTATTTTATTCAACATTTGCATTATATATAGTATAGAGTTATGATAGGACTATATTCATTCAAGGATTATTTTCACTCATTTTGCATTTATATTCATCAATAATCCTAAAAAGTATTATTTATTATTGTTATTTGTTGATCTTAAGTAAATGAAGCTTATCTAAAAGACTTCATCTTTAATTGATGAAGAACAACACAAAGGATTAGCAAAAGTCAACAAATCAAGGAGACAAGGGAAACCATGAGGCATGCCTTAGACGGCGTGAAGTAATTTTGTTTGCAGTTGACAAAATGGGCTTAGGTGCAGGTGTTGGAGATTGAAGATGAAGCCACAATGGGTGACACGACTAGCATTATGACTGTTGGAGTAGATGCACCAAGACTTGTATTGATTCTTCTAGATTATGACACCATCTATAGCATAGGTGAGTGAGCCTTATACATTCATCCATAGTTGAGAACACCCTCTCCCACGTGACCATGTGGAAGCCAACATTAATTTTAGAGAAAATACACACCTAATTATGTAGTTCAAGGTGTGGGTATGGCTAAGGTGGAAGCTTGACCACAGATTATGACACCAGCCTGAACACGACCTTATGATGGTGAAGCTACAATTTAAATTGGGGCATGTGACTCATGGCATAGTTGTACCGTTGGGTGGATCATGATCGTATAACGTAGATTCCATTATTTTTAGATCATTTTGCCATGTCAGCTGTCTTTGTACTATAAATAAAACTTTTTGCATGAAATTTGAGAGATATAGTAAGCTTATAGTTAGAAATATACAAGATATTACATAGTTTTTGTAGGTTTGTACATTTTTCTTAGATTCATAGCTGATTTCTAAGAATTTTCAATAGAAAGTTCAAGGAGATCATTCATTGGACTTCAATGACATATGAATTACAAGGATTTCTACATTAAATAGGTGTTAATCTAATCACAATATTCTTTTACTTCTCTAAATTTTTTAATTGCATCGATAGATTTATGGAAGAGTAATTGTATAGCTTAGATCTTATGGATCTCTAGGCTTAATTCATGTAACTCCTGCTGTAATTTAATAAAAATAATATTGATTTCTTAAATTCAATAGCTTGTGCTTAATAGATCTTAAATTTGTATAGTGCATAATATGGATTCATGTCTAATTTCATTAGAATTGATAGAGAAATCATTTTAATAAATAGATCTAAGCTATTAATGATGATTGCTCATAACTTTAGAGATAAAGGAGTGAAGTCCTTCCACTTTTGATCAATTGATCCAAAGAATTCTGGTACTTAATGCAATTCAAAGTTGATTTAAGAGAGACTTCGATTGATAAATTAGAATCAGAGATTAATGATCTTGAGAAAGACAATAATATATAGTTAAGAATTCAACAGTTCAAGAAATCGATATGAATTTAATGAGAATTTATTGAGTTACATGATAAGGCTTAATGGTGAAACAAGATCCAAGTGTCTTTGTAATTTGGATAAACCTTCTTGTGAATCACTTTGTGAATCAATTATAGGTGTAGTAGTAGTTAATTTGTAGTCTAGTTGTTTAAGCTCCATGAATTTTAAAGGCTTGATAAGAAGAAAGTGATAAGCAATAGTACTTGCCAAGTTCCCTGGGTAAAATTACTCTATGCTAAACTCAGTACTATGATGACAGGTGCACTTGCCTATCATGTTGATCGTGGTTAGGATTTTGCATATTGATTTACAAACACATAAAAGCACGAACCAAGTTCTATTAAATATTTTATCAAACTATAGATTTATTGTTTTTATTAATCATACATTTGTTGTTTTCAATTAGGAAAAATTTAGGAGTGATTTTTCTAACTTTTTCAATTTTAAACTACTATTTTCAATGATTCTCAAAAATAAGGTTTGCATATAATTAGAGGGATTACAAAATTTGTTCACAAATGTGACTTATTATGTATATTTATCTACATTTAATGAAAGTGACTAGAGTATAAAGGAAAGAGGATGTTTATGAAACTTACAAATGTTGCCACATGTCAAAATTCTTGTAATGATAGTGGGTTTTGTTGAATTGGAATCTTGATCATTTCTATTTCAATATTCATTAGACAAAATTTTTCTGTGAATTTTTTATGCATTAGGATCTAATATACTCGAGAGGGATTTAAAAATTCAATTAAAATAAAAAATAAGATTTCAAAATTGATACAGACACGCCTAATTTTGAGCTAAATCTTAGGATTCACATTCTCAATGTAATTAAGATTGTGGTTTAAGATGCAGACATGTGATTGAACCACAAATTCAATTAAATTAATATAGTGTATGAGAGGAACATGTTATTTACCCGATAATTATAGATGGATTAGGCAAAAGGGATATCCATGCTATAATTAGAATTTCTCTACTCGAGAGGGAAGCGAATTCTAGTGAGTTTAATTAAAATCTAATTGAATAAATCAGATTATAATTACAAAGCTATGAAAGGAAATCTGGATTGTACTATCACATAATCCTATACTTGTGAATTGAAATCATTTCCTAAAATAATTTAGTATTTATAATAGTTTTTAATAATTAATTTTATTATTAATTGTGGTGTTAATTTTAGAATTTATTTTAAGAAGTTAAAATTTGAAAACCTAAAAATTTGATTTTCTTAAATTAGGGAAGCGTTCAAATCTAGTTTTATCTTAAGCTCTTTGTGGTTCAACCTACTTCTTATGAGCATTTTTGTTACTGCATAAGTACTCGGTTTACATGCTAGTATTTTTGTGCTTTGAAAAGAATTCAAGCTTCAAGCGTATTATTTTTTGGCACCATTGCCATAAAGCTTCGACACTAATATTAGATTTGTGGTTTAGCTTTGACACTACGCATCTTAATTAGAAAAATACAAAAAATGAAAAAAAATGAGAAATCTTTTGAAATATTACTTTTGGGGTTGTGTGCTTCACTGTTTTTGTTCTTAATTGATTGTGATTGCTTGTACTACGATTTATAGGGGTTTAGTGTGTTGGTATTGTGGGGATGATCATGAGTCTTATACGTATCCTAACCATATCATTGTACCTTAGATCCATAAAATACAAGTGAATTTCTTGCTCATGCCCAATACTAGGAGTTTTTAGATACTAGCCCTATAACTTTAGATGATATGGTATGTTGGGAGTATAGAGGTAGACATTGAACTTTTGAGTGTCAAAGAAGGAGACCTACACCATAATCATATGAAACTTCTTGCATCCTTGAAATTCAAGTTACCACCATAGTCAAGAATTGAGACCAACTGAGGAACCTTTTAGGCCAATATACCCACAAAACTTTGAAACTTTTAGCTCTTATAATTCTTACGAATTGGCCTAAGCCTTATTCACCCTACCATTTTCCTCTTTAAGATTTAAGAAAGAAGACTCAAGAGAAATCCATGTTGGAATGGATCATTGATATTAGGTATAATAACTTAGAATTGTTCATTTGGACAATGAAGGTACTCTTTGAAGTGGACTCATGGAAATTTTGTACTCTTATTATTTACAAAATCATATCCTTAGAAGAATCGCCCATCCTTCTAAGACCATCCCAAGAGTTGGTATCTAGGTTAATTGAATTTTTAGAAAGTCCTTTGAGACCTAAAGGAGTAAGCGAGGAGATAATATAAAGTACTCTTGATACATTAAGGAAAATGATCTAAATATACAATCTGAGGAGTCATTAAGAGAGGAGGATGAGTTAATGGAAAAGAAAAATGAATTAGTAGATCTGAATAGTCATGAAAATGAGTTAAAGTTTATCAGGGAAAATGAGGAAAATGATGAAATTGAGGAGACCCATGTGGTATATCTCATTTCATTGACTAGTGCTCAACTCTTGGAACATTAATCTAGATAGAGGATATTGCTCATTTGACCCCAAAAGAAGAGGAGATTGGAGAATTTGAACCTGAAATGAAAGTTAAAGATATAGATCTATCTCCAATTTGTGAATTGATTGAGTGTTTGGGAGGTGATGAACCTCATGAGCAATGTTTGGAGCATAAAGGATATATCATAGAGTTTGAGTCATCATTTATTTGTAAATTCTCTCCCTAAAAAAAACCATGATATATATGATGGGGATAATTTATCTAAAAGGAAATGGAATGAAAATGACAAAGAAATCCCCCATGTTGGCTTTAAAAACATGGGACTATGACACATCCTTGTGGGATCCTAGGTAATGAGATTGGGTGAAGTTAAAGTGTGATAAACCAACTGCTAGGTAGAAGGCAACCTACCATTAGAGTCTCTTTTGTTCATTTCAATCGTGCTTTGTTCATTTCAGTTGTATTTCTTTTTGTTTAAGCTTATTTCCCTTTGAGTCGTTTTCTTTTAGTTTATTTTATTCTCTACTTCCTATTGTGATGCTCTTTATCCTCTTTATGCAGGAGTTTTGGCATTAGAGCCTCGGAGAATACAATTCTAGTGATGGCCATTGAGTTTGCACTTTATAATATGTGCATGTGACTTATGTAAGCTAATTTTATACCTAGATAACATTAATTTGGATCAATGTTGCATGGATACGATTAGCACATCAACCTATACCCTAAGGGAGTCCCATTCTTTACTTTACCTTCTCTTATTATTCATTACTTTTGTGCTAAACAATGAAGACATTATTTCCTTTAAAGTAATGGTGAGATTTTGTGTTGAATTAACTTGAGGGTTATTTTTGTTGATCATTGGTGATGAATAAATGGTGGTTAAGCTGATTTATAATTGTGATGAGCTGTTTTGTTGTTGTCTACTTGCTAGTTGCTGATTATATTTATTATACTTGTTGCTGCTTGTTACCATCCCTTGCATTTGGTTTACTAGTTCCATTCATTGGCATGTGTTGATTATGGTTGAGTGGTTGCCTTTTAATCCTTGAGCTTTAAAGGAGATTGCAATTAATCCATGCCATTCTTGATTTTTACTTCATAAGCACAAAAATTTTTCAATAAATGGATCTGTAGTTGCATTTCTCAAAGAGAAAAGGAAAAATTTGACCTAAATTTTTCGATTTTTATGTTTTTTTTTAGACTTGATCATAAGTTAGTTGCTTGTCTCTTCCCTAGAGTTATATCATAAAATCAATACATAGTTTAGCAGGAAAACGCCCCTTTTAGTGCTTGAACTTTGACAAAGTAGACTATTAGGTTCCAAAATTTTTAAAAAGTTTGATTCCATACCTAATTAAACTTTTTATGGCCCTTATAGGTAATTGAATTTTTTAAAAGACCAATTTTATAACTAATTAGACTTTTTGTGCCCCTTTTCACTACTCCACTCTTTTGTTGTTTCTTGAAGTATTTGGACATATGTCATGCAACAATGACCAGGGTAGTGTTTAGGGCCACAAAAAGTTTAATTATGTATGAAATTGAACTTTTTAAAAGTTTAGCTACCTATTCATCCATTTCGTCAAAGTTCAGGTCCCAAAAGAGGCCTTTTTCCCTAGTTTGGTTACTCTTCATTTAGGATGAGATTTGATAACTTTGGATTGAGGTAATATCATTGATTATAGATTAGGTTCTTTTATTTTTAAACTAAGTGGTATGTACTTAAGTTCTTTTAAATTCATAGGCTTGATATGATCATGTAAATCATGCAAAGTTTAAACTTGCCTTAAATGCTATCCTGGGTAGAAAGAAAGTGTGTATGTGTTAAAAAAAATAAAATAAAAAAGGGTACAAGTGACCTATGAAGTCCTATAATCATGCTAGTGAAAGGGGAGGTATAATAAGCTCTTTGAACATTTGTTTGAGGACACGTATGTGCAAAATATGAAAAGAAAGAATGAAGATCCCTAAATTTAAATCAAATCCAAAGATGGGGATGCATGAGTGCCAATGGCAGAAGCAAAAAGTAAAGGAAAAAGTGAAAAAGTTAGGAAAAAGCTAGGAAAAAGTATAGTAAAGGAAAAGCTTGCACATTGTATTATTTATTTGGTATTGAAATATGAATTAGGTGTATATATATACTAGTCTAGTGTACAAAGTGTGGTGATCTTTTCATTAGTTATTTGATGTTAAACTTGATCTAAGGTAAGACAATCTTGAGTTAAATGGAGTGATTCAACTCCTTTAGGTAACAAATTAGTGGTTTAAGTCTTTTGTTAGTGATTTGTGTATAGGTTGATTGACTAAGTGATGAGAGGCTTGAAAATCATCCAAATTATCATGCTTGAGCTTATGAAGAATGAGTTCTTGTGAAGAAAATATAACTAGTTCCATTTGGGCTCAAGAAGCTTTGATTTGGTGCATTTGATGAATTTGGTGTCAAGAGTCACTAAGTTGAGTGTGCTAACATGTGTTTGCTATCCTTTTATATTCCTCAACTTTGAATATGAAGTTTAGGATTTGCTTGAGGACAAGTAATGAGCTAAGTTGGGATTACTTGGTAAATGTTTAAAATCACGCATTTATCTCTTGAAATGTGTAATTAGTGTAATGTTAATATTTGATAGAGCTCTCATGATAATTTATGCTTAAAATGTTATGAAACATTCATTCTTGGATCGTTGCATAAAAGATAGAGCAAAATTGATCACCGATTAAGTTTCTCGTGATAAATGCATGGTTTTCATATCAATGAAAGATAATGCTTACAACATCTCAAACCATTAATATATATTTAGGTGAAAAATATAATAAAAGGCATAAATATAAAGTAAAACACAAAGTAGAAACAAAGCTTGGCTCACAATACAAGTGGAATCGACTCATTAGCTCTAAAGTGAACCAACTATTAGCTTAAGTCAAAACAATGCCAACATGCAAGACAAAATTAGCATGCATACTTGAGCTTCCAATAACTGTTTTAGAGATTCTAGCTTAAAGGAAATTGCTCGATGATTTCATTAAGATTGGCTTGATGGTGTACACTGCTATCAACTCGAACATTCTATGGATTGCAAGCTCCTTAGTAGCTTTATAACATGAAAAGAACCACATTATTGATTCTCCTACGACATGTAAAAACTAACACCTAAATAACATTAGATTATTGCTAATTTTGATTCTTTTTTAGATATTATGCCTAAAGCATGAAAATAATAGATTAAACAACAACAATAAAGTGCAACAAAAAAAAAGTGAGCGTTAGAGAAGTTTGCACTTTAGTAAAGCTTTACACACTTTCATTCAATTCAACAACCAATGCTCCGAGAGGAGTTACACCACAATAACCACCAATATAATAATACACTTGAGTTGTGTCTTTATAATAAACTTTCAAGTAATTAGGCACAACTCAAGATTTTAAAATCACTCAACAAACTTTAGTATAGTGCCTATATAAAAGAGTACAAAATACTATAATTAAAGGCACTATAATTTTCTTTCACTTCACTAAATAACATAAATTACAATACAAACTTTGAGAGAGTGTTTGCAAGGATTAAATAGCAAAAACTAACCTATAACAACATTCTTCAACTCCCCAGCGACTTGTATTTATAGGATCTTCAAGTCTCCTAGCCGTTGGTCTTCTTGCCTCTCTTTCCATATGCAATAAATGCTCCAATAGCTAGTTGAAAAACATAACAGGTCTAGACCTTTTGCAAGTGGTCCAAACCTTTTGGTCAGTTCTAAACTTAAATAGACATTCTATGCTAAAAAGGTTATGACCTTTTGTTAACAGGTTCGAACCTATTGATACAACTATATACTATTTCATATTTAGGCATATGCCTCTCATTCAGACTCTGATTGAGATGATTCAAGATGTTATGAAAAGTTAGAGAGAGCTCTACAACTTTTATGCTTTGAGCTTTAAGAAATTCTAAAGAAATTAAGGTCTGAAATATGTTTGTATCAAACTATAACATACAAGCACAAGCAAAAGCACACATATATTACACATAAAAGCTCAACACATTACAAACATGATTTGCTTATTAACTGTAACTTTATTAGTATCATTTTGAGCAATTTGCGTAATGTATTTCCTCATCAAAATTTGAGTTGAACCTTTTGATTTAGCAATCTCTTCCTTTTTTATGAGGACAATCATTGCACAAGTAACTCTCCTTTAAAACAACATTCCCTTACAATTAAGCATCCAATTTTAATAGATATTATTGCAAATAAATTAAAATTATAATGCTAAACTTGACGGAAATTTGACACAAATCTTCACCTTGATCTTCATGAAATTAGTAACATGTTCACATCAAATTTCCTTTATTTAAGAAGATTTATCCTTGAGTCTTACATGTATAACGTGGATAAAAAATCATTTTATAAAATATAAGCATAAAGCAATTATAAACCTCACATACATGCAATTTTATAATTGTTCTAAGTTTAACACATACATCGGATAGCTAATCAACAAAATTTAATAAAACCAAATATTTCTAACAAGACTTGCTTGACATAATAAACTATCATATGTCGACGTAACGAAAAATTCTTTAGTCTAAATAACTGTTGGCTTGCCTTAATCTTTGACTTTTCATCGACAATCTCAATTCCGTAGCTTCTGCATTTATTTGAAATTGGTTTTTATTTATTCTCCTTTTAGACTTCCCATTTTGTTGTCCATCTTTGAAAAAGATTCTTTAGATAATTTAGATGCTCTTACTCTTGCTCATTAATCATAGGTTAGAAAATAATGATGACTGTTAACATTTAGCCCTAATTCTTGTTGGTTGAAAGTCAATAATGAGAGGTTGCTTTGCTCAGGACTCTAAGTGCATAAGGATGAATGGAGCCCTTGATCATGAATTACCAATGGGAGTTTAGCTTTGAGGTAGTCATTTGGCTGGGGGCTTCTTGTGAATGTTGCTCTAAGTGTGATCATCGCATAAGTTTGGAAGCTAAAGTTGTGGAGTACCTTATAAGGAGAAGCTCTTCACTACACAAGGTCCTTAAGATGCCTTAAGCTATTATGTTCAGATTAGTTGTCTAATTCAATCACTGTGGCTAAAGTAGAAGCTTAGTTGAGCCTGTGAGAAAGAGTTGAGCCGTTAGGTATGAGAACTAGTACTTTTGAGTATGCATGGGGTTCTTAAGCTAATGAGCTAAAGATGCCATTTTTTGAGGTGCAAGTTATGCCACGACCCATAGGGTAGTCTAAACGTAAAGTCCATCGCAAGCTATTTAAGATTTTAAGAATTGCTACCACAACTGTTCCAAAGTCTTATACAGATGCAAGGCGCATCTTTACGATAATAGAATACATAAACCAATTGAGATAAATAGTATAATTTGCCATACTATAAGAATCAGAATATAAACCATGATTCCACATAATTAGTTACAAAAGTTCTAGGGTCATTCTCCCGCAAAAGAATATTAAATTTAATAACAGTCTTTTACAATCATCCGATAAATAATAGGGTTTCCTATGGAAGTCTACAAAAATCGAACATAAACTTCTAATGGAAACTTCTAATTCCTGTACCTGCTCGGTAGATGCCTCGGCCTTGAGCATATATAGGAATACTACAATAAGAAAAAGCGGGGCGTAAGCTACACTAGCTTAGTGAGTAAATACTTCCATAAAGACATTATATATAATCAATCAATCAAGTTAATTATTCAATCGTATGGAATGCATCAACAACATGAACAAACAATCATATGATCAGCCATAAATCATATGTGAATGGATTTACGCCCTCCATTTGGGGTTAGCAAATTAACGAATACTGGTACTACATTGAATTAATAAGCCATTTAAAGATCATGGATAACCAATTTATATCGTTTATGGATCACGATCAACCAACTTTTAGTCGTTTACGGATCACGGGTAATCAACATATGCTAATGCTCCATCTCTATTGTGAAGTCATTATGTCTGTATTAATTTATCAATCCTAATAGTCATTAATACCAATTTTTTAGGTGATCAATAAATTTCGTAGACAATCACTCCTATAATACTCTAAACAAGCATAAGTTAATCACCCAATTCCGATATTCTTAATACCATTTCTCAACTCATCAATAAGCATACATAATCCCCCATAAGTCCCATCATGCAATTCCATTTTATCTTTCTCCTTATCATCTAGTGCAACTATTTGCCATAATCACAAGCAAGAAATGAAATTTGGAAGTAATACTTACTCGACCATTGGTCGTCGATCTCTTAGTAATAGTAATCCGGTGGTAATGAATCCTCGAGATCCAAGTCACCTAAACGAAAGAAATACCCAAATGAGTATTTCAACTCATATATAATCCTTTTTTTTTCATAAAAACTATTAAGTTCGTAATTTCCGTCATCAATGGAAATTCCAACTTAAAACGGCTATAACTTGGTCATTTTAACTTAGAATTTCGCAAATTATATACTGATTCCTATCTACTTCAAAATATCTATCTAATTCTAATATAATACCTTAATTATGAAAACTTTTAAGTTTCGAAAAATTTGGATCGGTTCTGTTTGGTAATCAACATCCATTTTCGAAATTGTTTTTGTAAGGAGTTATGATATTTCTACTGTTCATGCCAAATATACATGCAATACTAACAAATTACTATCATGAATGTTATGTTATGAGCTTCTTATATGTATGTTCATGATGATATTCTATTAGAGCATGCTTTTGGAAACTTTCTCTTTACAAGGAATCATGAATACTTATCCTAATAAGTCTAGTTTTGTGTTCTTAACAAACCACACTTGTTTTAGAGATTTTCTTTAATAAAATTTATTTATTCTTGCCAAAATTAAGTCTTTACCATATCTATTCCTTAAGGTCTTCATTTTTCTACATAAATCCTCATTTTACACTTTGTAAACAAGTGTTTAAGTATTGACTATTCCTAGATCCGAATTTCGTAAAAATAGTTTCTAAGTGATTTCTTTAAGAAAAACTTGTTTGATACTTTAAAATTGAAGGCTCCATTATTTTTATCCCCTAAGGACTTCATTTCCTTAATAAAACTTCCATTTTGAGTTTGAAAAGTAGGTGTTTGCATATCCTCTTTTCCTTGTTATGAATTTCATGTAACTATCATAAGATCTAAATTTTCTATCTTGCAAATATTTCTTATTTGGTAGATCTACCATTAACTTACTAAAATCATTTCCTATTGTTACCTATTCCATAAGCCCTTCATTTTTCCCCTAAGAATCATGTTTTGGAGTTGAAAAATAGGTTTACAAAACGCAACTCATTTTCCATTCGAATTTACAAAAGTTTGTTTTTATAAAACCAAATTTGTTCTTAAGCTATTTGGCTTATCTTCATAAATATCCTAACTTTTACAAATAATGAATCATTCATTTACATAAAACAAAAATCTTTATGACCATTTATTCACCTTAAACATAATAGATGCATGAGATCTCTACTATCATGTAAAAGAATAAATTTTTAAAAGCTAGATCTAAGTGTAATGATCATGTGAAATGCATGAAATGAAGTATACTACTTATGACAATAACGTAGTAGCAAGATTCCTACATGAAATTATCACTATATGAACATATATCATGATCATGGTAAAAATATAACTTTTAATCACAAGATCCACAACTTGTGATGGCTTGATCAACATGTTTTAGTGGTTTCATGTCCCTAGCATGAAGCTCATGAGGATTTTTTTTATGAATCCACACATGAATGATCTAGCCATTACATGTTTTTGTGGTAGTAAAGTTTAGATCTATACCTATTTAGTGTTTGAAACAAGAAGCTTGAAGAAAGAAATAAAATTTGTTGTGTGAGTGTGTGTGGGGGGAGGGGAGTGTCACAGCCCAAGAGAGAAAAGAGAGAGAGTTTATGAAATTTACAAAAGTAAAAATGAAGAAAGAGAATGAAGGCATAAAAGAGTATTTATAGTGAGCGTTATTATGGTTTTGTATGATTAAATAAAAGAAGAAAAATCACACAATTGAGAGGGAAAATGGGAGAGGTGCACTAGCCATTGAAGGGGAGAGAGGGAGAGAAAATAATTTTTGTACAATTTTTCAAATTAAATGTGTAATAAAATGTATTAGAAAAGTAAAT
Organism: Combretum micranthum; assembly: GCA_024138025.1. Classification (NCBI taxonomy): domain Eukaryota; kingdom Viridiplantae; phylum Streptophyta; class Magnoliopsida; order Myrtales; family Combretaceae; genus Combretum; species Combretum micranthum. The sequence continues at coordinate 365,645 of JAMXBD010000399.1, read as the reverse complement.
GTAAGGAATGTGATGTAATAAGGTAAGGTTTGGTTGTAAGAATGTAAGAGTAGAGGTATGGCTTGTGAGTGTGAGTAGGGTATGGGCTTGTATTTGTGAATAGTAATGAATAGTAGATTAGACAATTAAGTTACCGGTTAGTAAAGAAAATACGATGTAAAGGCTATAATTGTAATTTTTATAAATCGACAAATTATAATAAATATATTTTTGAATTCCTTATTAAATTTCGGTCTGAATGAGTATTTCATAATATTTTTCTAATTTCAAGTCTCAGGGGCCGGTTTTTCGGAATAGATCCTGGTCGGGTTCGAAACATATAATTTCCCGAAAACTGATCTTTTTATGTTTCAATATATTCTTTAGGACTATAATCTATATTAATTTGCTCTGAAAAGATTTATGGTTTTATTCTTGGTGGAGCCAGACTTTGGGTTTCTAGGTTTCAATCAAACCCTAGATATTCCGATTTAGGGTTTCAGTTTCCGATTCGGCTCTCGAAGTCAAGCTTGAATACAAGGAAAACCGAGGCTTACAAGTTAGGTTAGCTTGATCTTTTACAAGGTTTGTTGGCAGAATTGTGTAAAGGGACAACTATGCTGGGTTAGCTTTGCATTTAGCCTAAGTATGACAGTAAAGGAGTAACACACAGAAAAATAAGATAAAATGAAGATAAATGGGTCATAATATATATATAAGCTTATATCAAAGCCACAAAACAAGTTAAGTTTGGTTAATTTTTTTTTGGAAAAGAATTGTGAATATTTGGAACTTCTACAATTTTCTGCAGATGCAACGCCATCTTTTGGTGTAAGTATGCCACCAGTGTATATACCGGTGTAGGATGTCCACAGTGATAAATTTTCTTATGCTGGAGTTGAAAACGCCGGAGAATGTGTGTGTGTGTATGTGTGTGTGTTTGTTTGTTTGTTAATGTTGAATTGGATCAAAAGCATTATTGTTTAATGCCGGAGTCAAATGCCACCAACTTGGCTTAGCTTTTTCAGCGTATGACATTCTGAGCAATGCGAAGGATTTTTTGTTGCATGACGAACGCCGCCTCTTGGGATTCTACACCACCGGCATAGATATCATATTTACCGGCATAGGAATGAAATTCTATAAATATGCAACATGAATAGTGGCTTTTGACAAACGTTCCTCCTTCGCTTATTTCTTCCTTTGAGAGTATAGGGTCTGTTCTTGATATCCAAGTGTTAAGGCTTCATCTTAAGGCGAGTTTGATGAAAGGTGAGTGATCCTAATCTACAGATTTATGCATGATTTCTTAGGGTTTTGTTGATGTTCTTGAAGGAGTTGTGGGAGAAAAACCTTAGCTTTGGTTGGAATCCAAGTTTGTGAATGCGAGTCAAGTTTTAGTAATCAAAATCAATAAGTTTCGTCTTTTCGTTGATGGATTTTAATCAATGTATGATTAGATGATCCTTAAACGTTCTTGTTAATATGCAAATCTAGGGTTTTGGTGAAAATTCAGTATTTGTGGAGTTTTGTGCGGTTCATTGTTGTTTTTTAGGGTTTTGGTGGAGTTTAATCGAAGTAAATGGTGCAGATATTGGAGATTTCTTGTCAAGTAAGGGTTTTTGGAGAATTCATGTCTATTAGGATATATTGATAACGTGTTTATATTATGATGTATATTTATATGTTGTAAGAGGATATTTGGAGTTTGTGGAATTAGTTGGTGTCGATATAGGAGTTTGTGGAGTTCGAGTTGTCTTTGTTTTTATTGATATCGGATTTGAAGATTTGAGTTGTATTCCTGAAATTGAGAAAGGTACGACTAATCCCTGTTGTTTTTTTTGCTTGTAAGTTTAGTATTGCTTGATTGGTTGTAGGAATAGAATTTCATAATAAACCTAATACTATTCGGCTTAATAATTGCCTGCTTGGCTTTAACCAGTAAAGACCTGGCAGACAGAGATATGGTGAGGCACCCTGATGATCTTAGTGTGAGGTTGTCCTTAGTAGACTCGTGCTTTGATATGATTCTAGTAGAATTGGGGGAAAATATGGATGTTTAGGGGAGTACCCATTCATCCATATATGTATGTAATTACCTTATTTTCAAAGAGTTGGTTGTTTTCCAAGAGGAGTCTGAGTTACTTTGAGTTCGGGATTAGAGTATACATAGTTCTGAACTATCTTTGATTTGCTGACTATAAAAAGATAACAAGTTGATTGCTTGCATTAGACCAGGTGCATTTGATATATCTCTATTGTGTGTGCATTTGCATTTGTTTTTAAGGATTAGAGTTATTGTATTGGGATTCACAACTCATTTTTTTAAAATTTCAGGTACAGGTGATGAAGACATTATATATGATCTTTTAGGTTATGATTTGATCTTTGATTAAGGGGATAGCGATAGTGGACCTGACTACCCAGCTGAGAGTTAGACTTTTTGATTATAGGATTATGGGAGAAAAGAAGTGCCTAGATATGTTGAAGACTTGATTTTGTTGTATTTTGCTTATTATTATGTTTTATGAACAGTTATTAGATCATTTGTCGTTGGAAGACTAAGTTGTAAATAAAGGTTTCTCTTGTAGACAAATTTTAGTTGTTATATTGGATAGTTGGCTTGCGGATATGCTAACTAGGATGTTTGTTTGTTAAACAGGAATGTTAGGAAGTTTTCTTGTGTTTCCATATTATAAAGGTTGTGTTGAGTATCCTATGAGATACCCTATGTGTCTTTACAGGTGATATTTGTATAATTATGGATACTAGAGTCTTAGCATGTCTTAATCAAGAGAGGACATGTGGCGGGTTGTAATGCCTTATTTTAGGGCGTTACAAAAGGTCTATCAAGATGAAATTATAACATATGAAGCCATTGACTTCTTTAGGTAAACCTAACCTATTTGGCAGGTTGAACTTATGAGACTTTTAAACCTTGTAAGGTTATAGGAGGCTTACTTTAGTAAAGCAGGACCAATAGATTTCTCTTGCTCGACCTTATGAGGTCAAGTGGTAACGATGGTGGACCTTTTGGATGTTCTGTCCAACCCTCAAGTTGGTTGTTGGTGAGACATGTTGTATTAGGCTTTTGTTGAGTTACTGATGAGTGTTAATTTATCCTCATTTAGAAAGGAGATTTTAGGTTTAATGATTGATTTTTTTGAATATTTTAAAATGGTCATTATTTGGTTAAAGCTTGATTTCAAGGTTTTAATATGTTATTTTAACTTAAAGAAGGAATTTTAATAAATTGAACAGTTTTTGTGAAGATTTATTAAAGTTTGAAAAGTGTAGAGCGCATAAATTTCAACATAACTTGTGTTGGAAAGCTATGTAAGGAACAAAATTGATTTTATAGAGTACACAAGAGAATACATGACAACAATGTTAATGAAAAATATATATTTTGTGTTAAACATGAGTCACAAACACAACTTACATGATTTGGGTTATGTTGAAGGAGTTTTTAAAAAGAAATTCTTCACCAACCAAGGTGCATGACCATGGTACATGACCATGTACTTTACCCATGTAGAACTGGTTTTTAAATTTAAAATAAAAGTTGTATCTAATTGAAAAGATATGACCAAGATATGACATAAGTTGAATAGTAAAGGTAGAGTTTTTTCTAAAAGAGGAAAGCAGGAGATCTGTGAAGATTTGTGAGTTTGAAGAGATTTGAAAAAATCTAATTTTTTTCGTCTTATAAATAGATTACTTTTGTAAACCCCTAAATTTTAAGGTAATATTAAGTAAACCCTAGAATCGGAAGTCAGACCAAAAACCCTAAAGTCAACCTAGGTTTACCTTAAGAACTAGAGCGTTTAGATTTGACAATCCCGTGCTTGAAACCCTAAAACAATAAAAATGAGTTAACCATAGATAACAGTTTGGAATAATGTCTTATAACCTAAAAGTGTCATATTCGCCCAAAACTTGTTGATATCAGACCTGAACAGGATCAATTTCTAAAATCAGGATCCTCGTACACAAAATGGTGAAAATATTCCGACAACATATCTAGACTCATAATAAGATAAGGAATAGTAAAATATCAGTTATAGAATTTTTCGGCTTCTAAAAATATTATATAGAGCCCTTTTACGTGTATTTTTCTTACGACCAATATTTTATTTGTCTTTTTTACTATTCAAGTTACTATTTAGTACTATTCATATATCTCTACTTTTTCTTACTACCTATTCTTACACTTGTACAATACCTACTCTTATATTTTCATTTCTAATACTATTTTATACATAACTTATCTTACACATTACTTATTTTTCATTACAAAAATACAAATTTAATCAATTCTCTCCCCTCTGTCTCCCTAGAACTAGCGCTATCTCTCCTTCCCTCTATCTATTTATTTTTTTTTCCAATTAATTTTATTCATTTTTTATTTTAACTTCAAAACTCTATAAATACCTCTCCCCCTTCATTCTTTGCACACATCTTCTAAAAACTACCAAAAACCCTTGCAAATTCCTTTCTAAAATCCTTTCTTCTCCCCTACCCAAACCATGAGCTTCCTTCCCATATTTATTGTGTTTTCACAAAATTTTTCTTTTCATTCATCTTCCACATTCCATCTTCAAGTTTAGGTAAGCACTAAACCCTCTCTTTTCTTCATGTTAACCTAACATAAACACTTTGTGTGTTATGATTTCTAACACCCTATAAGCATTATGCTAAGGATGAAATCATGGAAACAACAATTTGTTCATGTCTTGTTCAACACCATATTCATTTATGATTTTTGTTATGTTCATGCTTCTAACATAACTTCTATACATTACTAAGTATACATATGTATCTATATTTCTAGAGTCTAAAGTTCACTAATCTAACCTCTTATTATGCTCTTATTTTGTTTCTTATTTAATGCTTACAATAAATAAGACTGGTTATTCTAGTCTTAGACTTATCCTTCATCAAGTCAAAACATGTTTTGGGACCTGTCCATAATCTAAGTCCCGGGAGCCTCGTACATAATCTAAGACTCCAATTTTCTTTCTTTTTCTCTTCTTTCTTTCTCTTATTTGCTGTATTTTTTAGAATGGAAATATTTGAGTCTCGAGGAGCCTTGATAAAGTCTAAGACTCCATAATTATTTCTTGCTTGATTTATGAGACTGGATGTATTACAAGTCTCAAGAAGCCTTGAACTAAATCTAAGACTTCCATGATTTTTCTTTATTCTTTTTCTTTTCCTTCTTTTTCATTTCTTATCTTTTTCTTTTAAACATGACTGGAATTTATTCAGTGCTAGGAAGTCTTAATAATAAGCTAAGACTTTCATATTCTTATCCTTATTTAGCTCTTTGATTTTCTATTCTTTCTATTTGCTACATGAGTTTATAAGTTGATTCTTGGCATAAATAATATGTTCACTTGCACGAATGATCATCAAGTAATGTTGTTGCCTCAGCAAAAATTTTCAAAATGAAAATATAAATTATGTCCTATTTTATAAAATGAGACTAAAGACTTTTAAAAATAAATTTGCAACACTTAAGAGAATTTTCCTTAAGGATAGGAATGGTTAGTTAAACACACTTTCTTTAAGAGTAAATTTTGACAATTCTTTGCCATGCAAAATTTTCTTAAAATATCATTAGACATATTAATGTTTTGCTAAGAACAAAGAACGAACCAATTTTTCATAGGCTAATTTAGGATCATCTAACTTAAAATAGAAATTTGTAATCCACATAGGAAAAACCAAGTTTATAAAATATGAAATTTATTTTATGAGATTAAAAAGATGTAGGAATAATGATCTTAGTGGTTATATAATTCCATCGCTACAAACTAAAAATTGTAATTTTCTTCATATGAGACAAAAGATTTTCCTCCTAAAGTTAACTTTACAAACTTCTAAATTAAATTTTTTTATGAAAAATCACTCTTGAGGTAATATTACTAAAATCATGCATATGATGTGAGCTAATATAAGTATCAAATGATTTTCAAATGAATAAAAAATTTATGCTTGCTTTAAAGTGTTCAAGAAGTGTAGAACTTCAAAAGTCATAAAAATATAAGGGTTCGAACCTAAGATCTAAATCTATGATGCCTTTTTAAGAGACCTAATGACCTTAAATGTTAAAAGTAACCTTAAAAATAGATAAACCTTTTCTATTAGTTAGAAAACGACTACTTATATGCAAAATTCCGAGTTAAAATGAGCAAGTTATTGTTGTTTTAAGTTGGAATTTTCGTAATCCGAATTTTACGACAAATTAGAAAATTTAAGTAGAAATTATATGGAACACTCATTTTAGATATTTCTTTTGTTTAAGTGACATAGAAGGCGATACTTTCTACTTGGAGGATTATTTCAATTAGAAGTGACTTATCAAGACATGGTTAAGTGAGTTGACTTCTTCAGTTTTCATACTCATGATTGTGCTTGTAGTATAGTGGCACTAGAAATAGAAAAAGATAAAAATGTAAAGTGCATTTGATTTATAATGTTTGATGAATGTATACTAAGCATATCGAGACTTGAATTGTCAATAATTAAATGAATGATTTGTTGCCATGTTAAAGTGTCTGCAAATTGTATGATCACCTTTAAGATATTTTAATAACATGCCAAGAGCTTTAAAAATTGATTCATGCATATCACATAGTGAATCTCATTGTATTCACTATTATACATTTGGTAGGACATGTGTACAATAGTGGTGGTTGGCATAATTAATGGTATCTACATGTGGTGAGTAGTAGCTCGTAAGACCTACAAAGGGGTGATTAGTAGCCGATAAGACCTACATGTTTTTTATAGCGAGTAGCAGCCGGTAAGATCTACAAAATCTATTTGCGAAAGTGATGACTGTAATTAGTCGATATACCTAACCCTGAATGAAGGGTGTAAATTCATTCAGCATATGATTCCTGAAAAACCATATGTCTTGCTTGCTCATATGTTTTGATGCATATCATATGCTTGTCTAAATTATATCTTGTCTGATATTTTGCTTCGAGTATGTTAATCCAAAAATTTGCTCACTAAGCTAGTTAAACTTACACCTCGATAGATTTTTGCTTTCACGGGATCACTTGCTACTTTATCCAAAGTCTCCTTACATCTGAGTAAGATTTCTCTTAGGAAGCTTTTTGGGGAAATCCAATCATGGACCTTAGATCGAAATTCCTTTAAAACCTTTTGGTGATAGCTATTTGATTGTATGTAAGACTAAGTTGTATTTCAATCCTTGGAGAAATTAGCGGGGGAATGCCCCTAAGTTGATGTGAAGAATTTATTTATTTTTCCTTATGTTTTTAATGTAAATGTTTATGTAGATTCTTGTATACTTTATATTACTTTCTCAAGCTGCATATCCCACTCGTATCTCCTATTGCTATATTGTACGTCTTATATATGATATCGAGTCTTTCACGTGACTAAGGTGGTCATTGCTAAGTCTCAATATTATATGTGGCGGACTATCATGTTTAGAGTACCATTTGAGGCGTGACAACTTTTGGTTTATTGTACAGAAGCATAGACAAAAATCAGGTATTCTTAGAGAGAGAAAAACATAGAGAGTAAGTCAAGCTCATAGCAATTGTTAGAGATTACGAGATTGAAGATTAAAGGACGTTTTCACTTATGACTTTTATCTACTCTTCTTCTATTTATGGTTTTATTGTTAGATCTATGGGATAATATAAAGTTTTACTCAAACTTTGAATAACCTTAGCCCAAATATGTAATTGGGATTATTTTAATTTATTGATAATTTAGTTTCTTGAATTTGTTTATGTGTTCTTTGTTATTTCTTGAATTGATACTACTAGTGTACTGATTAATGTTAGATTTTATAGCAGTAGATCAAGAAATCACCATTATAAGTAGCTCTGCATAAACGAAGAGATTTGTAAGCATTCTTAAAGATAGGGTGATATAAATCTTGTGTATAAGATTAAGACATAGAAGTGATTGAAATCAAATAGTAGATTCTTAAAACAGATAATGCGATTTAGGTTGCTATTAGCTTATATGAGATTCCACTTGATTGATCTAAGGTTAGACATTAGTAATCTCAAGAGAGATATTTCTAATTAAGCAATCCCATACTTTAAGAACTAATTTATCAATTGAATCTTGATTGGATGAAAGTTACACACTAGGGTTAGTGGTAATTCAAACTTAGGATACTCTTGTGACTTAACTTTTAATTAAAAAGGGATGTTGATTTCATGGTGATTTAATTAGTAATTAGTAATTATAGTTAGTTAAATAATTAATTGATTGGAACAGCTGAATTTGTATGTTAAATAAAAGGATAAGAGTAAGTACTTGTACTTGGTAATCTTCATGAGAACAATATCATGTGCTTGGTGCTATACTATAAAATCGATAGTTATATTTGCCTAATTGATCATAGAATAATACTAAGAATATGGATTTTGTTTGAGTGAAACAATCATAACAAGTTTATGGCATTGTTGCCAAGGATCGACAATAGTAGAAAAAGCTCAAAGCTTATTAATCTAGCCATTATATTTATTACTTGCTTTTCTTTCTCTAGAATTTGCTTAATATAATTTAACTTTGTGATTTTCCTTTTAATGCATGACTAGAAATCATTCTATGAGACTAGTAGATTTTGATCTAGAGCTAGAGAAAATAGTATTAAGGAATTTAAGGAGATTTGCGAAACAAATTATGGAAGCATCCCTGATCATGTTTTTTCTGTATATGCTTTTTAAAAATCTTTTTAGTTATATTCAATTTCCTTTAAATGAGCAGATCTTTAACCGATAGTGTATCGGGTACGTGTGCAGTAATAAAATTTCGGTGAATACCTAATCGTATCCACAAGGAGTAAGGACTAGCTATCAACTATATCAGTCCAATTCATAGCTAGACAAATTAAAAGATGTTTCTATTTTTGTATTTTCTTTTAATAAAACTAAACTACTAAAAATCTTGGATTTCCAACACCTTTGAATTGATTAAGTTATGAACCAACAGATCTGAATAATCAATCAATGTATGCTACTGATTAGAAATACAATTACCAATCCAAATTGTCAATGGGTTCAGTATTTTAATCAAATAAGCACCAAATAATAATCCCTTCTTCCAAAGTGAACTGTTATCCTAGATTTACCAATCAATGTTCCCTATTTCTAGGAAAATAATAAATTGACAAATCCATGTAATTTACCAAACCCTAATAGAATTCAAATTCCATATCTCTATGTGATTTCAAATCCTAATTAGATATTCACAATATCAATTAGAAGAGAATTTCCCAATTGCAATCCTAATCCATCATGAATTCCAGATGTAATCCAAAATACATGATTTGTGAAAAATCATCAACAATCCGAATATGAACAAAGATTTAATCAACAATAGAATTCATCAATCATATGAATCAGATCAACAACTCAAAACCGATTTATGATCAAAGGAATCAAGCATCAAATATCATCCAACATTTGAATATGAGAAAAAGAACAAAATCACCTATCAAAGAAATCTTGTTCTTGAAATCCAAATCCAAACAATGTTTTTCACTTAAATCTCGGTGTGGAATCCTTATTCAATCAATAATATAATTTAACTAGTGTTCAAACCCTAATTCTAGATCTAGGAGCAAAAAGGAATAGAATGATTTTTGTGCCTAAGGTTTCTTCTTGTTTTTAAAATGACAACATGATGAATTTATATAAAGGGTTACAAGGGAGTTACACTGGCATTAAAGGCTGGCAGCCTTTAATTAAATTTGACCGACCTTTAATGTGAAAATTAATTCCCGAGAGCAATTTTGAGTATACACCGGCTTCAACACCAGCGGCGTAACCGTTCCAGTTGCCAGCGTACAATGAAAAGTCACAAATTGCTTGATTTTCCCTTGTGAAAGCTGGCGGTCTAAAATCCAGCTTTAATAACTTGCATTTTTTTCATGCCTAACACCGACTCAAAGCCAGTGGCGTAGAGTGGAGAAATGCCGGTGTACATTTGAAAATTGCAGACGCTGGTCAATTTCACATTGAAAGCAGGCGGCGTAGCTTCCTTAATGGCCGGTGTACTTCTGTTTTTATCCAAAATTGATCAAAACTTCTCCAATTTGCATGTATTTGATTCATAAGTCCTCAATGACCTAAAATAATAATTTACGAACATTTAAGTACCATTTTCAATTGATTTTTATAAAATCTATAACATATAAACATGATTTGATTAATAGAAATTTGAGTAAAATATGACTTTATCAACTCCCCACACTTGAACTTTTGCTTGTTCTCAAGCAAAATAAATAAACTCAAAGTTGAAATCTATCATAGAATGTACAACACTTTTTTTCACAATCAAAATTCAAGCATCATTCTTTTTCATTGTACATGACTTGCATTTCTTGTGCCTACTGCTCAAACCAAACTGGGAACATGTAATTAGATTACTAGAATTAAAATTTAGCAGCTAATCTAGACAAAACAAACTTTAATTCTAGTGTTTAACAAAAGAATATTCCATCCAAAAGTAGATACACAATTCATTAAGGAAAAACACTCATTTATACTTCACTGGACATTTAGCAAATATATAATCTTAGCAACACAGAGTGAAAGCATATGGTATCCACTCTTTCCCTAGATTTCTCCCTTTTTATAATAAGGCTTATTTCAATTGGTACTTTGCATTCTTTTCTTTTTCTTTTCCATACAAGCATTTTTTTTTGGGAGGTTTTTGCCTCCATCTTTTTGTTTTTAAAGTTCATAATTTGAACTTTTTGCCTTTCTTCCCTTCTCGTTACAGTGAGTTCATTGGGTCGGCACATCCCAGGCTCATCACCTAAGTGACCAGGTTTTAAAATACCCCTAAGAACTCTTCCTCACTTTAACATTCAAGTTCAGATACTCATAACTCAAATACTTGAGTCATTGGAGTAGAGGCTATGCTTGTTTCTTTCTTTTTTAATGCAATAACAAATCAAAGACTTATTTTTATAAAGGATCACTAAGTTTAAAAGTGTCTTCTACCTCTTTCACTAAGTGTTATAAAGTTATCAATATAACTCAAAGAGTATATATAGACTAAAATTTCTTAGAAGTAGACCTATTTATTTTTCACAAAAAAGACTCGACCTACTCTCAAATTTCCAATTCTAAAGCTAAATACAAGGTAAATTTGTTCCTTAAAGATTTCACTACTTAATTTCAATAAGTAAACTAATCACAACAGTAGGTGAGTAAGGCACTTAACAAGTCAATTTACATTCTTTACATAGATGCTTTTCACAATTTTCTGCACAATCTCAAGATTTCATATAACTTTTTCAAAAAAGTTTGGCTTCAAATTGCCATATAATACTTAAGGACAAAACAATTCAAATGTATGGGTACACAATACAATTCATATGTCATAGATTGCAACCAAACAACATTTTAGACATTAGCAGTCATACTCAACTCCATTCTCCATTCATTATCCCTTCCCTCACACTTAAATTAAACAGTGAACTCACTGTTTCTAATCAGCTCAACAATAGGAAAGAAATAAAAAATAAAGGAGAAAAGGAAACAGTACTTCCCGTTTTGTTAATTGATGATAGTTGAGTTCCAACCGGTACAGCAAAAGAGAAGTTTCCATTTTTAAGTCCATTTGCATCCCTCTTGTTGTCTACAATTCATGTGCATTAGCTCCTGTTTTTCATCTTATCTGCACAATAGGGCACACTATCAAAGCAAAGAAAAACAACAAAAAAAGACAAAGATATTAATAGATAGATAATAGTAGGTTGCCTCCCACTCAGCGCTTGTTTTATAGTCTCAGCCTAACTTTCAAACTTTCTTCTTCAAGGAGGATCAAAATCACTAGTCTTCTTCTTGTCATCCATCATTTTCTTCTCATGTTCTACTCTTGCATTCTCAGTTGTGTTAGCTCTAATGGATTTAGGGTTCTTTTTCCATCTCTTCATGATATTCACATTCAACTCTTTATTTCCAACCCTTAACACCATCTTGCTATTCTTCAAATCTATGACAGCTCCTGCAGTGGCCATGAATGGGCAGCCAAGTATGAAGGGAATCTCTGGATCTTCTTCCATATCTAGTACCACAAAGTCCACTGGAAAAATGAACTTGTCAACTTTCAAAAGCACATCTTCAATTACCCCTCTTGGTCTTTTAATGGAGCGATCAGCCAACTGAATTGTCATCTCAGTCTTCTTGATTGCATCCCCCAATCCTAATTTATTAGCCACAGAGAAAGGAATTAAATTTATACTTGCACCTAAATCACAAAATGCATTTTTAAATTAAGTATCTCCAATAGTGCAATCCACTGTGAATTTTCCTGGATCATAAAACTTTATGGGTAATGCATCATTCAAAGCTTCAGTATAAGCTTGAGACAACATGACTGTCTCTCTCCCATTCATCTTCCTCTTCTTGCTCATGACTTCTTTCAAAAATCTTCTATACTGAGGTGATTCTTCTAAAATTTTAGTGAAGGGAATATTGAATTCAAGCTTCTTAAACACCTCTAAGAATCTCTCAAAATCTGCATCATCTTTTCTCTTTCTTGATCTTCCTGGAAAAGGAACCGATGGCACATTTGATCTGACAGTAGGTTCAATGACTATAGGAGTGTACTCCTGTTGTACCACATCTTCCTTCTGAGTTAATGTAGAAGCTAAAGTCTCATCAATCTCTGCCTGCTTACTTGCATCTGCTTTGATCTCATCTGCATGCTCAATTGGGGTAGAGGGCTTCTCAAGATTTGCAATTTGCTGTCCTAATTTCTCAAACCCCGCTATGGTCAAGTTTGCAAGCTTCTCAATTGCTGATTCCCATGTTGATTTTTCTTCTTTTGTTTCAACCTCGTTGACCACTAAAGAATTGCTGTCCAAATTTTCTGCACTTAACACAACTGTTTCTACTTTCTCTTTTTCTGGCCTTTCATTGTCAACTAGGATTTCTTCATTCTTTCCATCACAAGGAAGCTCCCAATCTGCACTTGTGCTAGCAAATTTAAACATAGATGAAACAAATTCAGCTAGACTTGCTACCTGAGTCTCCAATTTCTCAATAACCTCTTGTTGCTTCTCAAACTTTTCTTCCCATTTCTTCTCTAAACTCCTCATAAGTTCTTCAAAAGTTTTCTCTTTACCTGGATCTATAACCGTAGGAATAGGAGAAGAATTGGCAACAATCTCTTGTCTTGGAGTCTCACAAGTGTGGTGATAATCTTGATTTGTCATGCTGGAATCAAATTCTTGCATACCACCCTGATATTGAGTCATCATATGAATAGCCATGCCATGAACATACCACTGGATTAGAATTGTATGGATCAGTGTCTTGGCTTCCTAAAAATCCATCAATCTTTACAAACGCCAATTCTGGCGACATAAATGATAAGTTCCCTCCAGTAGCTAAATTTATCATCGTCTTACCATAATCATCTATGCCATTAAGGAAAAAATTCAGATGAGTCCAAGTAGGTGAATTATGATAAGGGCATTGGCTCATCAAATGGCGGAATCGTCCCCAAGCATTTGTCAAAAGCTCTCCATCATATTACCTAAATGAATATAATTCTGATCTGATCTCTGAAGTACAACAATATGGGAAAATTGGTGCTCTTTGATTATCCATCTCTTATTCTTCAAGCACATGAAAAGAGAAAAAGAAAAACTGAGTAGATTGTACAAAAAAAAAAAAAAAAAATCAAAGACTAGTATATGCAAATGAAGAAGAAAGCAATTTTTTTTAATATTTTGCAATTTTTTTTATATTTTTTTTCCATTAAAGCCTAGTCTACCAAAGTCCTGAAAATTGAAAGTAGCACCGATCACTCCCCGGCAATGGCGTCAAAATACTAATCACGCATTTTCAATATATGCTTTTTAAAACTCTTTTTAGTTATATTCAATTTCCTTTAAATGAGCAGATCTTTAACCGATAGTGTATCGGGTACGTGTGCAGTAATAAAATTTCGGTGAATACCGAGTCGAATCCACAGGGAGTGAGGATTAGCTATCAACTATATCAGTCCAATTCATAGCTAGACAAATTAAAAGATGTTTCTATTTTTGTATTTTCTTTTAATAAAACTAAACTACTAAAAATCTTAGATTTCCAACACCTTTGAATTGATTAAGTTATGAGCCAACAGATCTGAATAATCAATCAATGTATGCTACTGATTAAAAATACAATTACCAATCCAAATTGTCAATGGGTTCAGTATTTTAATCAAATAAGCACCAGATAATAATCCTTTCTTCCAAAGTGAAGTATTATCCTAGATTTACCAATCAATGTTCCCTCTTCCTAGGAAAATAATAAATTGACAAATCTATGTAATTTACCAAACCCTAATGGAATTCAAATTCCATATCCCTATGTGATTTCAAATCCTAATTAGATATTCACAATATCAATTAGAAGAGAATTTCCCAATTGCAATCCTAATCTATCATGAATTCCAGATGTAATCCAAAATACATGATTTGTGAAAAATCATCAACAATCCGAATATGAACAAAGATTTAATCAACAACAGAAATCATCAATCATATGAATCAGATCAACAACTCAAAACCGATTTAAGATCAAAGGAATCAAGCATCAAATATCATCCAACATTTGAATATGAGAAAAAGAACAAAATCACCTATCAAAGAAATCTTGTTCTTGAAATCCAAATCCAAACAATGTTTTCCACTTGAATCCCGGTGTGGAATCCTTATTCAATCAATAATATAATTTAACTATTGTTCAAACCCTAGTTCTAGATCTAGAAGCAAAAAGGAATAGAATGATTTTTGTGCCTAGGGTTTCTTCTTGTTTTTAAAATGACAACATGATGAATTTATATAAAGGGTTACAGGGGAGTTACACTGGCATTAAAGGCTGGCGGCCTTTAATTAAATTTGACCGGCCTTTAATGTGAAAATTAATTTCCGAGAGCAATTTTGAATATACACCGGCTTCAACACCAGCGGCGTAACCGTTCCAGTTGCCGGCGTACAATGAAAAGTCACAAATCGCTTGATTTTCCCTTATGAAAGCTCGTGGTGTAAAATCCGGCTTTAATAATTTGCATTCTTTTCATGCACAACACCGGCTCAAAGCCGGCGGTGTAGAGTGGAGAAATGCCATTGTACATTTGAAAATTAGAGGCGCTGGTTAATTTCACATTGAAATCTGGCAACGTAGCATCCTTAATGGCCCGTGTACTTCTATTTTTATCCAAAATTGATCAAAACTTCTCCAATTTGCATGTATTTGATTCATAAGTCCTCAATGACCTAAAATAATAATTTATGAACATTTAAGTACCATTTTCAATTGATTTTTATAAAATCTATAACATATAAACATGATTTGATTAATAGAAATTTGAGTAAAATATGACTTTATCAATCCCTACTAAGTAGAAGGAAGAAGTATCCAAGAATGACAACGTCAGTGATATTGGCCATAATTGTCACACCCCGCCCCCGCAGGCGACGGCGATGTGATGCCAGGGCAAACAAACCCACCACTGGCCCCCTAGTGGTAATGGTCGACACCACCATTGCATCATGGTGACCCCAACCAACGCATGCCCCAACGGGTACCACGGGCACTATAGGTATTATTACCCTCAAGATAGATTGACCCCAGTCTGCAGCCTCTAGGGATCGAACCCATAACCTGAGGCTTTTGCCTGCCCCAAAGGCAGCACCTTTCACCAGTTGATGGTAGCATCGAGTTTGGGATGAAAGAATAACTGAATGGAGGAATCACCTAAATTTCTCCCAGAGAAATCGGAACATTTAATGGAACATTCCCTAACCTCTTAGATTTTAGAGACTTCCTCTTCAGTAGAAGAAGACTAATCTTGAAGAGTTAATGATGCATTTTATATAGTCTTTGAATGCTACCTAGATGAAACATAAGGCATCTATTCATGATTTGGAGACGTAGAAAGGTTGGATTACTAAACTGTTGTTACAAATAAATCAAGGGACATTGTTTGGTAATATGCAAGAAAATCCAAAAGAGTAAGTTAAGGTAGTATCCCCTAGAAATGGTAACGAGTTGCAATTTGCCATGACAAGGAAGTTAAGGGTAGTTTTAACTAAGATGGAAAACGAGCATGGTTGTCAAACTCACAAGTCAACTCGTACGCTTCTACAAGTTTACGAGTTGATGATGAGATTTCGATTCAACTCACATACAAAATCATTTTTTGAGTAAAATAGTAAGTACAATCTTAGAATCGTAAGTAGAATCGGTAGAATTGATGGTAGAATCGGTAGTAGAATCGTAGTAAAATCGTAAAGTTGTAATTTTACAATTTTTTTTCTAGTTGAACTTTAAAAATGCAATCAATTTAAAATATATAAATTTAGGGTTTTTGGAGTTGGTTCTTAATATTTATCTTAATCTAACTTAATTTTAGTTTTTTAAATATTTTTTTTCCTTTTATTTCCTTTTTTTTTTGTATTTTTCAGAGAGTTATTTTCTTTTAGGTTATATACTCTGATGTATTTTGAATAATTTGAATGAAAATTAAACTAATATATATATGATATATTTTTCCTTTTTTAATAATTTTCTATATATAATTTATTTGCCATAAATGCAATGATTTTTTGTGCAAATCTATACTGAACATGAAAATGTTCATTACTGGAAAAAACTAGCTACTAACACATAATTATTTAAATGATTTGCAATACATCTTAATAATTGTAGAGTATGAATCATCATTAAATAAAAATAAATTATTTTAATTATAAATTGCACTAAATATATTAATGACAGTATGCGAATTATGATTGGTAAAACTTAAACTTTTGTTGTATGTAACTAATTTAATACTGAATTCTTTATTTTCATAATTTATTTAAAGTTTTATTAGTTTAGTAAGTACATCGATGGTTTTTAAAGCAAATTTACATTAATTGTAGAATCTTACGATTCTACGTTTCGATTTTTCGTTCTGATTCTATAGACCCCTTAGCAATTCTATGTAGAAACTCGAGTTTGACAACATAGAAAAGAGGATGAAAAGAAGGAGAATTTGGAATTGCAGGAGAAAAAGCAACCATAGAAAGGGAAGGAATTTAAACCACTAATTTCTTACCTACCTCTCTTGAAGAAGGACTGCATTGATAAACAATCTGGTAAGTTTCTAGAACTTTTCAAGCAATTACGTATTAACTTACCTTTTGTTTTAGCATTATCATAGATGCCAATATATGCCAAATATTTGAAGGATTTGTTGTCCAATAAGAAGATGTTAGAGGAGATATCAATGGCAATGCTATGAGAGGAGTGATCAATAGTTCTTCAAAACAAGCTGCCTGAAAAGCTAAATTATCTAAAGTGCAATACCCTGTTTGATTAGAGGTTTGTCAATGGAGAGAGCCTTAGTAGATTTTGGAATGAACATTAATCTTATGCCTTATAAGATGTTCAAGAAATTAGGTTTTGAGAGAACCTAGCTGCGGATTTAAGCTGACGATATTTTCAAAGATAGTTTTCAAGACTAGATACGAGCATTATGAATTCGTGGTTATGCCTTTCGATCTTACAAATGCCCCAGTTATATTTATGGATCTTATGAAAAGGGTCTTTAAAGAGTAAATGAATTCGGTTGTAATAGTGTATATTGATGATGTTTTCATGTAGTCAAAGATTAAAGGAGAACCTGAAGAACATTTGAGATTAGTTTTGAGAATGTTACATGATGAAAAGTGGTATGCTAAGTTCACCAAGCACAAGTTTTGTTTGGAGTTAGTGTTTCTCTTAAAACATGTTATGGACGGAAATGGAATTTCAGTAAATCCTAAAAAAGAGAAAGTTATAAGGGAATGGTCAACTCCTAAGAATATATCGAAAATCAGAACTTCCGAGGAACGGCAAGATATTACAAGAGATTTATAAAGGATTTTTCCAAGGTTTCTAAATCCTTTAATAAGAATGACTCCAAAAGGAAGTAAAGTATGTGTGGGATGATAACTGTGGAAGTAGTTTCCAATAGTTAAAAAGAAAAGTTAGTATATGCACCAATGACAACTTTGCCAATGAGTAGTGAAGAGTACATTATTGGTATTGATACTTCTTTACAAGAGATGGGTTGTGTTTTGATGCAAGGTGGTAAAGTTATAACATATGCATCTAGATAGTTAAATCCTTACGAAAAGAATTGACTCACTCATGACATGGAACTGGTAGTCATAGTTCATACGTTAAAAAGTTAGAGACACAAATTACTTGATGAAAAGTGCAAAATCTTCATGAATAACAAGAGCTTGAAGTATATTTTCAACCAGAGAGATCTGAATATGAGACAAAGGAGGTGGTCAGAACTAATAAAGGATTTTGATGCGGATATACAATATCACCCTAGAAAAGCGAATGTTGTGGTAGAAGCTCTAAGTAGGAAGAGGAATGAGAATTTAGTAGCTTTGGTCACCTCAGAGCGATATTTGTTAGACGACATGAGAAAGATCATGTTGAAAAGTAGAGAAAAAGTATTGAGATAACCAATATAAATTAGAGAATAGTTAAATCCTATGAAGATATGAATGTGCATAAGGAATGGCCATTGCAAGAAGGAAATATGATCTTAGTGAGTTACGAGAAATATATGAATGGTGAACAATGATGACATCTACACTAATCTATGATCATAAATTTTGGGATGATTCTTAAACAAAATCTATAAGAAGATATAAATTGTTATATAAAAAGCAATACAAGTTTTGGAAGACAATTGGAAAAGTACGATGAATAAATAAAAGTTGTGAATTGTCTACGGTGGTTAACAGGGGTGATAAAACTAACTAGCAGATACAAAGATGCTATGATCATATGGAATAACAAAGCAATGTAAGGTTAGATCATTAGAGTTAGAGTTGAAAAATCTTAAGTTCAATGATTTGAGTTCTCTGATTATTAATTGAAAGATTATAAGGTAACTATGTCCTAACGAAGTTTCGATGGAGATTATAGTAGTTAGAGGTAATGTATAATGGTTTAATTGTGTTAATGAGTTAGATTGAGTTTTCTACAGTACAATCTACAGTTGTTTTGGAGGATGTAATGATTGATTTATGAATTAAGATAAAAGTATATAATCAAAAGATCTTTTGTTGAGAAGTAGATTTAATAGTTATATAAGGATATCAAATCCAAGTGAAGAACAATCACTTAATATTGGGCCAATAAATGGATTGTATGGTGAAACCTGGAGACGAAGTGCATTAGTAATCTAAATATCAAAGAATTATTGGAACGTTAGGAGTAATGATGTCAAAGGACGAGTTAGAAGTTATCCAATTTTAAAGGTTTCTTAAGGACATAAGTATTAATTTTAATCCTCATGTATATATTGATGGAAAATATAAGAAAATATATTGGAGATTTAGAAAACATATTGGAAGAAGTATGGTTAGTTAATGAGCATTTTGAGATTAGATGAATGATATGCACGTGATATGAATTATTTTTTATATGGAGCAATAAGGCTAAAAACTAAGTTGAATCAATGGAAGTACAAGTAACACAGTGACATTTAGAGCTCTAGGCTAATGTAAGATTTGACTTTTGGAATTTCAATTGGGAACTATAGTTATGAGATTTTCAGCTTTCTAAACATCGCCTGAGGAAACTGAATTGGAGATTTAATACAATGAGGTTGAGGCAAGATTTCTTGATGAATATTGTTAATAAGTTTAAGTTATAGTCAAGAGTTATGAAGTAACAGAGGAAGTGAATCAAAATTTAGTGGTGAAAATTAAGAATTAAAGAAACGTCTATCGAATTATATTCTAGCTAGAAGATATAAGCATGAAGATGGGTCAATATGGTGTAAAGAATCAGAAAGAAAAAGAAAAGGAGTGACAGAGAACTAATGGATGCATGGATAAAAAGGAGATAGTGATTTGGGTAACTTTTGAGGACGAAAGTTCTTTTAAGAGGGGAGAAATGTAATATAAAGAAGGACAAATTTGTCATTTGATATAAAATAAGAGGGTTTTATGGTCAACCTTAAAGTATATAAGAGGATTATTAAGAAGGGTGAAAGAGTCAAAGGATATTAAATAAGAAGGTTTTATGGTCAAAGTTGAAATACAATTGTATTGTGTTCATATGATAAAGACTTGATTAAGATTGGCATCAATTGGATCAATTTCATTATTTTCTGCAATAAAGACCGGCACCTCTGATGAAGAACGCCACCGGCCTAGGTTTTAAATTTGCCAGCATACTCTATAACAGACTGTACGCCGTCTCCTAGAGAATCTATGCCGCTGGCGTATAGACGGCATAGGATGGGAACAGTAGCGTTTTTCTTAACGCTGAGAGGAAAGCTGTCGGCGTTCATAGGGTTTCTTCTCAACACTAGCATGAAAGTCGCCGGCGTAGGTCAAAGATTTGCCGGCGTACGATGGGAGAATTTGAATTCTGGAGATCAAAGCCTCAAAGAACGCTGCCGGCGTTCGTGTAGATTTGGCCAGCGTATGGTGTAAGCCGGCAAAATCTGCAGATACGCCACTGGCTTAGGGCCAGCGTATGACCAAATTTCTATAAATACGACGCGAAAATCATTTTCGACAGATTTTTCTTTGTATCATTTCTCCTTCGTGAAAGAGAGTTTTAGAGAGTTCTTGGAGATATATGCTTGGAAAATCATCAGGAGAATATTTTCTGATCCAAAGGAAGTAATCTTAATCTTTTCATTGGGATTCTCTACAAATTTATACAAGTTTCTTAGGGTTTGGTTGAATTTTTATATGAAGGTTTTTGAAGAAAAACCCTAGCACGTGTAAGATTAGTGAATTGGTGAATGTGAGACGGGTTTTAGTAATTCAAAATAGTAAGTAAATTTCATCTATTATAGATTCCAACAAAATATGATCTAAACGATCCTTATATGTTCTTAATATATTGCGAATTAGGGTTTTGGTGAAAATATTTGGTGATTGTGGAATTTTGTGCGGTTCCTTATTATTCTTGAAGATAATTGTGGAGTTTGATCGGAATAGACGGTTCAAATAACGGAGATTTCTTTTCAGGTTAGGATTTTTGGAAAATTCATGTTTGTTAAGATATCGCGATCATGTCTGTTGATATATATATATCTTGCAACAGGACATTTGGAGTTTGTGAAACTGTTGTGGATGTGGATATAGGAGATTGTGGAGTTTGGGTTGGCTTTGTTGTTGTTGGTATCAGGTTCTGAGGACTTGATTTAGATTCCTGAGATTTAGAAAGGTACGACCAATCCATTGTTTGATGTATGTTCTTGTAGATTAGAATTTTTGTGATTAGATGTAGGAGCAGAATTGCATAATGAACTTAATAAATATTCGGCTTAATAATTGTCTGTCTGGTTGTGGTTGGCTTTAACCAGTAGAGACCTGGCAGACGGTGATACTGGTGAGGCACTCTAATAATCTTAGTGTGAGGTTGTCCCGAGTGGACTCGTGCTAAGAAATGATTCCAGTAGAATTTAGGTGTTCAGGAATTGGGATGTTTGGGGAGTACCCACTCATCCATATATGTATATGATTACTTATTTTCCAATCAGTTGGTTGTTTTTATAACAGAGTCTGAGTTACTCTGAGTTCAAGATTTATGTATACTAGATTCTGAACTGTGTTGTTTTGCTGGACTAAAATAGATAATAATATGTTGTATGCATTTAGTTCAGTTGCATATATTTATACATGTTGTATGTGCATAACATTGCTTGAACTGGATTAGATATTATCGTACTGGGCTTCGTAGCTCATTCTATTATATTCCAGGTATAGGTGATGATAGCATGATATATGATCTATCGGGTTTTGATATCGTCTATGAGGATGGGGATGGCGTTAGCGGTCCTGACTACCCTGCTGATGACTAGTTGTATAGTCATAGATGATATAGGATGGATCACAGAAGACTTTTTATGTCTAATCTATATTTTGTTCATTAAATTTTTAAGTTGTATTTGGAGTTTTCTTGTGGTGATAGTTTTAGGGTATGGTTCGACTTGTTGACCTGCAGTTGTGTCAACAATGTCTAGTTTTTCTGATTATGGAGATTTCATTCTTATCAGAATGTTTATTTATGAGGACCACATGTCTTATTTTATACCTTGTGAGTTATTCAGGTTTTATTCAGGTTAATTGTGGAAATTATAGCCTTAGCATGTCCTAATCAAGAGAGGACACGTGGGGGGTTGCAATGCCTTATTTTAGGGCGTTACAGTATGCTACCAACATACATTAGGTAACTATCGGTGTATGTTGTGGCTATTCAAATTCCAAAGTTTTGTTCTATAAGAATGGCGACCAGATCTAATTTGATATCATCCTTAGACATTAGAAAACCCTATAATAGAGAGAGTATTGTATTAGAATGAGTGGCTAAATCCTTATTTTCTAGCTAAAGGATTGTTACAAGATTCAGTTCTTCAAGAATCGTGAGATCGAATTGATTTATTTTGTTTTGTTCTTGTTTTGAGTATTCATGTATCCTTTGATCTTTTTGTTTTTGTTATCTTGTTTGATTAATGCAAATTTGGATCCTTAGGTTGCGTTTGGTTGTAAGGACAAGACAGAACAAGAAGAACTGGACAGCACAGTACAAAGAATACTGGACAGAACAATTCTTTTGTACCACGTTTGGTATCTATGGAACTGGACAAGGATTTTTGTGCTGTCCTATGTTTGATATACACAAGTACAGGACAGAACATCATCTTTTGACCATTATACCCCTATATTACTATACATTTATTTAACTAATTTATTACGTTATTTAATAAATAAAATTTTAAAAGATTAATTTATATATACAATTAAAATAAATACATATTATATTAAATAAAAAATTCATAATTAAACTTTTTTTTCCTTACAAAAATTCGCTACCTAATTAAAATATTAAATATCCATATAATAAATTAATTTGCTTAATATTTAATAAATATAAAATTAATTAAATTAATGCTATCAATATTAAGCTAATTAATTACATAATAATTTATTACATTAGTAGTGAATATTAATATTGAACAATATTAAGTAATTATTAAATTAACGGTAAATCATAAAAAAAATATACCTTACTTTAATCATACATAAATAGACTTATATAATCATCATAATATAATTTGCAATGTTAAACAGTTTGCCATTGTAATGGAAAAAAATTTTCAATACTTACATTTTACAGTAGCGAAAAAAAAAGTACAAGTAATTGACCAAAAATACAACTTTTTAATTTCTACGACGTGCCCTCCATTCGTCGTACATTTCTTGTGCTAGATTGTTTCTCATTTGAGTCCAATCCACAGTAGCCTCTATCGTTCCAATGGTATTGATACCATCTTCCCCAATAGGAACTTCATCGCCTTCTATTGGAGCATGCTCCAATGGATCTAGTGGCATGTACATTCGAATGAAATTGTGCAGTAAACAACATGCTAGTATCATTCGACATTGTATTTTAATCGGGTAAAATGAAGGACTCCTTAGAATACCCCATCGTTTCTTCAAAATTCCAAAACATCTTTCTATAACATTTCTGGCCTTTGCGTGCCTATAATTAAATAATTCCTCACGATTTTGTGGTGCACGTCGACCTGCAGCCCATTCTTGAATATGATAACGTCTACCTCTGAAAGGGGCAAGAAAGCCTGGCCCATTAGTGTATCCACCATCCACGAGATAATACGAACCTATAAATAAATGCAACATCATAAATTTAAATACAATTTTATTGCTTTAAAAATAAAATGAAATATGATTTCTTTTTATGCACATACCAGTTGGAACTCTTAAACCATTAGACCGAATAACTGCGTCATGCAATACTCTAGAGTCCGATGCGGACCCTTCCCATCCTGCTAATACATAAGCAAATCTTAGGTCACGGGTACATACACCCAAAACATTTGTTGCAAGATGCCCTTTCCTTGTTCGATATCTAGGTCTATCTGTAGTAGGTGTCGTCACTGCAATATAGGTACCATCTAATGCTCCTAGACATCCCTAATAAGTCTCAAAACAAGCAAAAAAAAAAAAATGATTATCGACACATTATAATAAATTTGGCCTATTGTGAATGAGTTTAAAAAAAATTAAATTAATACCTTAAACCACTTCCACCTTTCATCAGTGCAATCTTGTGCTACAGGATCTGGTTTTGCAAGTAACACATCTTCTAACCTCAAAATAGCAGCCAAAACTTGATGGCAATTTCTACTAATAGTCTCACCTGATCTACAAAATCTCACTTGAATATTCCTATTCTTTGTGTGATGTGCAAGTATATTGAGGAAAATAGCAACTTGTTCTTCAACTGTAGTCCTTCCATTAGTGTGCATTCCCCCTCGCACCCTAAGAAGCTCACAAAGATGCGCGAAAGTATTCCTACACATCCTCAATTCCCATATGCAATTTGTATCACTTCCTTTTGTAAGCGAATCAATCACTTCTCTACGTGTTTCATGCCTAGCTAATGTTCGTTCATCCAATACTCCTTTCTCTACCTCTCTTGCCAAAATAAAGTTCATGTAAAAAAAACCAGCAGCAGCCATTATAAGCATATTGACATAAATCCTTAATCCAAGAAGGCAAATGAAAATCTCATGTTGATCCATTATCTGTAGAAAATGCAAGACAAATAATTATAGAGGAATTTTAAACTCAAAAATTAGAAAATCCAGTAGAACATGTTTGGTATAAGAAGAATAGGATGAAAGATGGATATATAAGACAAAACGCCAATCATAGAATAAAATATCAACATCATGATTAAAACAATAGTTGATACTAACATTGTTGATACTAACATTGTTGCTCTTTTGTTACTTTTTTCTTTTTTGGGAAACTACACAGCTGTCCTTTAGCACCCGTAGCAAACATGATTAAAACAATAGCCGGACCAAAATATGATGGAAAGTATCTACACAAACTTGTAAATTTTTCATTCTGGAGTATCTGGAGTTGCACTCTATACATAAAACTTGAATACTATGTCGAATACGCACAACTAATTCAAATGTGACACGATTGGACATAATTATAAAGTTAATGCACTTCAGTATCTAACTGATACTAGATCATTTTTCATTTGAATGCGAATTTGACATGACATGTAAACTCAATACAATGATCTAAAATATCATGTCTTTTCCCAGCTAATAGAACCTGGATTTGTGTTCAAAGAGCAATAAATTCCTCCATAGAAGAGAACAATCAGTTCAAGGAATTAAAGACGTCAGAACCCAAATTTGGACTAAGAAAAACAGGTAATCACCTGATGGATGAAAGAAAAATGTATTATAAATATGACATTGCTACATTGCTAGGTATGACTGGTATCACTTTTACCCACATGCTTCTTAGCACGATTCCAGGTAAAGATTTTAGGAATTTAGAAGGTCATTAGTGGCTGTTACAGACTAAGCCAACAAAATCTGTATGGCATCCCATTAGTTTTACTTAACCAGAGAAAGGACAGCCCATCTCTATCATCAAGTCATGACCAAAATATAATAGTATAATATTATATATATATCATATGACTATATTGTAGGACAATGTTGATTGAAGACCCTATGATGAAAACATTCATTTGTTGCTACACGCAAGGTGTAAGAATAAGTGACGAATAATTATTCTGGGACGCATAACAGTACTAGTAATAGGCAATTCCATCATTGATGTTTCACATTCATCTTCTCCATTAAAAGACCAGGTAATAAATATTGGTTCTAATATTGGTAAGACTATAAAGAGCAGTTACAAGGGTAAGGCATTGGCAGCTGCTTGTGTTTTCATGCAAAGTCTCATGTGAACACAAAAAGACCAGGTAATAAATGAATTAAAAAGATAAAGAGGAACCCAACCTCTTCACGATCCAAAACGAAATAGAATTATATACTAATTAATGTACAATGAGTTTTGAGTTTCAAACCATGTTATCATATTTATGACCTGTAACAGCAGGGGTATGGTAAACAAGTACCTGAACTGGAAAAAATAAAGAAATGGGAAACGAAACAAAGAGCAGTTCTTTTTTCGAATGGGAAAGATTCTTCAAGTTAAAAAAAAAAAAGTGACATTTTTTAAACCCAAAAACAACATTTTCTGGTTTCACTTTTTACATAGACAGGCAGAAAACATAAGGGGAATTTCATCAATTCAAACATGATATCCTTCATGCTTAAACAACCCCAGAACAACACCACATTACACCAACAATTTTCTCAATCAACATTTTAACCAGCATTTATGATAATTAAAAAAATTATACCAAAACACTCATTTTCAGCAAAACAAGTCATCATTCCAATTCATGAAACCATATCCTTATTCACAATCCCCTCAAACACTTTCCTAGCATCAATCAATGCCATCACAACAAATCCATAGAACATAGAACACCATGTCCATATCAGAAACCATATTTACTCTTGTTGCAAACAGCATTGCAAGACCAATGGATTATCCCCAAACAACAAACAACAAAAAACAGAGATGGGACTCTGAATTCTTTGGAAGCATGGCCTGATTTCTCCCCAAACAAAAAATAAAGCAACACCCGAAACAATATGAAAAAGATTAAATCATCCAACTTTTCTTATACTCATTAAACTCATGCAATCCTAAACTAGGAAACTTCGATTATCCTAAAAGATGAATAAGATAATTAAGTGAAGAAGGAAACTTCGTTGTCTTATTTCAAGATTACAATTTTTTCAAACTTAATAACAAAGTAAAACAAGACCGTGAACAAGTATATGTAAGATAAATAAGATAATTAACTTACTTCTTGCACTTATTAGAGGAGATTTGTCTGCAAAGTCAAACAAAAGTAAATTCCATTAAAATCCATTTCCATGGAAAACGAGAGAGAGAGAGAGAGAGAGAGAGTTACAAAGCTGGTGTTGAAGTAGAATGACTCACCGAGTTTGGGTTAGGGCTCAAGATCAGGCATTGAAGTAGCAAATAAAACTGAGTTAGGGTTAGGGTTCATATTCAAGCGTTGCAGTAGAGGGGGATAATTTTGAAATTTGCTAATTTGAATAAGGATAAAATTGGGCTTGTAAAAGAAATGGCTTGGTTGTCCA
This sequence comes from Combretum micranthum, assembly GCA_024138025.1. Classification (NCBI taxonomy): domain Eukaryota; kingdom Viridiplantae; phylum Streptophyta; class Magnoliopsida; order Myrtales; family Combretaceae; genus Combretum; species Combretum micranthum. The sequence continues at coordinate 338,555 of JAMXBD010000399.1, read as the reverse complement.
GTGCTACAATTTCTTGTTCCATTATCCACATGGGACAATTTTTTTAGAAGTTGTCCAATCCCTTAAAGACCTCTTGTCCAGTCCCAAGCCCAAAAGAAAACAACCAAACAAGGGATAATATATTTTGTCCAGTCCTGTCCCACAAAACCATGGGAACCAAACACTCCCTTATATTCAGTAAGCAGGGTGATAATCAGTCAATTAGAATATCAAATCCGTCATTGTTTGATTGTTCTAATATCTATGACACAATAGCATGATTGATTATGAGATAGGTAATCGAATTATGTTATGAGGATATATAACCTGATCTAAATAGGTCAAGCGTTTGATTTTTTGGTCAAAATTGATTGTCTCTCTTGTTTTTTATGCTTTTGATAAATTAAACCCTAAAGGACTTGTTTAGGGTTTTTTAGTCGAAAGGAAAAATAATCAAAGAGCTTGTTTTGGTTATCGATTAAGTATGGAGAGATAGGTTGTTATAACTTGTTAACAACCATAATCAATTTATCCGAGATGAAGAACAAAGATTTTTGCATCAATGGTCACTTCTTTGAACTGAGTTGTGGTAATACCTTTTGTTAGGAATCCTTTGATATTGAATTAAGTCTTAAACTGTGATTGCTTTTTTTAAGAAATAATTAATTTTATTTGAATTTCACAAAACCCCCCTTCTTTCCTTATTCTAATCTTTGAATAGAAATAGATTTCACCAATTTTTGTGCATCAACCCTACTCATTGCTATATAAAAGTTATACGTTTTAAGAGTAGGATTATATATATTTGTCGGATTCAACACCCACCAAATTTTTTGCGCTGTTTTCAGGGATTAGTGTTGAAATTTTATTTTTATTTTCCTTTATGACTCGTTCTTCTAATACAGGTGACCTTGAATTCGATCCAGAAATTGAGAAGGCAACTAGGAAATTGTGAAAAGAAGCTAAATTGCGTGCAAAAGATGCCACTTCATCTTCATCTCCTGGATTGAACCTTGCCCTTGATTTAGTTGAATCATCCTGTGAGTCTGAAAAAGAAGAATCTAAAATGGAAGAACAAGAAATGGCTAATTAGGAGATAACATTAAGAGAATCAGTTACACCAGATTCGACTCAGCAACTGCTTTGCATTCAATATCTAGAGTTGAATGTGGCCTTTGAGTTAAAATATGGCTTGATACACTTGCTGCCCACCTTTCATGGCCTTGAAAATGAAGATCCTCACAAACACTTGAAGGAATTTCATGTGGTGTGCTCTAGTATGAGGCCACAAGAAGTACTGAGGAGCAAATCAAGTTGCATGCTTTTTCATTTTCATTAAGGGATAAAGCAACGAATTGGTTGTTTTATCTACCTCCAGGTTCTATCACTACTTGGCTGACATGGTCAAATTATTACTGGACAAATTTTTCCTTACTACTAGAGATGCTGGTATTAGAAGGGAAATTTGTGGAATTAAACAGAGACATAAAGAACCTTCATGAATACTGGGAGAAGTTCAAGCAATTGTATGCAAGTTGCTGATAACATGGGATTCCATAACAAATCCTCATCTAATACTTCTATGAAGGATTACTTCTTATGGAGAGGAAGATGATGGGTGTAGCTAGTGGAGGTACTATAGTGAACAAAACCCATGGTCAGGCTAGGGAATTGATTTCTCTTATGGCTGCTAATTCACAACAATTTGGATTCCGACATGATTCCTCAACAAGGAAGGTTAATGAGGTAAATTTTTCTCATCTTGAAAATCAAATTTCCAATCTAACTTCTCTTTAGTAAATGGCTGTAAGAAATCAACAACAGGTCAAAGCATGCGAGATATGTGCTGCTCCTAACCATGCCACTGATATGCGTCCTACACTTCATGAGGACTCACATGAACATGCCAATGCAATAGGAGGATTTCCAAGACTACCACAAAGGAAACATGATCCTTATTCAAATACTTACAATCCTAGATTATCCTAACTTCAGCTATGGACCTAGAAACTTCCAACAGTATTAGCCAAGACCACAAAATCCAGCACCACAACCTTCTTCAAGTTCGGATATGTCTCTGGAAGAAATTGTAAAATCACTAGCCATTAACATAAAGCAATTTCAAGATGAGACAAAGCAAAGCATTCAAAACTTGGAGAATCGAATGAGTCAGCTTGCATCCTCCGTGAGTAGGTTAGAATCCCAAAATAAATTGCCTTCTCAGACTATTAATAATCCAAACAAAGTGTTAACGCAATTTCTTTGATAAGTGGCAAGAAATTTCAAGAATCCAACAAGAAGGCAAGCCAGAATAAATCGGAGGAAGAAACTAAAAAAGAGGTAATGACCCAACACATTCAAGACAATCAAATTGGAGGACCTTCAGTTGAACCACTCAAGGAAATGGTGCCAACACATCTTTTTCCTTCTAGATTGACTAAGTCCAAGAAAGAGGAGGAAGAAAAGGAGATTCTTGATACTTTTCACAAGGTTGAGCTAAATATCCCTTTACCTGATGCCATTAAACAAGTACCTCGGTATGCGAAGTTTCTTAAAGATTTGTGCACTAACAAGAAAAAGCTGAAGGGAAATGAAAAGATAAGTGTAGGAGAGAACGTTTTAGCTATACTTCAGAGGAAGCCTCCTCCTAAATGCAAGGATCCAGGTATGTTCACCATTCCTTGTAAAATAGGTAATGGTCAGATTGCAAATGTCACGTGTGATTTAGGTGCTTCAATCAATGTTATGCCTCTGATGTCTGAATGTTGGTCCATTAAAGGAAACAAGTGTGATTATTCAACTTATTGATAGGTCTAATGTATAACCTAAATGTGTCTTAGAAGATGTTCTAATGCAAGTGAATGGGTTGGTTTTCCCTACTGATTTTTATGTTCTTGACATGGAAAATGATGATTCTCTTAATCCATCATTAATTTTGTTAGAGAGACCATTTCTTAAGACATTTATAATGAAAATTGATGTGCATGATGGTACACTCACTATGGGATTTGATGGTGTGATTATTAAATTCAATGTATATGATGCCATGAAATATCTTAGTGACATTTCTCCTATTTTTGTGATGCATGTTACAGACCCATTAGCACATAAAACATTTGATTTGATTGATGATGATAAGTTAAAAATTACACTTGAAAGGAGTTTCAGTGTTAAGAAATTGAAGAAGATTGAAAAGAAGTTTGTGATATCCCCTTATTTGTAGGACACCATGCATGAATTAGAATCATTAAAACCTTTAAAGTATGGTATGTTTTACATTGAGTTACCTTCCTCTAACACAAAACTCCTTCCTTTTATTGTACAAGCACCGAAGTTCGACTAGAAACCCTTATCAGATCATCTAAAGTACATATTTATGGGAGAAAAGGAAACTCTTGTAGTGGAAATCTCCAACAAACTGAGTGCTTTAGAAGAAGACGAGTTGATTCAGGTGCTTAGGAAGTACAATGAAGCCATTGGATTTACCATTGCTGACATAAAAGGGTTGAGCCCTTCCACATGCATGCATAATATCCTATTAGAGGAAAATTGCAAGCCTTCTAGAGAAGTCCAGCGCCGATTAAATCTACCTATGATGGAAGTGGTAAAGAAAGAGATCTTGAAACTTCTTGATGCAAGTATGATCTATCCAATTTCTGATGTAAATGGGTAAGTCCAATTCAAGTTGATCCTAAGAAATCAGGCTTAACTGTGATTGAAAATTTTGATGGTGAGTTGGTACTTACTCGTGTTCAAAATGGATGGAGGGTCTGTGTTGACTATAGGAAGTTAAATGCATCTACTAGAAAAGATCATTTTCCTCTTCCTTTTATCAATCAAATGCTTGAGCGATTAGCTGGACATTCTCATTACTATTGTCTTGATGGCTATTCAGGCTTTCATCAAATTCTAGTTGCACTTGAAGATCAAGTGAAGACCACATTCACATGCCCATTTGGAAATTTTGCATATAAAAGGATGCCATTTAGACTATACAACGCCCCTGCTACATTTCAAGGGTGTATGGTTAGAATCTTTTTAGATTATGTAGAAAACATCATAGAGGTTTTCATGGATGACTTCACTTTCTATGGTGATATATTTGACTCATGTCTTACTCACCTTACAAAAGTGCTTAACAAATGCATGGAAACAACCTTGTCCCAAATTATGAAAAATGCCATTTTATGGTTGATTAAGGTCTTATTCTAGGGCATATTGTATTTTTGAGGGAACTTGAAGTTGATAAGGCTAAGATAGAAGTGATTAAATCGTTGCCTTATCCCGTAAGTGTATGAGAAGTTCCTTCTTTTCTTGGAAGTGCAGGTTTTTATAGGTGCTTTATCAAGGATTTTTCAAAGATCACTTAGCCCCTATGTAGATTGTTGCAAAAAGATGTGGCATTTGAATTTGATGAATCCTGCAAGTCTGCTTTTGATAAGATGAAGGAGAAGCTGATTTCTATTCCAATTATCAAACCACCTGGCTAGAACCATGTAAACCCCTGCATTTTTCATAATTCTTAGAAAATAATTCTAGAAGTCAAACATCAAAACCGAAACTTTGAAAATGGACTTAAGTTAAAACCGAATTCTAAATAAGATCAAATACAAAAATTCTTAATCTCAAGAAAAAGAGAACCCTCAAAACAAAATGGAAAATCATACAATCAATTGATTTAACATCCGTATGCCAATCAAATCATCTATCTGATGTCTAACATGCAAATCAAAATGATAAATCGAAATAACGCTCGACAAAAAAAACTAAAACCTTAAATCCTTCGATGAATTTTAGAATAAAAATTTTCAATTACCAAAATCCAAACGGAGTCAACCCATAACCTTAGACTTGGTTAAATAATCCCGAAAACTAGAAAATATTAAATAAATCACCAATAAAATAAAATAAAACATAAATATTCAACAAAAAAATATAACAAGTTAAAAAACCCTAAAATTTTAAGAATTGCGAATAAATCAACAAGTCGGAAGTCAACCGGAACTCTAAAAGTCAACAAAATCTACAACAAACCTTAGTGTTTAGATCCGACAATCCCGCGCTCTTAAACCCTAAGCAATGGAACTAAAATAATTTTTTATAATAGTTCATAATAATATAAAGAAGCTTAAAAATATCATATTCGTAAAATTCTAGTATCTTTTGAATCCAAACGGGATCAGTTTTCAAAACCGTGCCTCGGTACAACAGATAATAAAATTATTTTGATAATACCGTTAGACTCGTAATGATATAAGGATTCCAAAAATATCAGTTTTAGAATTTTTTCGAAATTTAAAAATATCTAATATAGCTTGTTTACGCATATTTTTATTACTACCGGTATTTTATTTGTCTAGTCTGCTATTTATTACTATTCATCTAATTCTATTACTTTTCCTTACTACCTATTCTTATTACCTATATACCTATTTTCTTACTTTTTACCATTCTAATGTATCTTCTATCAAATCATATCTTACATATTAATTATTTTCTTACAAAAATTACAAATTTAATCTCTCTCTCCCCCCTCTTTCAATGGCCGACACCCCCTCCCACCACCAACCCCTCCTCTTGTACTTTCCACTCAATTTTTCTTTTTTAATTTATTTTATTACACACAATTTCCCTTAATCTTCAACTATAAATATCTCATTTCCCTCCATTTTTTTTTTACACATTCATTTTATATAACAAAACTCTCTCAAAATTTTTTCACAAACCCTCTCTTCACAATTCCTCTCTACCAGAACTCTCTACAACCAAATTTTTCCAAAATCTTTCTCTACACAATCCTTTTCTACTTATAAATCATTTACCATTACCCACATAATCTACATCTATCATCCTCATCCTTCAACAAAAACACTCTTAGGTAAAGCTTTCAACCATCTATTTACCAATATCATATAACTTAGCATGACAATGGTGTTGTTTCTTAAAACTCATATGATTTGTAGAAGCAACAATATGTTCATGTTTTGTTCTTGCACAAGCCAAAAAGTTCTTATTTTTATTATCTTGTTATTATAATGACTTATGATTTATTGTTATTATGCTTCTAACTTAACAAAAAATATATATATTATCTATATGTATATCTATATATTTCATAGAGTCTAAATGGTTACTAACTCTTACTAACTTGCTTTTGCTATTCTCAATGCCCTTGTTATTGCTTTTTCTTTTCTTTCTTTTTCTTTTCTTTTTGGGACTAGTCTATTCTTAGTCCTGGGTTGCCTTGATGAAGCTAAGTCTCCCAGTACTTGGCCGGATTACCTTAATGAAGCTAAGGCTCTCAGTACTTGATTGGATTACCTTGATGAAGCTAAGGTTCCCAATACTTGATATTATTATCTTGCATATTATTTGCTTCTTATATCTTTCTTGTATTTTCATTTTCATACTACATACCCATATACATGCAACATCATAATGTTATTGTCTGAACAAATTCTAAAGTGAAATTTTCTCTAATAACAGAACATGAAACTAAACTTTTTTATTATAAAACTTGTCACTAAATAAAGAAACTTGTCAACAACAACTTAGAAAATGTATTTTTACAACTTCTTCTCAAACTTTGCCAAAGTTTTCCTAAGTGTCAACAAGGATAATTTTACCAAGGAAACAAAGTAAAAAAATGAAACCAACCTCTCTTAATGTATACAGATCCTGTCACACCCCAAAGGGTATCCTAAACGTGACAGTCCGGCACAGTCGATATTTAAACTCAAGTAAGGCAACCCTAGTCTCTTCATGAGTTTGAACATCGGGTGTAAGGCTCACGTTCAATATATAGGGACCATACTTTGCTTCGAAATACTTTAAGGAGACATACATAGCAACAAGAATGTAAATCATAACAGTTACATTTAAATTTATTCTATTACATGATCTAAGAGGCATACCCCCATCAAAAACGTTAAGAGTTCTTAAACTCTCAAAGTCTCTTATATTATCCTTCAAATACCAATTTAGAAGACTCATTTAGAAGTCCATGCCTACGTCTAGGTCCCGGCCTCATCAAAAGCTCCTTAATGTCCAAGAGTTGTACCTAATGATAGCGGCTCTGTCACGCCCCGTAGGGTATTCTAAATGTAACAGCCCGCCACATACTAAGTAAGACTCTCGAGTTCCCTACCCGGGGCCTTCGAAAGTCTTAAGTAGATGTAAAGCGTTCCTTTACGACAATAGAATACTTCAACAAATGGAGTTAAACAGTTTAACGAGGCATTCATTAGCCATAGATAATAAATCAAAACGCATAATGTTAAAGTTTACAAATCTAAGGGGCATTCCCCCGCAAAAGAATAACAGTCTATTACAGTCATCCAGAGTCCTTAGTTTCCAATGGAAGTCTACACAAAAAGGAATGAATTAAACTTCTAGGAAACTCCTATCTCCGGTACCTGCGCTGTGGCTGTCTTGGCCTAAGCCATATAAAGTCGTGCTGCAAAAGATAGAAACTATAGGGGCGTAAGCTAACTAGCTTAGTGAGCAATACTTCCATAACGCAATTAACATAATCCAGTCAAACAAGTAATTATTCAGGCAAGTGTATGCATCAAACAAATGTGATCATCAAACATATGACCATCCGGAAATCATATGTGGATGGACTTGCGCCCTCCATCCCGGGTTAGCAGATTAACGAATCCTGCGGTACGACGCCGTTTAAGCTCACGGTCAACTAATAATAATTCGTTTTATGGATCACGATTAACCAACAAGTCGTTTTATGGATCACGATTAACCAACAATGCGAATGCTCCAACCCCATCGTGACATGAATGAATTCAATTTATAGTCGGAGTCGAATAGTCATTAATTCAATTCTTTTAAGTGACCAACAAGTATTCGCAGACATTCATCATAAGATTCTAGTAAAGCAGTCAATATCTTAACACCCGGTTCCGATATACCTTAAGCTCCATTTCACATATCAACAATCAACAACATAAATAATTCCCATATACCCCAACATGCTTATACAATTTCTTTTATCTTTGCCTACATCACTAGTGCCACTACATTACAATCACATGCATTAATTGAGAATGGAAGTAAACTCACTCGGCCATTGGACGCCAACTTCTTAATAATAATAGTCGGGAGGTAGAGAGTCGTCCTGCTCGGGATCACCTACCAAGCAAGAATAATCCTAATGAGATTCTCATCATGTAACTAAATCAAACTATACATCTAGACTAGTTGAATTCGGATTTCTCGCTATTTTCGGAAGTTCCGACTTAAAACGGCCATAACTTGGTCATTTTAACTCGGAATTTCGCAAATTTTATATCGATCTCTATCTACTTCGAAAGATCTATCTATTTCAAGTATTATTTTCAAGTTTTGAAAATAGTAAGGCCACGGAACAGTGGGATCAGTTCTGTTCCGCAATTGATCCAATCTCGAAAATTTGCTTTGCTTTTGATAAAAAGTATTCCTAGATGATGATTCATGCATGAATGATATGGGAATGAATTTCTAATATAAATGCCATGTGATAGACCTAATATATACATGGTCATAATAACTTTTGTGGTAATAACTCACATGAACTTTTAAGTATTGAGGAAATTCTCATAAAGACTAATTCTAGGAAGCTATCCTTCCATATTATACTCCTTAGGGTTTCTTTGGTTTTTAATCTTGTAATCTACCTATTATTCAACTAAAAATAGGTTCTCAAAGTCTATATTAACCATGGCCTCCATTCATGCATAAAAATTCCCATTTTTCATTTGGTAAACATGTCTTTGAATTAGCTTTTTGTAAAAATCCGAATTTTCTAAATTTCCTTTTCTTACATTTTTCTTAAGGGAAATCTTGTCTAATGCATTAAAAATTGGAGCTTCAATGTATACATTATCTAAGGACTTCATTTAGCTTATAAAACATCCATTTTAGACTTAAATACTAAGTGTTTATTTAGGCATTACCCAAAATTACGAATTTGACTACACATCTAAAGTCAACATTTTTCCTTCTAACTTCACCTCTTGTTTTCCTTATTTTTATTATGCCTAAACTCATCTAAACTCATGAAAATAATTCCTTTAACATGTCTATTACACATACCCTCCATTTTTCTTATGAAATATGAGTTTAAAGTTGATTTTGGGGGTCTTTAAGGTAGGGTTTCCATTTCATCCGAATTTTCAACTTTTCATATCTAACAAAGCCCTTCCTTTTTCAATGTCTTGCCTTCTACATGTTAAGATATACTATCTAGCATCTCTATACATGAACAAGACTTCATTCTTATGGTCATCAAAGCATATAAAACAAAATGAACCTATGATCATGCATGTACATGAAGTTGTGAATGTCTAAACCTTAGATCTACTACATATGATAATAAAGCATGGATCTCATGGCCATGAACAAGATGAAATCTTAACAAAACACATCTAAACACTAGATCCATGTCTTGTGATGGCTTGACATTCTTGTTCATGCATTTCCATGTCCCTAGCATGAGCATCATGGGGTTTTAATGAGGAAATACACAAGATATGGTCTTGCCATTACAAGATCTAGGAAGAACAAGACTTAAATCAACATACCAAGGAAGTCTTGAGATAGAAATGAGGAAGAAACAAAGTTGAAATGGCAAGGGAGTGGGGGAGGGAAGTGCTCGGCACTTTGAGAGGAGAAGAAGAGAGGGTTTTGATCTCTTTTGAAAAATTAAAATGAAAGAAATGAGGAGAGAGAGAGAACATTTAGTATATATATCAAGTAATTTAGGGTTTATTAAATAAAAATTGCAAAAATGATTCAAATGGGAAGGAAAAATCAAGGGGGGGGGGGGGGGGGGGGGGGGGGGGCGCCGGCCATATAGCTTGTGTGTGTGTGTGTGTTTTGAAAAAAAATTGAATTTGTAATTTAGTAAATTAAATGTAATAAATGTAATAATTATTTAAGAGACAAATTTTCTTGGAAAAGAAAATTGAAATGAGTAGTTGTAAGGATGTAAGAATAGGGTATGGGTAGTGTGTAGTGTAGGTTGTACTTGTGAATAGTAGACAAGATATCTACTTTACCGGTTGTTCCGAAAACACAGGAAAAGCTATAACTGTAATTTTTATAGTTCGGAAAATTATGAAATTGATATTTTTGGAATCCTTATAAAATTACGGTTCTAATGAATATTCCGAAACATTTTTCTGAATCCGTGGCCCAGGGCACGCTTTTCCGTAATTGGGCTCGGGAAGACCCGGAATTGAAAAATTCCCGAATTTAAAACTTTCAAAGGTTTGAAATGTACCTTGGAACAATAATTTGAATTCATTCACTTTGTAATATTTATTTTATTATGAAATCGAAGGAAAGCCGGATTTAGGGTTCCTAGGCTTCATCCACTAAACTCAACCTGATCGGATAAGGGTTTCGATTCCAATTCTCGGGGTTTTCTAGCTACTGAGAATTACCAGGGTTTACAGGCTCCTCGAAGATAGCCATAAATATTCATACTGTAATAGGAAACTATTGGGGTATAAGCTTACGAGCTTAGTGAGATTTCATTTCCAATAATTAGTACTCGAATGCGGTATATATAATAGACAAGTTATTAACATCCATATGAAATGCACAAGCAAATGAGCATACAAGCATATGTTTTTCCGAGAGTCATATGTAAATGGATTTATGCTCTCCATTCGGGGTTAGGATGGTCTATAAGACATACAACCATAAATTCCAATTATGAGTGGGGTGATCCATAAGTCATGCAACCATAACCCCGATCTCTTTCTCTTAGTTATACAACCTCTGTTATTTTATTATAGTAGTTATATGTGCCTACTCCACATCCATTAACTTAAGTGATCTCACATCCTTAATGTTAACATAGGCCCTCTCGCCTTCCGTTAATATAGTTTTGTCCCACCAAAGGTATATTAGCTAATGCAATGTGACTCACTACGTGATATACATATACAATTTATTTATATAATCGTGGCATGTTAATTATGTAGATTAAACGTGATCATAGAGAATTTCAGACAATCCAAGTCTATACTAGCTCATATAATGATTTTTTTCAACAAGTCTCGTCTCGATATACTTATTATTCATTCAACCACGATTAATTCACAACTCATCATAATTTTATATTTTCCTAATTCTAATGCCACTACAATTACAATTGAGCTGCAGCTCAATTGGTAAGAGGTGCTGCCTTTGGGGCAGGCAAAAGCCTTAGGTCATGGGTTCGATCCCTAGAGGCTGCAGACTGGGGTCAATCCATCCTGAGGGTAACAATACCTATAGTGCCCGTGGTACCCTGCGGGGCATACGTTGGTTGGGGTCACCATGATGAAATGGTGGTGTCGGCCATTACCATTAGGGGGCCAGCGGTGGGTTTGCCTGCCCTGGCATCGCATCGTCGTCGCCTACGGGGGCGGGGTTGTGACAATATCATCCATAGACGAATGATAGCTGAGGTATCCAATCGAGAAATCATGTCTACTCTTGAAAAGACTATAATCCGAACATAAAAGATTGGAGAACAAGACTTGATAATGCATTGTAGGCCTACCATACAACTTACAAGACTCCTATAGGTTTGTCTCCTTACCTTCTAGTATTTGGCAACCATGCCCTCTTCTTGTTGAGTTAGAGCATAGAGCCTATTGGGCTGTGAAATAATGTAATATAAGAATGGATGAGGCAGGTAAACATAGAAAACTTCAATTGCAAGAACTTGAGGGATCTTGAGGAGATTACCATGATGCTTATGAAAATTCCAAATTTACAAGGAAAAGACAAAAGCTTTTCATGACCAAATGATTTCAAGGAAAAACTTTTTTATTAGTAAAAAATTTTTACATTATCACTCTCGATTAAAGTTATTTCCTAGTAAATTGAGATCCAGATGGGTAGGACCTTTTGTTGTCGCTAATATGTTTCCTTATGTGTAATTGAGATCCAAAGCCTTGAAATTAGTAAGTTTTAAAGTTAATGGTTATCGCTTGAAACCTTTCTATGAAGGTTTTCAAGTATCTAATATTGAAGAAAGCAGTTTAGAATGCCCTGATTACCAGTAAGAGCAGCTACGTCTAGCCAAAGACATTAAAGAAAAGCACTCAATGGAAGTAGCCATGTTTAATTAAAAAAAATTCTTTTTTTTTCCTTTTGCTTTGCTTCCAGGTTGGAAAATAGGCAAACAATCTCTCTTGTGCTAAAAAGGGTTGGAATTCATCACTTCATATCTTTAATCAGGGAAGTACTGTTATTCCTTTCTTTTTTACCTTTTATCTTTTTCCTTTATTGGGGTGAATTAGGAACAGTGAGGACACTATTCAATTAAGTGTAGGGGAAGGATAAGATGATATAGAGAATGGAGAATTGAGTATTGTTGTCTGCTGATGTTTGAATGTTTAAATTACTTGCAAATTTGAGACATTTGAGTTGAAATGTTGACCCACACTTTTGATTGTTTGTTCTTAAGTAGTATATGGCAAATTTGGGCTAAATCTTTTCAAAATTTTTTATGAAATCTAGAGATTGTGCTACATATTAAAATAGCATTTGTGCAAAAATTAAATTGACTTGCTTAAGTGCCTTACTCACCTACTGTTGTAATTAGAATACTTGGTTAAAATTGAGTAGTAAAACCTTTAAGGAACAAACTTATCTTATATTTAGCTTTATAAGTGCAAGTTTGAAAGTAGGTCGAGTCTTTAAGTGAAAAATAAACAGGTTTACTTCTAGGAATATGTTAGCATATATATACTCCTCTGAGTTCTTTTTAAAGAGCTTTTCAACACTTAGTGAAAGAAGTAGATGACACTTTTTACTTAGTGATCCTTTACAAAAAAAAAGTCTTTAACTTGATATGGCATTCAAAAAGAAAAAGAAAGAAACAAGCAGTCTTTACTCCACTGACTCATGTAATTGAGTCATGAGTATCTAAACTCGAATGTTGGAGTGAGGAAGAGTATTTATGTGCTGACTCAATGAACTCACTGTAACGAGAAGTGAGGAAAAACGAAAGTTCAATATATGATCTTTGAAAAAAAAAAGAAAAAAAAAATGCTTGTTATGGAATCAAAAGAAAAAGGAATGTTGAGCTACCAAGTGAAATAAGACTTATAATAAAAAAGGAGAAAATCTAGGAAAAACGTTGATACCACATGCTTTTACTTTGTGTTGCTATGAGTATATACTTGCTAAATGTTCAGTGTAGTTTGAATGGGTGTTTTTCCTTACTGGATTGAGTATTTACTTTTGAATAGACGCTTCTTCTGCTAAACATGCAGATTAAAGTTTGTTTTGTCTAGATTAGCTACTAAATTTTGATTTTGGTAATCTAATTGCATGTAATCAGTTTGGTTAGAGTGATACGTACAAGCAATGCAAGTCTTAATCGAAGAAAAGATGCTTGTAAAAGTGGAAATTAGCACTCTCTGTGACATATTTCATTTTTGTTTTTATTTTGCTTGAGGACAAGCAAAAGTTCAAGTGTAGGGATTTTGATAAAGACAAATTATACTCAATCTTTCATGGAACAAACCATGTTAATTTGTTATGATTTTTATAGAAATTGATAGGAATTGGTACTTAAGTGTGCTTAAATGTCATAATTTCAGGTCTCAAAGGAAATACAATGCGAATATAATAAGTTTAGACAAGTTTTACTACTTTTGGAATCAAGGAATATTGTACACCAGAAAAAATAGATCCAACACTGTCGGCTATATTATCAAATCACTTCAACATAGTGGTGAGAAAATGACTCATAGCTTTCAAAAAATGAACGTACGCCGGCTTCTGAGAATTCAACACTGCCATGTATGACAACGTAAGCTATGAATAGAATTGAAAACTTAAGCATCGTTAGCAACCCCATCGGCCTTCAACAATGATCAATACCAGTGTTTGATAATTTGCATCCAATGCTGGCTCTTGAAGGATTTACGCCACCAGTGTATAGGCAGTGCAGACAATGCATAGTAGCAAAATTGTTAACGGCGTTGCCAAAGTTGTCAGTGTAGAATGTCTAGAGAATTGATTAAAATCAACGAACATCGGCAAATTTTTATTCTATGCCGTCGATGTAGAAGCCCATGTAAAAGCTATGCTGATAGTTTAAAGAAGAAAGCCAGCAGTGTTCTTTTCTTTGGTTTAAATTTCAACAAACACCAGCAGGGTATACCATCAGCGTACATTGGTTAACTGCTGGTGTACGTTGTGGCTGTTCAAATTCCGAAGTTTTGTTCAATAAGAATGGTGACCAGATCTGATTTGATATCATCCTTAGACATTAGAAAACCCTAGAATAGAGAGAGTATTGTATTAGAATGAGTGGCCAAATCCTTAATTTCTAGCCAAAGGATTGTTACAAGACTTGGTTCTTCAAGAATTGTGAGATCAAATTGATTTTTTTTCTTGTTTTTGGTATTCGTGTATCCTCTGATCTTTTTGTTTTTGTTATCTTGTTTGATTGATGCAAATTTGGATCCAAATGTTCGATTACAAGGTGATAATCTGTCAATTAAAATATCAAATCCGTAATTGTTTGATTGTTCTATTTATGACACAATAGCATGAATGATTATGAGATAGGTAATCAACTTATGTCATAAGGATATAATATGATCTAAATAGGTCAAGCATTTGATTTGTTGGTCAGAATTGATTGTCTCTCTTGTTTTTCTTGCTTTTGATAAATTAAACCCTAAAAAGCTTGATTAGGTTGTTTAGTCGAAAGGGGAAATAATCAAAGAGCTTGTTTTTGTTATCGATTAAGTAAGGAGATAGGTTGTTAGAGCTTGTTAACAACCACCATCAATTTATCCGAGATAAAGAATAGAGAATTTTGTATCAATGATCAATTCTGTGAACTAGTTATGGTAATATCTTTGGTTAGGAATCCTTTGATATTGAATTAACTCTTAAATTGTGATTGTGTGTTTTAGATATAATTAGTTTTATTTGAATTTCACAAATCCCCCTTCACCCCTCTTTCCTTATTCTGATATCTGTATAAAAATATATTTCACCAATCTTTGTGGATCGACCCTGCTCATTATTATATACAAGTTATATATTTTAAGAGTAAGATTTATATATTTGTTGGATTCAACACTCACCAAGCATGTTACTTTAGGAACGCTCTATGAGGAGGCCTTGCATGCCATGGTAGGACAAGCATTGTAGGGACAAGCATTTTAGTCAAATTATTTTTTCTAAACCTACATGTAGAAGCAGCAGGCAAGGCAAGGTCATACTTGGTATTGCTTCCAACTCAGATCCACCAACAAAACTTCTTAAAGAAAGGAACCTTCTCAGATATCCTTAATCAACAATAATACACAATTAAACCCTAATTCCTTAGTTTCATAATCTCACTAAAGAATCTATAACCCTAAATATAAATCTATGAGAAGTAATTATCACACCTGTCTCCTTTATTTACAATTCAAAGAAATCGTCCAACACAGTTTTTTCCAACGTCCCCTATTTATCTCCACAATTCCTTCAGCATACATGTAAATCTTATATTAACAACTTGAAAGAGATAAAATTCCTTAGAACAACAAAATTTGGAGTAGATTCTTACATACCTAGAACTTGTAGATCTCAAATTGAAATTCAGAACCCTGATCCACAATTCTCTTGAATTTCATTAATAAACCAAAATCACAAACCTATAATTCCTAAATCGTAGAAGTTATGAAACCCTAAGAAAGATATTACCTTTTTTTTATTTGAATTAGAGTATCCCAAACCTCCAATCACTCTAGGGTTTCACCACAAATCTTGGATCTCCTTCAAATCCGTAGAACAACTCGTATTAGAAAGATCGAACTAAAAAGACTGGTTGAAAAAGATTAGAGAAAGACCCACTTACCTAGGGTTTTGCTGAGGAAAATGTAACGCCCTAACCTGATGGCATTATAACCCGCCACGTGTCCTCTCTTAATAGGACATGCTAAGGCTTTAATTTCCACAAATAACATAAATAACACCTCTATAACTCACAAGATATAAAGAAGACATGTGGTCCTCATAAATAAACCATCTGATAAGAATATAATCTCCATAATCAGAAAACTAGACATTGTTGACATAATTGCAGGTCAACAAGTCGAATCATACCCTAAAACTATTACTACATAAAAAAAAAACTCCAAATACAACTGAAAAATTTAATGAACAAAACATGAATCTAACACTGAATAGCAACCAGACATAAAAGTCTTCTTTAATTCATCCTATATCATATGACTATACAACTAGTCATCAGCAGGGTAGTCTGGACCGCTAATGCCATCCCCATCCTCATAGACGATATCAAACCCGATAGATCATATATCATACTATCATCACCTACACCTGAAATATAACAGAATGAGCGGCGAAGCCCAGTACGATAATGTCTAATCCAATTCAAGCAAGGTTGTGCACATACAGCATGTATAAATAAATGCAACTGAACTAAATGTATACAATGGATTATTGTCTATTTTAGTCCAGCAAAACAACACAGTTCAGAATCTAGTATACATAAACCCCGAACTCAGAGTAACTCAGACTCTAATTTAAATACAACCAACTGATTTTGAAAATAAGTAATCATATACATATATAGATGAGTGGGTACTCCCCAAACATCCCAATTCCTGAACACCTAAATTCTACCGGAATCATATCTTAGCACGAATCCACTCGGGACAACCTTACACTAAGATCATCAGGGTGCCTCACCAGTATCACTGTCTTCCAGGTCTCTACTGGTCGAAGCCAACTACAACCAGGCAGACAATTATTAAGCCGAATATTTATTAAGTTCATTATGCAATTCTGTTCCTATATTCATTCACAAAATTTCTAATCTACAAGCACATACATCAAACAATGGATTGGTCGTACCTTTCTAAATCTCAGGAATATAAATCAAATCCTCAGAATCTGATACCAACAACAACAAAGTCAACCCAAACTCCAAACTCCTATATCCACACCAACAACAGTTTCACAAACTCCAAATGTCCTGTTACAACATATATATATACATCAACAGATATGATCGCATTATCAAAATACCCTAACAAACATGAATTCTCCAAAAATCCTAACCTGACAAGAAATCTCCGTTATCTGCACCGTCTATTCCGATCAAACTCCACAAACACCAATTATTTCACCCAAAACCCTAATATGCACAACAATAAGAATGTATGAGGATTGTTTAATCTGTATTTTGTTTGAATCCATCATAGAGAAGATTTAATTACTATTTTGAATCATTAAAACCCGTCTCGCATTCACCAATTCACAGATCTCACATGTCCTAGGGTTTTTCTCCAAAAACCTTTATGTAAAAATTCAACCAAAACCCTAAGAAACTTGTATAAATTTGTATAAAATCCAAATGAGAAGGTTAAGATCACTTACTTTGGATCAAAAACACCTTCCCCATGATTCTCCAAGCATAAATCTCTAAGAACACTCCAAAACTCTCTTACACGAAGGCGAAAATAATATAAAGAAAATCTGTCAAAAATATTTTTCACGTCTTGTATTTATAGAAATTTGGTTATACGTCGGCCCTACGCCAGTGGACGACTTGTAGATCTTGCCGGCGTATACCATACGCTGGTAAATTTACACGAAGACGGAGCCTTCATCGGGGCTTTGAATCCCAGAATTTCAATTCTTTCTTCATACGCCGGCAAATCCTTGCCCTACGCCAGCGGCTTTCATGCCGGTATTGAGGAAAAACCTTAGTGAACGCAGGCAGCGTTCCTCCCAACGTTGAGAAAAACGCTACTGTTCTCATCCTACGCCGTCTCTAAGCCGGTGGCGTAGATTCCCCAGGAGACGGCGTACAATGTCAAAAATTGCAGAAATTACAAAACTTGATTCAATGGATGCCAATCTTGCTCTAACACGAAATTGATCAAACTTAACCTATTTTTAACATCAACATAAAGGCATCTTAAAATCTGGTAGCTTGTGAACACTTATCACTTATAATTATTTTGCATATTACAGAAAAGATATGATAAGGTCGTGGGGTCTAAGGTCTATATATAGAGAGGGTTAGCTTTGGAAAAACGCAAACCTAGCTTAAGAAAAACGCCACTATAGGCCGGCCAGTATATCAGCGGCCTACCATGATATGTCAGTGGTCTTCCTTTCTACGTCGGTGGCCATCATGCCGACGTAAGTCCAATTTCCTTAGCAAATTCTTGACACTTCAACATTGAAGCTTAGGCCATTGTCCATTATATTTAAGACGACAGCTTAGAATTCAAAGCTGGCAGCTTAGATGCCAGCCTAAGCCAAATCTATCTGATCATTCGCACGCGACCTTCTCGTGTCCAATTTCATCTGTTCAAGAACAAAAATATCCTTTTATATATCACTATATTACAATTCTACCCTTTATTATGAATTATTTATTTGTACATTTCATCTTTCCCCTCCTAAAACAGACTTTCGTCCTCGAAAGTTACCTAATTCATTTAAAAGCTTGGGATACATGGTTCGCATCTCCTCTTTTAACTCCCAAGTGGCTTTTCGCTCAGTTTAATTTGTCCACAGGACCTTCACATACTTGACCACGCATCTCCTCAATATCTTTTCTTTTGTATCCAAGATCCTTACTGGCTTTTCTCGAGTAGAAAGTTTATCTTGAACTTCCAATGGTTGCAGCTCAACAATCTGTTCAGGGTCTTGCACATATTTCCTCAACAAAGATACATGAAATACATTGTGCACTTTCTCTAAATTTGGTGGTAATGATAGTCGATAAGCCATATCTCCAATTCTTTCTAGAATTTCCAATGGACCAACATATCTAGGATTCAACTTCCCTCTCATACCGAATCTAACAACAACTTTCATTGGTGATATCTTGAGCAAGACGTGGTCTCCCACTTGAAATTTCAATTGCCTTCTCCTATTGTCAGCATAGCTTTTTTGACGACTTTGGGCTGTTTGCAATCTTTGTCTAGTCAACTTAACTTTGTCAATAGAGTCCTACACCAATTTTGGTCCCAAAATATGTCGTTCACCAACTTCATCCTAATGAATTGGTGATCTACACGTCCTGTTGTAAGCCTTCATTTTCTTGGCAATCTGAATTCGGTTTCGAAGATTGGAATTGGAAAACGAAACCTTAAAAGAATACCCTTGGACCAGTTGGACCTAGAAACCCTATGTCCGGCAATCCCGAGAACGAAACCTCGGAACAATAAAAATGAGTTAGCTCTAGAATTTAGCCCTAAGTAATTTATCAAAACATAAAAGGTCAGAATTCGGAACAATTCATTTGTTTTGGACCCGATCGGGATCTATTCTCGAAAACCGGTCCCCGAGACTCAGAAATAGAAAATTAATATATAGGACTCATTAGAACCAAAATTTAATAAGAAATTCAAAAATATATTTATAATAATTTTTTGGGTTATAAAAATTACAGTCATAGCTCTTTTATTGTATTTTCATTACTACTAGTAATTTAGTTGTCTAATCAACTTTTTGATTTCTTTCACACTATTCACCAAGTACAACCACCTATACCCTATTCTTATATCCTTACAACCTATTTTTACAATTTTACATCATTTCCTTACAAATTTACCTTTCTAATATATTTTATTACTTAAAGTTACTTATTAAAATTGAATTTTATTACACAAAACAAATTCAAATCTCTCTCTCCCCTTCTTGCTTAGAACCGGTGCCTCCCTCCCTCACTCCCTCTCTCATTTGTTTGATTTTTTCAATTAATGATTCACACAAACCCTAATTTCTTTTCCTATATAACATCTCTCATGCCCCAAAGGGTACCATAAACGTGGCAGTCCACCGTATATAATATTAAAGCTAATGAATGACAATCCTTAATCACACAGGAGCTTCGATATCATATGCAAGGCGTGCTTCCAAGATAGTAGGAGACTCATAGGGGTATTACGTTTAAATAGATAGCAAAAGCAAGCGTGGACTTAAATAGATAAACATAAGATCTTCATTTAATAACAAGTTCGTACATCATCTTAGGGGCATTCCCCTGCCTTAAAGTCTTTGTTCAACTATGCTAATAACAAAATAATCATAACTACCACATAGAGATTTTTCCTAAAAGTCTATGTTCAAAACTAAAAATACATAAACTTCTTCCAAAAACTCCTAGTAGCTTACACTCGTACCTGGCATACGGGGCTTCTTGGGGCCAACCATAGATAATCATACTGTAATAGAAAACTATAAGGGTATAAGCATGACTAGCTTAGTGAGATAATTCCATCTATAAGACATTTCCATAAATCAATCAAGTATTTAATCAAAACATATGAAAATGCACAAATCATATGAACAAGCAAGATACACATGATCAACCGGAAATCAAGTGTAGCATGGATTTGACGCCCTCCATGACAAGGGTTGGGAGGTTTTACAGGCCCATACGACCATCAATATCCGCAGATTTACCGGCTCCTGCTTGCCTTGTAGACTTTCCGGCTCCTACTAGCCACCATGTAGACTTTCTGGCTCCTACTAGCCACCACTACCATTTCCTCATTTCCCCACGCGAAGAAAAGTAGTAAACAAATGTGACTCATGTATATGATATGCATGAATTAATTCCAATATAAATTTAACCAAAAATATTTAGTTCAAGTTAAAGGTGATCAATACAATTCTCATCATATCAATACAAGAATCACAAATTATTTATCAAACCAAATTCCGATATTCTTAGTTTATATTCAAGAAATCATGATCACAAGTCACATGACAATTGTTCATTTTATCTTTCTCTTAATTTCTAGTGCTTCTATTTACAAGCACAAAACAAGAAAATGTAACTTAATAAGAGGAATAACTCACTCCATATCGGTAGATCTAATCGAAATAGTCCTCCGAATAGACGATCTCGGGTCCCTCGTCACCTAAACAAGATGAAATACCCAAAGTGAGTCTTTCATAAAACTTCTATTCTTGAAGATTCTAACTTTTTTTTAAAATCGCGGTAAAATCGTATAAGAGGAAATTTCAACTTAAAATGGAATTAACTTGCTCATTTTAACTCGGAATTTAGGGTATAATATACCGTTTTCTACCTACTCGAAAAGATCTACGCATTTCAAATCTTATTTTCATCAAACTAAGTCGTTTGGGTCCCAAAAAAGCAGCCACCAGATTTGCCACGAATTTGCAAAAACTTGTTTTCCTTCTTGTAAATAAAGCTCATTTGAAAAGATGAATATTTCAAGTATTTTGTAAACTTTTTGAAAGGTATATACATATATGTAATGACTCATAACAAATGTATGAAGTAAATGGAGTTGTCTCAATTTATGAAAAAGTAAAGTTTCTAGAAGGCTTTGATCTTGGGATTTTGTTGGAATATTTATTTTACTTTTGAAAAGGTCTTGAGTTATTTGAGATGGATATTCCTTTTTCTAAATTTAAATCTCTTGTAATTACTTTAAATTCCTAAGGAGTGGTTTTATTTTCTAAACTTAGATTCCAACAACTTTTAAAATTAATAAAATGATATTTTTGTTTCTTATAATGATTTCAAAAGCATTTCTAATTCTTGATGAAAAATAAGTTTTCATAAAACCTTTTGTTTATTTAAAAAAATCATTTCCAAGCATGTTCATGAGTTTTTAAGAAATCTATTTTCTACATTTATTTAAAAAGAACCTTTAGTTTAAGAAAACACTTCCTCATTTATTTTTGTTGAGACAAAAACATTATGTTCATGCATGAATATGAATCATAAACTGTAGAAATATAAAGGAACATAATAACTTGAAAGATTAAGAAAATAAGAAAGTAAATCAAGTATTAGGACCTTAGCTTCATCAAGGTACCTTGGGACTAAGAAAAGACTAGTCCGAAAAGAAAAGAAGAGAAAATGTTTTGACTTGATGAGGACAAGTCTAAGACTAGAAAGACTAGTCTTAAGAACAACGTGAAATTAAATAAATTGCAATGAAGTAAATAAATTACATTGAAAGGTAAATAAATTGCAAGACAATGAGCTTATATGCTCTAAATAATATATATAGCTATATAGATATTTAGATAGTTATGAACATAAAGGAAACATAAAGGAATATAAAAGAATTGTGATTATGAACAAAAACAAAGTATGAACCTATTGTTGCTTTCTTAACATTCATGGTTTTAGAAAACACACACTAAGTTCATACTAAGTAGATGAACATAAGAATTTATTGAAGGCATATTACCTAAAAGAAAGAAGAAGAGAGGAACTTCTTGTAAGAGACTTCTTGGAGAGAATTCTTGAGAGGTTTTGAGAGAGTAACTTTAGTAAAGAAGTAGTGTGAAAGAAGTGAAGGTATAAGGGGGTATTTATAGGAAAATATGGGAGTAATTTGTGTTAATTAAATAAGTGAAAAATAAAACAAATTGGGCATCATGGAGGGGTGGCCGGCGCCACTTTCATGCATAGGAGAGAGGGAAATTCATTTTTTTGTCATTTTGTTAATTAAAAGTAAGAAATGAAATATGTGAAATTGTATTGGAAATGAAAATGTGTAAGAAATAGGTGTATGGGTTGTAAGAATAGGTTGTAAGAAAAAGTAGAGACAGATGAATAGTGAAGAATAGTAGAAAGTAGTGTATGTAAAAGTAAACATGACAATTAAATGTCGGTAATAAGAAAATATGCGTATAAAAGCAATATCTAATATTTTTAGCTACCGAAAAATTACGAAATTGATATTTTTGAAAATCTTATATTTTTATGAGTCTAACGGTATATTCGGAATAATTTTTCTATTCCGGACTCTCGGACACGTTTTTCAAGAACTATGTCCGATCGGGTTCAAAGGACACTTGAATTCCTCCAATATGATATTTTTATATAACCTATAGTTATTACGGACTATTATAGCTAATTTTTCCAACTTCGTTTTCTAGGGCTAGAGAAAACGGCAATACCGGACTTAAGCGGTTACGGTAAACTAGGGTTTTGTTGACTCTAGAAATCCGGTTGACTTTCGATTAGGGTTTAAGCTTTAATTCGGATCCAAAATTTCGAGGATTTACAACATCTCTTTTACCTTTCACTTTTTCACTTGCTCTCATTTCTCACAAATCAAACTTTGGAAAAACAATTTTTCTCTCCCTCTCCTCCCTCCTTGCCATAAGCTTTCTTTATACACACACACACACACAACAAATTTTTTTCTTCAAGTTTCCTTCTCCAAACACTAAATAGGTAATAGATCTTGATCCTACTACAATAAAAACATGTAATGGCAGGATCATACATGTATGATTCCACCAAAAAGGTCCCCTTGAGCTTTATGCTAGGGGATGTGGAAACACTAAAGCATGATATCCTTGCCATCATAATGAGTAGATCTTGTTATTTAAGTTGATTTACTAGTATTTTACTATATTATTGTTATATATTGTTTTTTATGGAAATTTTATGCATATATTTTTATTATTACTCTAATCTACATATTGTTTAGGTTGCATTTGCATCCATAACATGAGTAGTATAGTAGATCTACATGTTAGAGTACATAAATGCCATAGTTACTTGTCTTATATACATAAAAGATTTGTAATATGATAATCTTAATGAAGGCATTACCAAAACTCAAGATCTATTTTGTTTCTATCAAAAAGTAATTTTTGAAAATTCGGATCTTGAGAAAGAACCATTTAGAAAACCTATTTTCCAACTCTAAAATGAAGATCTTACATGTAAAATAAAGGGCTTAGGTGATAAGTATCATAAAAGAGTGATTTTTATAAGATGAGCTTAGTTTTATTAAGAGAAATTTTCAAAACAAGAAAAGGGTTACAAAAGTTGAGTTAGATCTATGTTTCAACACCAACAAAAATTTTAAATTTCGTAACTAGGGTGAAATTCCAAGAAAACACTTATTTTCCAATCCTAAAACAAGAGTTTTATTAAAGAAGTGGAAGCCTTATGGAGTAGGTTTGATTAGGACTTAATTTTAGAAAGATTAAATAAGTTTTCCACAAGAAATAATCTCAAAAACAATTTCCCAAAATTCGGATCTAAAAATGATCCCCATTTAAATACTATTTCCAAATATCAAAATGAGGATGTTAATAGCAAAACAGAAGCCTTAGGGAATAAATATAATAAAGACTTGATTTTTATAAGAGTAAATGTGTTTTATCAAAGTATAAACCTAAAACAAAGGAAAGGTTTCCAAACTAGGACCAAACAATATTTTCATTTCCTAAAATTGTGCAAAATTCGTCACTAGGCAAAACCCACATTTAAACATCTATTTTCCAAAATTTTAATGAAGAATTTTACTAAGATAATGAAGGTGTTAGGTATATAAATCATCAAGGCATTACCTTAGTAAAATTATAGATGAGTTTCAAAGAGATAAAGCTAGTTTTCCCAAACAAGAGTTCTTGACATTGTTGCAAAGTAAAAGTTTTTCCAAAAATTCTTTTTAACTAAAAAATCATTAAGGAAATACTGATAAATAGCTCATATAATTTCATTCATGACAATATCTTGTAGATGATGCATGCATATATAGTATACTTGGTAAAAATAATGCAAATTTCACAAAACAATTTCGAAAATGCAAGTTTTAGCTACAAATCAGATCTGATCCGAGCATTGCAAGACATAAATGTTTTCAAAACTTAAGAATAACATTATAAATATATAGAGCTTTCGAAGTAGATAGAAATCGATAGATTATTTGCAAAATTCCGAATTAAAACGATCAAGTTATGGCCGTTTTAAGTTGAAATTTCCATCTACCACGAAAATTACAAACTCAAGAGTTTTATTTAATAAGTTGGAATTAGTTATAGTATGAAATTTGGGTATTTCTTTCGTTTAGGTGATTTTGAATAAAGGGAAAATTCTTGTTTCTGGATCGCTTCCATTAGAGATCGGTGTCCATGGCTGAGTGAGTTCATTATCTTTAAATTATATGCTCTTGATTGTGCTTGTAATAATAGTGGCATTAGAACTAGGACAAGATAAAATTGAAATGCGCATGTGAATTTTGTTTGATTGAATTGATGATAAGAATGTTGAAATGGGAATTGTTGTAAATATTTGTATGATTTAGTATAGAATTAAAGTGTCTGCAATATCTATGATCGCCCATAAATTGTTAATTAATATGCCATGATCTTATAATTAAATTAACTATGCATACCATATGTTGAGTCACATTACGTTTGTTATTATACCTTTATGGGAAGAAGGCATAATAGTTAGGCAATGAGTGGGCCGAAAAACTCGACTGTTGGCATGAAAGGTCTGAATTAAAATGGAAGTGGTGTAGGCACTTGTATCAACTACAAAATTAGTGAGTGGGTGGGGACCTAAATCAACCACTATATAAATAAGAAAAATTGAAATCTATGGTCGTTTAGGCCTGAAACACCTAACCTTGAATGGAGGGCGTAAATCCACTCAACATAGTACTCCCGGAAAGTCTTATGTATTGTATGCTCACGTGCTTGTGCATTTCATATGATTGTCTAATATAACTTGCTTGCCCAATTATTTGATGAAGTATTTAATTTTGGAAGTTCAACTCACTAAGCCAGCATAGCTTATACCCTCATAGTTTCTTTTTGATGCAGTTCCTGTATATATGGTTGCGTCCCCGGACTTGGCTAAATCAGGTAATGCAAAGTTAGTAGTGTTTCCCATTAGAAGTTTATGATTAGCTCTGTATAAGCTTTCATAGTAAACCTTAAACGATTAGGTTTTTCTTAAAAGATAATATCTAGACTTTTGATTAGTAAAGGAATGCCCCTTAGTATTCTATAACTGTTCCTGAGATATCTATGGTTTATGCTTTTATGCTTATTCTATCAAGTTGAACTATTTATCTCCAACTGCGTATGTATTCTATTATCGTAAGGGAACGCCTTGCATTCTAATACAAGACATTTGAATGACTGTGGTAGTGATTCTTAAGTCTCGTTTAGCATGCAACAGACTGTTACGTTTAGGGTACCCTTTGGTGTGTGACACTTGCCATACAAGGCTTCATAAGGTGGCATTTCAATCGATGCTTAGTAACTGTTATTATAGGAAAATTCTACTAGAGGCAAATGATCAACCCAACTATCTTTGAAATCCAAAATGCATGCCCTTAACATATCCTCCAAAATCTGGATAATCCGTTCAACTTGTCCATCAGTCTAGGGAAGCAATACTAAAATAACCTTAGTACCCAATGCTTGATGTAGACTTGTCCAGAATCTCCCAACAAATCTGGTGTCTCTATTAAATACTATGGATATCAGTATTCCATGTAGTCTTACAATTTCCTTGATGTATAACTTTGCTAACTGATCCAATCAATACCCGGTTCTGATCGGTATGAAGTGGGCTACTTTAGTAAGTCTGTCAACAATCACCCATACCGAATCAAATTTCTCTCTTGTTCTCAACAAAGCAGTAGTGAAGTCCATAGTGATGTGCTCCTACTTCCATTAAGGTATTGGCAAAGACTTTAATTCCCCTGCTGGTTTTCTATACTCAATATTGATTGATTGGCAAGTGTAGCACTTAGATACATACTCCGCTATTTGGTTCTTCATGTTATTCCACCAATACAACTTCTTTAAATCTTGGTACATCTTGTTGCCTCCCGGGTGGATTGAATAACTTGAATAATGTGCCTCTTAGTATTTCCTTTTTAAGATCTCCCTGTTCCGGCACACACAACCTCCCTTTGTATCTCTGTAAACCCCGATAATCTCAGTAGTTAAGAAAGCCCCGGGAGTTGAAAAGTGAAACCCTAGTCCGTTTTGGTTTAAGTCTAGAGAGAGGAGCTAAGGAACCCTAAATCCGGCTTTCCTTCGGTTTCATAATAAAAGAAGTCTTATAAAGTAAATGAAATTGAATTATTGTTTCAAAGTATATTTTAGACCTTTGAATGTTCCAAATTCACGAATTTTTCAATTCCGGGCCTTCCTGAGCTCAATTACGAAAAAGCATGCCCCGGAACCATGAACTCAGAAAAATGTTCCGGAATATTCATTAGAACCATAATTTTATAAAGATTCCAAAAATATCAATTTTATAATTTTCTGAGCTATAAAAATTACAGTTATAGCCTTTTCCCGTGTTTTCGTTACAACCGGTAAAGTAGATGTCTTGTCTACTATTCACAAGTACAACCTACACTACACACTACCCATATCCTATTCTTACATCCTTACAATACTCATTTCAATTTTCTTTCCCAATGAATTTTGTCTCTAAAATAATTATTACAATTATTACATTTTAATTACTTAAATTACAAATTAAACAAATTTCAAATACACACTCACCACCCCCCCACCCCCCCATATGGCGGTGGCCCTCCCCTCTTTTCCCCTCTCATTTTGATTTATTTTGCTATTTTATTCAATTAAAACCCTAATCCACTTAATATATAAACTAAATGTTCATTCTCTCTCTTCATTTTCACTTGTTCAAAAATTTTTCAAAGAGAAAAACTCTTCTTTCTTCCTACTAGTACCGTGAGCCCCCCTCCCTCTTCCTCTCACATTTTCAACTCAAATCCTCTTCATTTCCACCTTTGATCCTATTGGTAGGTTGATTTTAAGCTTTGTTCTTCCTAGATCTTGTAATGGCAAAGCTATTTTTGTGTGTTTTTACCTTTAATCCCAATGAGCATATGCTAGGGACATGAAAACACTTGAACAAGAATATCAAGCCATCACAAGATATGGATCTAGTGTTTAAATGAGTTTTTATTAAGATATTCTCTTGTTCATGCATGTAAGTAGAGATCTTGTATATATATTGATGTTCATGCCATAGATTTATGATTCATGCATCATATCTAGTAGATCTAATGTTTAGACATCTATATCTTCATCTACATCTATGTTCATGTGGTTATTTTAAATTTCATGCATGAATGATAAAAATGTAGTCTGTTTATGTATAGGTATGATAGGTAGTGGATCTTCATGTATGGAAGGCAAGAAAGTTGAAAGGAAAAAGGTTTTGTTAGAAATGATTTGTTGGAAATTCGGATGGAATGAGAACCCTACCTTAAAGACCACCAAAACCACTTTAAAACTCATATTTTTCATAAAATTGGAAGGTATATGTAATAGATGCCCTTAAGGAATGATTTTCATAAGTTTAGATGAGTTTAGGCATGATAAAAATGTGAAACAAGTAGTGGAGTTAGAATGAAAAATATTGAGATGGTGATTAGAAGTAAAATTCGTAATTTAGGATGGTGCCTATATGAACACTTAGTATCCGAGCTTAGATGGCATGTTTTATGAGTCAAATGAATTCTTTAGATGATAGATATATTGGAGCTTCAATTTTTGATACACTAAACAAGTTTCTCATAAAGAAAATGCAAGAAAATGAAATTACAAAATTCGGATCTTTACAAGTAGCTTGTGTAAAAACATGTTTACCAAATGAAAAATGTGGTTTTTTATGCATAAATGAAGGTATTAGATATAGATTTGGAGAACTCATTTTTATTTAGATAATAAGTAAATTTCAAGAATAAAATCATAGAAACCCTAGGGAATGTAAAGTTGGGAAGAATAGCTTTTTAGAAATAACATTAATGGAATTTTATAACAATTAGGAGTTCATAAGAGTTCATCATCAAAAATCATCAAAACCATGCCTGTATTGAGTTCATTTCATGACATGCATGTTAGGAATTCTTCATATACCATTCATCCATGAATCATCAACTAGGAGCATTTCATCAAAAGCAAAACAATTTTTCGGAATTAGAGGATTTACGGAATAGATCTGATCCTACTGTTCCATGGCCATACTGTTTTCAAAACTTTAAAATAATACTAGAAATAGATAGATATTTCTAAGTAGATAGAGATCGATATAAAATTTGCGAAATTCTGAATTAAAATGACCAAGTTATGGCCGTTTTAAGTCAGAGCTTCCGCAAATAGCGAGAACTCCGAATTCATCTAGTTTAGATGCATAGCTTGGATTAGCTAAATTATGAGAATCTCATTAGGGTTATTCTTATGTGATAGGTGATCCCAAGCAAGACGACGCCCTACCTCCCGACTATTACTACTAAAAAGACCGGCGTCCAATGGCCGAGTGAGTACTACTTCCACTCTCAATTAATGTTTGTGATTGTATTGATTAGTGGCACTAGTGGTGTAGGTAAAGATAAAAATGGATAAGTATGATGGGGTATATGGGAATTATATATTTGGCTGTTGTTGATGTGTGAAATGAAACTTAAGAAATATTGAAACCGAGTGTTAATCTATTGGTTGATTAGCTAGTATTTATATGGATTGCCTGCGAATCATTGTAGGTCACTTAAAAGAATTGAATTAACATATAATTGACCTCAATTATAATTGGACTCATTCATATCATGACGGGGATGGAGCATTAGCATTGGTTGGTTTTTCGTGATCCATAAAACGAATATGTTGGTTAATCGTGATCCATAAAACGAAATTGTTGGTTAATTGTGATCCATAAAACGAATTATTGTTCAGTTGACCGTGAGCTTAAACGGCATCGTACCGCAGGATTCGTTAATCTGCTAACCCGGGATGAAGGGCGTAAGTCCATCCACATATGATTTCCTGCTGGTCATATGTTTGTTGAACCCATTTTTCTGATGCATATATTTGCGTGAATAATTACTTGTTTGTATGAATTGTACTTAATTGTGATATGGAAGTTCTTACTCACTAAGCTAGTTAGCTTACGCCCCCATAGCTTTTATCTGTTGCAGCACGAGTTTTTATGGCTTAGGCCGAGGCAAGCCACAGCTCAGGTACCGAAGATAGGAGTTTCCCATAGAAGTTTACTTCGCTTTTGTTTAGACTTCCGTTAGAAACTAAAGGACTCTGGATGACTGTAATGGACTTGATATTATTTTGCGGGGGAATGCCCCTTAGATTTTGTAAAGTATATATATGTGTTTTGGTTTATTATCTATGGCTAATGAATGCCACATTAAACTTCTTAACTCCATTGCTTGAGTATTCTATTGTCGTAAAGGGACGTCTTACATCTATACAAGACTCCCGAAAGGCTCAAATAGAAATTCGAGAGTCTTTTATAGTATGTGGTGGGCTGTTACGTTTAGGATACCCTATGGGGCGTGACAATCTCAAGACGCCATCTTCGTTGATCTAAAATTCTGGGGGCTTTCTAATTCGCATACTTCTTTTCACCTCTTGTATACTTGGATCATCAACTTGTGCTACTTTAATTCTTTCCAACAGAGTAGGTTGTATCTGCATACTTGCTAATCTAGCACCTACTTTATTGGTCATTATTTCCAACTCAAGTTTTCTCATGTCTTCTATCAAATGCTTCTCTGAAGTTATCAAAGTTACTATGTTCTCAATTCTCTTCCTACTCAAAGCATCAGCTACAACGTTAGCCTTCCCAGGATGATATCAAATGTCAACATGATAATTCTTAATGAGCTCTAACCATCTTCTCTGTCTCATGTTTAGCTCTCTCTGAGTAAAGATGTATTTCAAACTTTTGTGATCCATATACACTTTACATCTTTCTCATACAGGTAGTGTCTCCAAATCTTCAATGCATGTACAACTGCTGCTAGCTCCAAATCATATGTGGGATAATTCTTCTCATATGGTTTCAACTACCTGGAAGCATATGCTATTACTCTGTGTCCTTACATAAGCACACATCCTAATCCTTGAATAGAGACATCACTGTAGATAGCATACTCCTCACCACTTACGGGTAAGGATGGCACTGGAGCTGACACTAATTTGTCATTCAACTGCTAGAAACTGACTTCACAGTCTTCATTCCACTCATACTTCACCACTTTCTGTGTCAATCTAGTCAATGGAGTTGCTATCTTTGAAAAACCCTCTATAAACCTTCTATAATATCCTGCCATTCCTAGAAAACTTCTAATTTCTGACATGTTCTTTGGAGTCGGCCATTCCACTACTACTTTCACCTTCTTGGGATCTACTAATATTCTATTTCCATCCACAATATGTCCTAAGAAAGCCATATGTTCTAACCAAAACTCACATTTTGAAAAATAAGCATACAATTTCTCTTCTCGCAATCTGGTCAAAACTAACCTTAGATACTCTTCATGCTCTTCCTTCGACTTAGAGTACACCAGCACATCATCAATAAAAACTACAACAAACCGATCCAAATAATCTTTAAAAACCCTATTCATGAGATCCATAAACACTGCTAGTACGTTTGTGAGACCGAAAGGCATGACTACAAACTTGTACTAGCTATACGTGTTCCTAAAAGCCATCTTTTGAATATCCTCTACCTTGACCCTCAGCTGGTGATATCCTGATCTCATATCAATCTTGGAAAATACTTGTGCTCCTATCAGTTGGTCAAACAAATCATCTATCCTTGGCAATAGATACTTATTCTTGATTGTCCTCTGGTTTAATTATTTATAGTCAATACACAACCTTATGCTCTGTCTTTCTTCTCACGAATAACACCAAGCTCCCTAAGGTGACACACTTGGCCTAATGAACTTCTTCTTAAGTAACTAATCCAACTAAACTTTAAGTTCTGCAAGTTCCATAAGAGCCATACGGTATGGTGTCTTAGAAATTGGTAAAGTACCAAACACCAATTCAATACAAAACTCAACATCTCTCTCAGGTGGTAATCCCGGTAAATCTTCTGGAAACACTTCAGGGTATTCACATACCACTGGTACTTGATCAAGATCCTTCTTTTGTTCCCCTTCTATCACCATGGTTGCCAAAGATGACCTTCCCCATAACTCGTATGTAGGCAACACCGGTGGTCTTTGTACATCCAATTTATGCATGAAGTGATCTATATCTGGTAGACTTAACTCTACTAATAGTTTGTGACAATCAATCTTTGCATGATATCTTGTCAACCAATCTACTTCCAGGATAACGTCAAAATCTAACATGTCCAAGACTATCAGATTCGCATATAAATGTCTACCTTCTATTTCTATCTCTACATCTCTGCAAACCCTATTTAACAAAGCTCCACTCCCTAAAGGAGTATTCACAGACAAACATCTAGACATGTGCTCAACATTTATGCCACAATCAAATACGAAAGAATCAGAAACACATGAAAAACTAGCACCTATGTCAAATAGAACATGTGCACTATGCAGGAGTAGATGGAGCATACCTACGATAGTGTCAATGCAAGATATGTCCCTATGCTGTAGAGCATAAAATTTAACCAGAGTTCTTTGCCCTTAACCTATATGCTGTGGTCTACCAAACTGGACTCTTGGCACAATTTGCTTTCAGTGGTCCTTGCAATCAATAACCCGATGTTCTCTCTATTCACATTTAAAACAAAAACTTGCGGGAGTATTTTTTCTGTGCAGAATCTATTGGTATGACCAACTTTGCCACATGTAAAACAGGCACCTTCAACCCACTTGCAATCCCTAAGGTCATGTGGTCTAAGACATCTAGAGCACCTTTTCTCAAAGTTCTACGCTGTTGATATGTAAAATTAGGTAGTCGGTCTCTTTCCCCTATCTTGAGTAGCAACACTAGCAGCTGGCCTCTTTCCTAAGAAGACTTGACCTCTCTGGGTTTCACAACTCTTCATTATGTTTAGGCCTTGCTCCACTGTTTTAGCCTTATTAACTACTGTTAAGTAGTTATTCGAATCCATTAAGTTCACTTGATATTGAATTTCTAGCTCTAGTCCAGTGATGAACCTACTAATTTTAACTTCCTCACTTTTCTTTCGTGGATCTGGTAGGAATTTCATCAATTAATGCAGCTCAGCCTTATACTCCTCGACAGTTATCCTACCCTGCTGTAGAGTATAGTACTCTTAAAGCATCTTTTGCTTCACATTGTCGGGAAAGAACTCTATATAAAATGCCTATTTGAACATCTCCCATGTGATTGCTCCTGCCATGTGTCTTTTGGTGCTCAACCACTAGTTATTTGCTCTCCCAATAAGCAGGTAGGAGTCATATTCCACCTTTTTGCTCTCTGGTATGTCTAAAGCAGCAAACGTCTTCTCCACCTCCTCTAACCATAATAAAGCCTCCAATGGCTTCCCAGGTTGGGGCTCAAACTTGTAAACAAGGTCTACAAACTTGTTTAGACTGAGCACGTTGGCATATCTTGCTCCATGGCCTTTGTTTCCACCATTGCCATTGCTGTGCCTCCTGTCTCCAAGCCTCAACATTGGCCTGCACGACCTGCATATTGTTCCTCATGTTTTGCTGCTGCTGAGTAACTACTCCCAGGAGAGTATTGACAACTTGCATTAACTGGGCAGCATCAACTGGCACCTATTGTCCTACAGGTAAAATCAGTTGTGGTGGGGGTAAATCCTCTGGCACTGGATTCAAAGGTAATTGGTTTTCTGGTGATTGTTCCTCCTGACCAGTCTTGGAGGAACTAGCATCTGGGGCTCTTCTTTGTAGAGGCATTATATCATAAACAAACACGCTAATAAAAGGTAACTTCAACTTAAAGATTAAACACTATACATATAACTAATACGTAAAATAAGACTATGCTAGGTAAACAACACCTATTATTGCTACCCCACTCATCAATACTCGCCGTTCTAAGGAGTTCATAACCTATATCTATCAAGATCAAAACCTATTACTCCGATACCAAATATAGCTATAACACCCTAAGTTGTAGGCATCATAACTCGCCACGTGTCCTTCTCTTATTAAGAACACGCTAAAGCTATAAAACACTATACCACAATTATAACAAATTTAATCACCATAACTCACATTTTAATTACTTTAAAACATTCTATAAAAATAATCTCTTTATTCATGAACTAACAAAAATTCGAATCGACATGTCACCAAACAAATAAGAACCTAACAAACTAGTCTCATAAGATTTTAAACAACTAATAAAAATCAACATAGAATCCATAAAGTCTTTCATCTCTCTCCACTAGATCCGACGCTCTAGAACTATGAGTCCTCAGCAGGATAATCATGTCCACTATCACTATCCCCATGATCTACATATAGATCACACCTAAATAGATCATAAACAGCATCATTTTCACCTGGACCTGAAAAATTAAAGGAATGAGTGAAAACGCCCAGTTCGTCATACCATAAACAAATACGCATGAATATGTCAACATAATTCACATACATTTCTAAGCTAATACAATGGGCACAAATTATTATCTTTGATTAGTGAGTCAAATAGCACAGTTTAAAACCATATGCATATAATCCTAAACCCGGAGTAACTCATGATCCCAATTTACAATCTTTATAAAATAGTTTATGTATAATATATTGATGTTGGATACTCCCCACACGTCGTTGCGTGCTGCCATACGGACTAGAACGACTCCTAATCTACCAGAATTATTTCCAAGTGTAATTCCACTAGGGACAATGACACACAAGGATCATCAGGGCGCCTTGTTATTATCACATTCTGCATGGTTTTTACTAACCAAAGCCATACACATGCAAACTCGTTACCATTTATATGTCGGATAAGATTTAGTCAAATTATTTTTCTAAACCTACACGCACAAGCAATAGGCAAGGTAAGGTCATACCTAGTATTGCTTCCAACTCAAATCAACAAACAAAACATCTTTAAAAAAGGAATCCTAATTTCTCATATATCCCTGATCAACAGTAATACACAATTAAACCCTAATTCCTTAATTTCATAATCTCGCTCAAAGAATCTATAACCATAAATATAAAACTACGAAAAGTAATTAGCACACATGTCTCCTTTGTTTACAATTCAAAAAAATCATCCAACATGGTTTTTTCCAATGACCCCTATTTATCACCACAATTCCTTCAACATACATGTAAATCTTATATTAACAACTTGAAAGAGATAAAATTCCTTAGAACAACAAAATTTGGAGTAGATTCTTACATACCTAGAACTTGTAGATCTCAAATCGAAATTAAGAATCCTAATCCACAATTTCCTAAATTTCATTATAAACAGAAATCACAAACCTATAATTCTCAAACCGTAAGAGTTATAAAACCCTAAGAAAGATATTACCTTTTTTTTTTATTTGAATCAGAGTCTCCCAAACCTCCAATCACTTTAAGGTTTCACCACAAATCTTGGGTCTCCTTCAAATCCGTAGAACAACTCATATTAAAAGATCGAACTAAAAAGAATGATTGAAAAAGACTAGAGAAAGACCTACTTACATAAGGTTTTGCTGAGGAAAATATATGACAGGGTCGTAGGGTCTAGGATCTATATATAGAGAGGGTTGGCTTTGGAAAAACGCGACCTTAGCTTAGGAAAAACGCCACTGTAGGCTAGCCAGTACGCCGACGACCTATCATGATACGCCGGTGGCCTTCCTCTCTATGCCGGCAGCCATCCTGCCGGCGTAAGTCCAATTTCCTTATCAAATTCTTGACACTTCAACACTGAAGCTTAGGCCATCGTCCATTATATTTAGGCCGGTGGCTTAGAATTCAAAGCTGGCAGCTTAGATGCCGACCTAAGATAAATCTATCCAATCATTCGCACGTGATTTTCTCGTGTCCAATTTCATTTTGTCAAGGACAAAAATACCCTTTTATATATCACTATATTACAATTCTACCTTTTATTATGAATTATTTATTTATACTTTACACATTGATAACTTATGGTGTGAAGAATGACATGATGTTGGACTCATGGTAGTCACAACATTATTGCACCACTATGTGGTGGTGGTTCTTTGGAAAAGTAAGGTGTGATAGTGTTGTTGCATGCAATGTAGTTTTGAAATGGTTATTTTCAAACTGTAGAGGTTGTTTTTTGCTTGCTTATCTTGCAAATTTTGGATGCTTAGTGGTAGAGACAGTAGTGTTTGTGTTGTAAACCGTGAACACCAAAATGTAGGTGCTTATGTTCTGTTAACTTTATCCTTTGCAATCACATTGTCTCTATTTCCATTCTTTTTAAGAGGCCGATCGAAACAATGATTGAAATCACTGCCTTAAGGATCTATCAACACATGGTAGGAATTGATGCAAAAATTTATGGATAAGTGCTATCCACCTTCAAATATAGCCAACCTTAGGAGCAATATCTCATCATTTGCTCAGATAGAGTTTGAATTATCATATGGCACTTGATAGAGGTAAAAAAGGCTTTTGGTGTCAATGGACCCTTTGGCACTATGGTGAGCTTAGTATGTACAAATAACAAATATAAGCTAACAGATGATAAGGTGATCTCAGTGTATGTACTTCAATACTTAAATTAGTAATGGATTTTTGAGAAGAGAAAATAAAACATCATCCAGCTGTCGAAGAGTATGAGAAAGTAAAGTTGTCTGCGTCACTCATGACCAAAGATTTGGTTGATAGATTATTAGAGAAAATGATTGTGTAGCCTGCTAGTCTGAAAAGGACACGTTCTTCTACTCTTCTACCCTTTGTCAAGTCATGGCTGAGACGAGTTAATGATGGGAGAGAAACTAATGTCCTCATATGGGAAAATAGTTTCTTTTTCCTTTTAGTGTCGAGACTTAGTAAGCTAGGCTTAGGCTTGGAAGCCCTGAGAGATAACCATCAAGACACATTAATTACTTAATGAAGTTAAGGTGCTGTAGCAAAAGTGATGTCGACACCGAACCATGTTGTATCCCAAATCTGGCATACCAAGTCTGGCATATAGTATATAAAAGAGGAAGAGGAAGGGGGGAATTTAGATATTCTCTGGTGTTCAACAAAAACACATACAATACGGGTACTTTTCCTAGAGGTACGAGATATTCTAGCACCTCCAGCCATGAAGGTTTTATTGGAGTTGACTTTCAATTTAAGCAGGCAAGTCATCAACCCCCAACACTTCTTGCCCAAGTCAGAAGCTGTTAAAGCGTGCATGAGTCTAAAAGATTGGAGCTAGGGATGCTGAAGAAAGAGGAAAAAAAAAGACTCAGAACTTATTGTTGACATCGACTTAGGAAGCATAGAATCATTATCTAATAATATTCAATCAGGGGAGGAGCAGCAGGAGGGTCATTGATTCACTTAATTTTGTGATGCATTTTTCCACTTTGTAAATATTTTTGTAAAGGCAACAAAATTTATGAATGAAAAAAATTTGCTTTGATTTAATCTATGTCTTCCATGTTGGATTTTTATTTATTGCTTAAATAATTATAATGGTAATTGCACTCTATAGTGAATATGCATATTGTTGAAGAATAAATTGGAAATTATCTCGATATTTTGAAAGTTATTTCATTCATATAATACAAGTAATATATAAATTGAAAAATCAGAAATAACTCTGACTATACTATTTTAATAATTTGCATTTTCATCATTAAAAAATAAATTTAAATATGCAATTGATTCACAATTTTGTAGCAATATAAATTGTATGTTGTTGACATAATACTAACTAATTTCATACTATGGTATATTAATCAAAACAAAACTAACTAAATTAATCACGTAAGCAATCTTAAATTTTAAAAGTAAATATATATTGTTTCAACATTAATTAAAATGGTTGGCATGCTTATGTTTACATGCCTGAGCCTGACCCAACTCTGCCATGCTAGTGATAGTCCTTCCGATCTTTGTTCATTTGCCATGCTTGGACGGTCATGGATGAATGTTAATGTCAAATTTTAAGCTTGTATATATTCTACTTACTATTATATTTATATCATAATACTTCTTTTATTTGTGTATCGAACTTTGACTTTAATTAAGTGAATGATTTAATTTTAATGAAGATGTAACAAGTATGTAGAGATTCGAACTTATAACCTCTTATTTTGATATCATATTAAGGTTAAAACTATAAAAATTTGATCTAAAATCTAATCTTAAATTTATAGGCACAATGTAAGTTATCAGTTTTATATCATAACAGAATCCACAAGCCAGTGTTGTGTGGCCGGCCTCATTAGGATGTGCGGACCAGTGGATGGTTCTGTGCTACTCTTTGCCAAGGTCAAACTTGCCACAGATTTTACAAGTAAATAGTGCCATCGGATTCGTTTTGGTAATAACCACTGTTCAAGAACAGCTAACATTCGTAAAGTAGATGAAAAAGGGCAGATAAAAAGTGTGGATATGTGTTTAGATTCGGTTACCAGATCCAATAATATATTTCCGTTTTAAACCGCAAATCATATCTCAGTAGTAGTATCTTTGATTTACATGTGCAACCTATGTCTTAATTCAGATTTTACAATAGTTATGACTTAAAATAAACATATAAAACTCCAAATTGCTATATGAAAAAGACACAAATTTCTTTACAATAATCAAGAACTGTCGTACTTTGTTCTAAAATTGTACTACACTGAAGTTCACATTCTCTTCTATTCACGGTCATGTTCCACAAGGAGAAATAATTCATTTTCCAAGTTTTCTGGGTTCAATTACAGAATTAACCACAGGTGAATAGAATCCGGGAAAAACTGAAAAGGAGGGGGGGAAGAAAAAAAAAAAAAGAAGAAGAAAGAAAGCCTTTTCGTTTTTCAAAAGGAAAAAGAATGATAAAAGCTAAACAGAGGGAACTATACTTTTTATCCGAAAATTGAGAGAACCTTCTATTGTTTTCTATACCAAAAATTGAAGGATAAAAAAATGTTCATAAAATTATGTTATTAGACAACAGTTGCAAATCACTGTATCTTGGTCTTGTTCTATCAGGTGAAAGATTTTCCTCCATCCCCTTTCTCTTATTATTACTATTCGGCAATTGTTGTTGTTGTTCCTCCTCCTCCTGCTGCTGCTGCTGATGAGATGAATTGCCGATTCTTCTAAATTTTCTTGCACCTCTAATTTATCTTGTTTCTCGCTTTTAGTTTTGGTTTTCATCATATGGGGCATTAGTTTATTCACATCTGATAATCGAACCGGTTTTAAAAAGAATTCCTCAGCTCCTTCTTCTAAGCATCTGTCAATTTTTTTTCCCCCCAATAAACACCAAACCCCGTAAGAGGAAAAAAAGGGAAAAGAAAAAAAAAAAAAAAAAAGCAGATTCTCAAGTATCATGTACAATGAATCATTGGAAGATTACAAAACCTGAATTTACATTACCTACTGATCCTTGAAGGAACGTTTTCGGATGACATGATGACCACGGGTATATTTCTCAGAGAAGACGACTCCTGCCAAATCAGAGCAAATCCCATCAATTTCTCGAGATTTTGTAGTTTTGCAGAACTTGGACTTTGTCCCATGTGTGTGCACATGATTTCGGAAAGATTCCCATGGGTCGGGTAAAATCGTTATTGTAAAGGGTGGTTGGTTATGCTTATCTGGCGATTAGGATTCTGTGTTTTGTTTCATGTCGGATTGGTTGATTGATGAAAAGTCTGATTGGATTTAAGGGTAGGAGGTTAAAAGGGCAAAAAAGAAAAAAATTTCCTACAGTAGAAACTATAATTGATCGTTCAGAAGCAAGTGGCAGGAAAATTAACTACAGTTCGGAAGTCCAGCCAAATCAAGTCATACAACACCAATTACATATTTTCAGCAAATTTCAGAGATCTCATTCTCGCGTATCTACCTAAATACCTAATGTTCCATTTCCATACCAACAAAGGAAAAATTAGGGAAAAAGAAAAAGAAAAAGAAAAAGAAAAAGAAGAAGGAAATTGGAAAAATGCAAGATGATGGAAGAGGAGACAGACAAGAAATTGTAACCAAACACACTATACCTTGATTTTCTTCAATAAATCATAGCCTGTCATTCCAGGCATACAGTAATCTGTGATTATGAGATTCACTTCCACTTCTTGCTAAACATAGAAGCATAAAAAAAATTTCAGAACAAAGTTAAAAAAAAAAAAATACCAAAGGGAGACTAGGACTATGACCAAAGAAAAGGAAACAAATGAAAAAAATTCGTAAAATGTTTACCTGCTGGCTTTTTGGGGAATCAGAAGGTGTATCTAAGCTGCTTTGGCCTTTTTCTTCTCTCAGACCCAGAAATTCTAAAGCTTTGCTACCAGAATCAACTGTTGTAACTACAAAACACCAGCAAAAGTAGAATGGAATTAAGAACTTCCTACAACTCAATAATCAAACGAAACACCCACATATCCTAAGACATCGTTCCAAGATAAAATTTCATTATTGTTTTTATTTTACAGTTACCTTGATAGGAGGAGGTCTTGAGAAGTCTCTCTATTAGCTTCCTATCAATGAGATTATCATCAACAGCTAGAACATGAAACTTTGATTCTGTAGCCACGCTCATTGAGGCTGGATCCAATGTCAAACCCAGAAGGAGAAAAAGAAAAAGAAAAGTTTTTGCAATGCAAGTTTGTATCTGTGTATATGGGGGAAAAAAAGAAGAAGAAGAGAATAGAATTAAGAAGGAAGCAATACGTTATTGAAATAAAGGAAGAACAAGAAGACCCACTTTGAAAGAAAGGAAAACAATTTTTTTTTTTTAACACCCCACAAAGCAAGATCCGGCTAGATTTCCTTTCAATACCGAATCTTGTGAAAATTTCAAAGCAGATATGTGAATTAAAGAGCAAGCAAATGTGAAATGCCAAAACTAATAAATAAATAAATCAATGAGTAAAGAAATATAAATGTAGCCTTTCAGCTGGAGGGAGGAGAGGAGGATTGAGTTGGATTTTATCTTCAAGGTAAAATGAAGATGTTGGTTTTTTTTTTTTTTTTTTATGCGACATAGAGATTGTTGACATGAGAAAAGAAAAAAAACTAACATGAGATAATGCATCTTTTATTTTTATTTTTATTTTATGAAGCATCCGGCCCTCCTAAAAGGGAAGAGAGAGACAGCGTTGGACGGAGGTGGGTGTGGGACCAAACAAAATCCTGGGAAAGATACAGCTGATGTCACAACTTGAGCTATGCTGTGTACTTTCCCATTTCTGGGTGATGCATTGTGCAAAATAGAAAATATTTTATTTTTATAGTAAATATAATAAAGAGAACATAGAAGAAAACACCACAATTTACTACAAAAGAAAACGCAGCTACAGCCCAGAGAAGCTGACAGAGAGATTTAAGTGACTGTTATAAATATAAAAAAAAAAAAAAATCAGTCACTTTGTTGACGAGCGTAATTCTTTAATATATAAAAAGATTATTATTTGTTGAGGATATTTTTATTTATTTAAATTTTTGGTGACTTTGGTTATAATAACTGACTTGAATAAGATAAAAAACTAAATTTAAGTTAAGAAGATATAAATAGTACAATATAAAAATATTAGATAGTATAGTTCTCTTGTATTACATACGATATATAATACAGACAAATATTTTATATTGAATGGTAAAATATCATTTTATATAAAATAAGAAGGTTTTATGTCAATCCTAAAGTTTAATTAATTTTTATCGGTTTTTGTTTTATTAGTTATCAAATACGTGAATGAAGATGAAGAGACATCATTAAAGATAAAGATATGTTATTAAAGATAAAGAGACGTTATTAAAAATGAAGAGACATTATTAAAAATAAAGAGACATTATTAAAAAAGAAGAGACGTCATTATTAAAGATAAAGAGATATTAATAAAAATGAAGAGACGTCATTATTAAAGATGAAGAGACATTACTAAATATGAAGAAACATTATTAAAAATGAATAAGTGTTATTAAAGATAAACAATTATTCCTTGTCTTCTATATAAACTAAGCTTCTTCCTTTTCTAAAACGATCCCTAAACCTAGAAAATACTAAGGTAAGTAATCTCTTCTTTGTCTTTAGATTTCAAAGGAATCTATATTTTCCTTAGGGTTTGTAATTAGATTTAAAGAGAAAATTAAAGAAAGACCTATCTTGATTGAGATCTAGATTTTGAAGAATCAAGAAGGATTAAGGATCATTTCTAGGTAAGATTGAATATTCCTAACCTTTATGTTATTATAGAAATAATTTTGTTGACTTTTAGTCTGAAATTGGATTGAACGAATTATAGGGTTTGGAGATTTATTGAGAAAAATCTGTTCTTTGGAGAAATTTTGTGTTTCGATCAAGAAGAAATGTGCGGATTGTGTTCCTTTTTAGATTAGGGTATTAGATGATATATGCGATTAGGTTTGTATGATGATGTATGCTATTAAAAGCTGTTATGTTTATAATATCAGGTTTTTGTGAAATTAAGCTATGCTCTAAAGGAGAATTGGTGATTTAGAGTTTTTGTTCCTTGAAATTAATTCAGGTACGATCTTACCTTGTTTATTATATATGCTTGCAGAATAAGACTTGTTTATTATATGTGTTGTAGGATCATAATTCTAAATTGACTTAATTCTATATGACAATAAGAAATCATGTTTGCTGCTTGTGTTTGGCTTTGTTAGTAAAGATGATCACACTTTTTTTATATATGCATTTTAAAACTCTTTTTAGTTATATTCACTTTTCTTTAAATGCGCAGATCTTTAACCGACAGTGTATCAGGTGCGTATGCAGTAATAAAATTTCAGTAAAGATCGAGTCGAATCCACAGGGAGTGAGAACTAGCTATCAACTATACTAGTCCACTTCATAGCTACGCAAATCAATAGATGTTTCTCTTTTTGTATTTTTTTTAATAAAACTACCTACTAAAAACTTGATTTCCAACACCTGTAATTGATTAAGCTTAGAGCCAACAGATCTGAATAATCAATCAATGTATGCTACTGACAAAAAAATGCACTTGTCAATCCAAATCATCAATGGATTCAGTTTTTCAACAATAAGAACAAAATAACAATTCATTTTCCCAAAGCGAACTATTACCTTAAAATTATCAATCAATGTTCCTTATCCCTAGGAAAGTGATTAATTGACAATTCTTTTCCAATCACCAAACCTAATAGAATTATAACCCATATCCCTATGTGAAATGCAATCCTAATTAGATAATCACAAAATTGATTAGAAGAGAATTTCTCAATTACAATCCTAATCATTCATGAATTCCAAATTTAAGCCAAAATTGCATGATTTGTGAAATAACATTGATAATCCGAATATGAACAAGTGATCAATCAATAGCAGGAATCATCGATCATATAATCCAGATAAAAGACTCAAAACCAATTTAAGATCCAAAGAATCAGCATCTAAACATCATCCAATAGATAGATATAATAAAAAGAACAAATAACCTGTTCTTGAAATCCAAATCCAAATAACGTTTTCCACTTGAATCCCCGTGTGGAATCCTTATTCAAATTAACAAGAAAGCTTAACTAATGTCTATGCCCTAATCTAATTCAAGGGGTAATGGAAAGAATTCTCAATTTCGTACCTAGGTTTTTTCTATCCCCTGAACAAATGACAACAAGATGAATATATATGAAGGGTTACAAGAGAGTTACACCAGCATTAAAGGCCGGCAGCCTTAAATTAAATTTGACTGGCTTTTAATGTGAAAATTAATTTTAGAGAGCAGCAATAAATATACGCCATCTTCACCACCGGCGGCGTAACCACTCCAATTGCCAGCATACAATGAAAACTCATAAAACCGCTTGATTTTCTCTTGTGAATGTTGGCGGATTTGATTTCTCCAATAGCTAGTTTATGTACAAAATAATGAAGACTGATGAAGATCATTTGTACACTGGCTGTGTTTGTGCCAGCGTTTAAAATTTCAATTATGTTCATAAGGAACGCTAGCCCTAAGCTAGCGGCGTAGGACTTCCATTTGGCGACGTACATTAAAAAAATTGCAGACGTTGGTGAAGATTTCTTCTAAGCTGGTAGCATAGCTTCCTTCATGGCTGGTGTACTTCTGTTTTTATCCAAAGTTGTGTAAAACTTCTCCAATTTGCTTGAATTTGTATTTTAAATCCTCAATGACCTGAAATAACAATTTAAGCACACTTAAGTACCAATTACACTAGATTTCTATAAAATCTATGACAAGTTTATCATGATTTATTCAAGAAAAAATTGTATGAAATATGACTTTATCAAAAGACCACGCAGAGTGTGATACCAACGAGACGCCTTAATGATTTATGTGTGAGGTTGTCCCAAGTGAACTCGTGCATAAAGATGATTATGGAAGATTATGTTTTTGGTAAAGGTCGTGGTGTGTAGATGATTCTCCAACACTAATATATTTATAATTACCTATTTTTTATATGGTTGTTTTTATGGAGTCATAAGTTACTCCAGGTTTAGGACCAATTACAAGTAGTTCTAAACTGTTTTGTTTGCTGGCTAATTTAAAAGATAATAATCTATGTATGTCGCATTAGAAATAGTGCATGTAAATATATGTTGTGTGTGCATATGCATTTGTTTGTGGTTTGGCCTACTTAGCGTTT
Organism: Combretum micranthum; assembly: GCA_024138025.1. Lineage (NCBI taxonomy): Eukaryota > Viridiplantae > Streptophyta > Magnoliopsida > Myrtales > Combretaceae > Combretum > Combretum micranthum. Next base: position 294,279 of record JAMXBD010000399.1, on the reverse strand, counting down.
TTCGCTCATTCCTTGTCTTTTTCAAGACCAGATGAAGATCCAGTTTATTATGATATATCTGGTTTTGATATAATTGTGGATGATGGGGAAACGATAGTGGACTGACATTCCTGTAGATATTTGGACTATATGAATTACTTTGAGATTTAGTTGAAGACCTATTGTACTTTTTATGTTTATGAGAGGTTTCTTGTTTTATGAGTTTAAGACTAAATTACAAGTTTTCCTTTTGTTTTAAGGTTGCTTTGGTTTATGCCAATAAGTTTGTGTTCAAGAGTTTTAATCCTATGAGATGTGTTAAACAGGTACCTTTTATGTGAGTACTGAAGATTATTGTTGTTATTTAACCGTGGTATAGAATTTTATAGCCTTAGCATGTTCTTATAAGAGAAGGACACGTGACAGGTTGTAATATCCTTAATTTAAGGTGTTACACGGTACATGTGAATCATTTTGAATAGAGTGGATTGGAATAAATTGGGATAAAATGAATTCCAGAATGAAAATTTTATTTTTATGTTTAGAAGTGTACATGGTATAGAATGTAATGATTATAAAGTACATTTGTAAGAAATATCTCTAGCATTATTATTATAAATATGTAATATGACAAAAAAATAAACAAATTACATATCATTAGTAAGAGTTGGAATAGAAATTGAGATTCCGTTTTGAGTACTAGAATCAATTCCTTTTCAAATCCGGCTTCTAATAGTACATCCAAATATAGAAATGGGATGGAATCCAGCATTGATATTCTATTATGGATCAATTGTTATGTACCAAACATGACATTATATCATATTATGTACATGCGATATTAGAAGGGGACTCTTGTACTATTATTGTATTGTATGCACATACTTTGACAAATGTACGCTTGTATTGTCATGCATAAATATCATAATTAGAGTGGTGGGAATCAATTATAGTTTTGTGATGAGATTGATGAAAACTTGTTGCTAGTATTATGTTGATAGCAATAAGGCAATAGTAGTAGAGTCGTAGTGGTAGTTGTGGAAATGATGTTGGCAGTGGTTAAGGTTATGGATTTAGCGATTGTAGGTAGTAGTGATAGTGGTAATGGTAGGGATGAAATAAGATTGGATAGAGGATTGTATTAGTGTGGTGTTTTTATTAAGTGATTTTATTCTTGTTCAGTTATAATATTTTTCTACAATCAAATATAAGAGATAAATTTGTATTTTATCAAGTATTATAAAAAGAGTTTTTTAGTACCATGTACTTTTTATAAATCTAATATTATATAAATAATTTGTGCAATTTAGATAACTATAAAAGTGATTTGATAGTATTCTACTAAGGTATTTACCACATGCGACTAAATACATTTTCTAATATTTAATTGAAATGATTGTGCTTATCTTGGGATATTATAATTCCGCATGTTCCCATTTAAGCTTCCAATCACTTTTTCTTTTTGTGGTTTATTAACATGACTTAAAAAAAAAAAAAAAGAAAAGAAATAAAAGTGCGTGTGAACAAATATTCTATTCTTTTGCCCTTTAAAAAATTGCTATTATTCTTATATCCCATGACACGAAGGACAACCCAATGACCATTTGTCGTATTTTATGCAGCAATGTCTGGCATTAATCCGAAGCCAAGCATCCCGTAGGGTTTTAAAAGCATACGCCCCAGACTAAAATCCATCCATGTTTGAAGAGGTGCATGGATTAAAAAAAGAATGGGAGGTTAAAAAAAAAAAAACACAAAATAAAGAGTAAACTGGTTATTCAACTAATTAATTGATATATTGCTACCAGCACAAGTTTGAATATCGCAAAGCATCATTAATCGGAGTTAAGTTTCTGGGTGTTGATTGATGAGTAATGAAAATATTGTTTAGCTGGCAAAAAAAAAAATTATTATTATTATAATTAATTGGAATTGTACCGTTTTTCTAGTTTACATCTCTATCTGATTTATTCAATGTGAATAGGCCTGAAAATAGAGGTGGGGACAAAAAAAAAAAAAAAATCGAATCGAATCAAACCAAACAAAAAAAATAATTTTTTAAATAATTTGATTAGAAAAATTTCAAATCGAGCCAATTTTATAAATTTATCGTTGATTTGGAGGGTTAAACCAAACCAATTTGTAAAAAGAAACAAACCATTTTAAATAAATATAGTAATGTTTTACTTGTTATTATAACTTTTCTTATGATGATTGAATAAATGTTGTAGATATTTTTATGATTTTATTATGATATTTATTATTTAATGAATATTAGTTATTATTGACTTTTCCTTTTAAAATTAAAATATAAATAAATATTTTATATTGAAGGCAAAGATATCATTTGATATAAAACAAGAGGGTTTATGGTCAATCCTAATGTTTAAATTAATTACATTTGTTGGTTATCAAATATAGAGAGAAGACGAAGAGACGGAGGGGAAATCAACCAGGCGCAAGGTTAAGCCGGTTAAATGCCGCTGACCTAACTTTTTACACCGCCAGCATAGAATTAACAACTGCCGGCATACGTTACAGAAGATAAATAGTCTCTACGAAATCTCTTTATAATCCATTTATTTTTCTTTCTCCAAAACATCTCCTAAACCTAGAAAATCCTCTCTTTATTCTTTTTCCTAGCATCCAAGGATATGCAAAAGATCCAATCAAGGTCACAAATCTGCTTTTTTTTTAGGATTTCAAAGATCTATCTTAGGTTTTCTATTGGTTTGAACGAGCAATTGAAGGGAAACTCTGTTTTAATTTAGAGATCTGATTTTGGTAATCAATGAGGATTAAAGATCACATTATTAGGTAAGTTTTGTATATTCTTAATCTTGTCATTATAAATTGATGATTTTTTATGGCTTTGCCATGAACAATGTAAAATGGAATTTTAAGGTTTGTAGGAGTTGTTAAAGAAATCTATTCTATTGGAGATTTGGTGTTTAAGGAAGATTGGGGATCAAATTTAGGTAAGTTTGATATATTTATAATCCTTAAGATATTATTGTTATGAGTTGTGTTGATTTCTAAATTTCTGTCATTGAATGAAATTCTAAGGTTTAGGAAGATCTTAAGGAAATTTATTATTTTGGAGGAGTTTGATACTTTGATTAAAGGAGAAAGGTGTAAATTTCTGCTTTTGCTGAGATTAGGGTTTAGATAGAGTTAGAATTAGGATTTTGTAATGAAAATATTATTTTGAAATCTATATATTCATATTGTCAGGTTCTAGTGAAATAGGGTTTGATTCTAAATGAGATTTTGATGGTTTAGAGTCTTGTTTCTTGGAATTTGATTCAGGTACAACATTTTCTTGTTTGTTGTATTTGCTTGCAGGTTTAGTTTTCTAATTATTGCCTATAGGAACAAATATATAAATGAACTTAATTCTATTTGGCTTAATTTGTTTTTCTGGATGTCTTTGGCTTTGGCTGTAAGGACATGGCAGACAGTGATACTGTTGAGGTACCCTGATGATCCTTGTGTGTCATTATCCCTAGTGGAGTTGCACTTGGAAATGATACCGTAGATTTAGATGATTTGGCAATATGGTCGGGTGTTTGGGGAGTACTCATTCACCAATATATGTATATAATTACCTATTTTCAAAGAGTTGGTTGATTTTCTCATCGGGTCTGAGTTACTCTAGGTTCGGGACTAATGTACAATAGTTCTGAACTGTGTTGATTTACTAGCTTAATAAAGATAATAATCTGGTTGTTTGCATTAGATTAAGTTACATCTGATATATATGTTGTGTGTACATATGCATTAGTTTTGTGGATTAGCATACTGGGCGATTTCGCTCATTACTTTCATTTTTCAGGTACAGGTGGTGAGGATATAGTACTTGATTTATCTAGTTATGATCTGTACATAGATCATGGGGATGATGATAGCGGTTCAGATTACCCTGTTGAGGAATAGATTCAGATAAAGATTTATATGAGAAGAATTTTGAGATCATTTACAATATTTTAGAACTATATTAAGAATTTATATGTTAAAAAGGATTTTTGAAATTTTATGTATTTTGGATTTGTTGGCTTTAGTTTTGCCAACATTGTTTGGATCAATAGGATGTTTGAAAAGATTGTTATTTATAAGTTTTAAAAGATTTGAACTTTCTGATGTATCCTCTGAGAGATTTTATTGAGATTATATTTTATATGTTTTAAATTGTGGTGCTAGAATGTTTTTGCGTGACCTATTTAAGAGAGAACACATGTCGAGTTGTAATGTCCTTATTTTAGGGTGTTACATAAAATTATTTTTTAGGTTCAAGATATATATTCTTCCATTAGTAATTTAATGTTGTTTTTTTGCTAATCATTTTAACTTTATGAAGTAGGAAATGGGCTAAAGTCACGAATGATACATGAATTTAGACAAAATATGTAATTAGCTACCTAAACTTGGAAATTGATCAAGTTATTATTTAAAAGAACTTTTAAAAGAACTTTTCATACATGTCAACAGTACCTTTGCCAAGCTTTTTTAGGTATTAAATTGATCAATTTCAAAATCTAGGTACCTAATTGAATATTTTATTAAAGTTCAGGTATCATTCATGATATTATCCCTTTATTTAATTATGACTTTATTATGTATTAATTTTTCAATACATTTTGTTAAGGAATCACTTCTGTTGATGGATTTTTTTTTTTTTGTGTCAAATTGTTAACAAATGATTAACCGAATTGTTTTGTGAGGATTATAGATTATGACTTGTTATGTATTATTTAATTAATGTACTTTATTGTGGACGACTGATTGGTGATCATATGATTTTATGGAGAGCCACACATAGTTAATTTAAATATTTGAATATTTGTACAAAGTAAAATATTAAAATAAATATTTTTTTAATTATAATTTTGATTTAATCTGTGATTCTAATCAAACCAAACCGATATTTCATAGTTTAAAAATTTTTTAATTCAAACCAAATTGTTATTAAATGGTTTAGGATTGGAAAAAAACTAAACCATAAATTATGGTTTCGTTTGGTTTTAAATAAAAATCGAACCAAATCGACAGTGCCTCTCATAGCTACAAACAATCTGAGTTCTCACGAGCTACTTGAATTCAGCTCGCTTTCAGCTTGGCTCTACTCAAGTTCGATTAGTAAATGAGTTAAAAATGGAGCTTGAATTTTAATTTGGGCTTGCAAGCAAATTATGAACAAGGTCATCTAGCCTTGTAAATAAGTTCACAAGTGAACAGGCTTGTAAACAAACTCATTAGTATATTTGTGAGTTTTATACTTATGATATATTATATATAAATATAAAATTAAAACAAAAAAATATATAATTTTTATTTAATGTATATGTATATATTTTTTGCAGCTCTTATACATTACTGTTATGTTAAAATAATGAGAAACAAACAATCTAAATGAATCAAGCTCAAACTTGAATTTCAGGTTTTATAAAAGCTCCACTCAACTTGACTTGAACTTGAACCTGAATATTAGTTTAGATAAGAAGCTCGATTCAAGCTTGAGTATAAAAAATTTTATACAAATCAAACTAAAATTTTAATACGAAACAAAAGTTTGAATTATTGGTCAATTATGAAGAGGATACCTGCATTTTTATTAATTTTCACTTAGTCAATCCATGCTTTGATTTTTCTCTTACACTTCGCATATAGAGCCTTTTTCTTTCTGGCCACCTACATTCCACGTGCCTATTTTTACAATTAAGTCATGTTTTCTAAGAGACAAGATAAAATTATGCAAAGTATGGAAATCACATAGCTCCAACCTGTAAAGTGAAAGAAAACTAAATACATAATTGTGTTCTTTTTTTTTTTTTAATTGTGAGGGCTAAATTCAATTATCAGACTTTAGGTTTAGTATTATTTTGGATGTAACTTTTTTGTTTTAAGGTGAAGGATTTAAAGAGTTAAACCTATATATTTTGAAATGATAAAAGAATATTTGATATGATGGGATTAGAGTAGGATTATTAAACCTATTCTTCCATTTTAAAATTTTCATAAATTGCTCATGCATTAAGAGAGGCTTTTCATCAAACTAATTTCAAGAGAAGCATATGAATGGTTTTTATTAAATGAATAAACCCATATCATCCACTAATTGTTAATGTGACACAGCAAATAATATTGACAATCAAGTATAGTTATCAAAACCAAAATTTTACTAGTATGATTTTACAACCTCTAAATTTTAGAAGGTTCTTCCTAATTAACTCATGTGTGTTTATATATATATATATATATATATATTTGTGAAATCTTATGTTTTTAACCGAGTTTACCGATTCTAACTATTTAAGTCGTATGGGTTATGATATTAGAAAAAGTTTCATCGACGGTACCTAAACTTTTTGGGTTGTAATAGTTTGGTACTTAAAAAAAAAATTGTACTATACATATACCTAAACTTTTTAAAAGTTTCATTATTGTACATTTGGACAGATTCTGTCCATTTTTTTCCTTAAAAAGCCAACATGGACACTGAAAATAAAGTCCAGCTTAGCAATTTTTAATTATTTTTTTTACACTTTCTCTTCACTCTCTCTCTCTCTCCTCTCTTTTTTCCTTCACGTTCTTCTTCTTCCTTAAATTGAAAAAAAAAAAACACCTAAAATCTCATAACCCATTAAAAATTCGATCAAAGGAAATATCAATTTAAAGTTTCATCTTGGGATCAGATCAATACTCTTTCTAGGTTAGAACTTCCTCTCTTTTTTCCTTTATGTTCTTCTTCTTCCTTAAATTGAAAAAAAAAACACCTAAAATCTCATAACCCATTAAAAATTAGATCAAAGGAAATATCAATTTAAAGTTTCATCTTGGGATCAGATCAATACTCTCTCTAGGTTAAAACCTAGTTTGTCATTACCACATCTGCCATTCCTACTAAGAACCTTGACGTCAGAGAATACTAAGTTCATGAAGTTCATCGGGCCATCCACCAAACAAGCACCAACCCACCAATTGGACTTAGTCATCTCCATAACACGCATGTCCCATCTTCGCCGTGCACCCAACATTGCTATTAACCTGTACACGAAACATCAAATTAAAATTTAACTAGACACACACTTCACCGAACCATCGCCATTTAAGCTTTACCAAAACCCATCCTATTGACCTTCATTCTTTTTTGCCACATCATAAACAAGACCTTCAACCACAATCCAACATATTGGAGCTCCTTAATCTCCATTACTACCATCAAGCTTTGTTTAACCTAGATGCAGAATGAACATTCACCGACATTAACGGCAGTGTTTGATGGTTTAGAAGTGACTAAATTGTAAATTTGCTAAACAAAATGCCTATGTCCACGAAGTTTAGAGAGAGAAGAGGAAGAAGAAGATGGAGAAGGCGAGTTTAGTGTAAGAGAGAGTTACAATTTTTTTTTTCAATCTAGAACAAATAAAAAGCAATTAAATTTAAACTTTTTAAGCAAAATTAAAGTATATCAAAGATTTTTCTTTCCTATTGAGTTTTTTTTTTTTTTTTTTGTAGTTTTTTGATTTGAGATGATGATGATGATGATGATGAAGAAGAAGAAGAAGAAGAAGAAGAAGAGGAAGAGGAAGAAAAGTGTAGGAAGGGGAGAGAGAGAAAGAGGAGGGAAAGAGCGAGAAGGGAAAGTAAAAAAATAATAAATAATAAAAAATGCCAAGCTAGACAAAAAAATTAATTTTTAATTATTTTTTTGTCTACCTCAGCTTTTTAACAAAAAATATATGGATGGAATCTGTCCAAATGTACCATGAGTGAAACTTTAAAAAGTTTGGTTACATTTGTGGCACAAATTTTTTTAAGCTACCAAACTATTTTAATCCAAAAAATTCAAGTTCCGTGGATGAAACTTATCCATAATATCAAGCATAACCAACTTTCGCAAGTTCATCAACTACGAGAGTGTTGCATTTTTTTATATCATGTTGTGTTGCATTTTTTATATCATGTTTTAATTTTATGTCTTCTCTCTCTCCCACATTGCCCTATTTGATGTATATATCTTTCATTGCAAAGTTTATAAGGAAACGTATTTACTTCATTTAAATGATAAAAAATTCAAGATAGAAAGAAAGGTTTGATTTTATAACTTTTTTTCAAACAAAATAATAAAATAAAATTTTGTTTCGACTCTACTTACCCCTTTTTTTTACATGTTATAGTATGGATTAAGAGTTATTTATGAAAAACAAGAATTTAGTGTTTTTTTTTCATTTTATAATCTATTATGTATTTTAAGTTTTTTTTCCTCAACAATTACAAGTATAATTATAATTTTTCAAAACTATTTTATATAGGTCGTAACATCTCACATTTCCATGTTTTAATTGCATGTTTTGGTTGTATAAACCCTCTAATGATTCTACATAAAATTACGAGTTTGACAACCACGCAACCAAGTGCTATATATATCAAGAGCTCTCCTCATTTGAAGTTTCATACTTGGTAGCTCCTTCACTTTTCACATGTGCCTTCAAAAGTCTTAAGATTGCCTATTCTTTCTCTTATCCACTTCCCTCCTAATCATCCCCTTATTACATGTTATTTTAGGTTACTCTTCTGAAGCCATGTATGGTGCAAAATGCATGTGATTGTTGCAACCAAACCTATACATCTAAAGTTATTAACTATGAATGTGATTAAATATTAAAGTTTATAGAAGGATCACAATTCTAATTTTCTGAAACCTATTTCTAGATGGTACGATATGGTATAATAGATGAGAACTAATATTTATGTAGTAGGATACAAGTAAGGTTTCATACCCAATCTATCATATATATACACATACGCGTTTATATAATCAACCTTAATATTAATTAACCATAAATCTTTTTCAACACTAAATTAAATCCAAAATTAAGAAAAACCGATACTCTACTTTATGTGTTTTACTTACTTTAGCATGATTATCACATTCTGAACGGTACCTTAAACATGGCAATCTGCCGCACATAATATTAAAGCTGATAAATGACTACCTCAGTATGCAAGAGCTTTAACGTTATGTGTAAGGTGTACTTCCAATATAGTAGGAGACTCAAAGGGATATTATGTCTAAGCAGATAATAAAAGCATGCAAGAATTTATAAAGATAACCATGTAGTAATCATTAAGTTCAAAATTCTTATAACTTCTTAGGGGCATTCCCCCATACTTAAAGTCTTGCTATTTTAAGTCGACTTAAAAACATATATAAATATATCAAAAGCCCACCATAGAGATTTTTCTTAGAAGTCTACACCCAAAAACTAAATATGTAAACTTCTTCCAAAAACTCAGTAACTTTGGCTCGTACCTGACAAAGGGCCTCCTTGGTGCCAACCACAAGTAGTCAAACTGTAACAAAGCTATAAGGATATAAGCGAAACTAGCTTAGTAAGATAACTCCCTTCTTCAAAACATTTCCATAAATCATACAAGTATTTAACAATCATATGTGTATGTAGCAATCACACGAGCAATTAAAATACACATGATTAATCGGAAACCATGTATAGCATGGATTTTACGCCCTTCATATTAGGGGTTAGGTGGTTACCGGCCCATTCGACCATCAATATTTGCAGACTTACCGGCTCCTATATGCCTATGTAGACTTTTCGGCTACTATTAGTCACTACTACAACTCCACGTTTCCTCACACAAAGAATAGTAGCAAAAAAATAGATGTGACTCACAATATGTTATGCATGAATCGTTTTTAATATTGATTTATCCAATTATTGTTAATTTCAAGTTAAATGTGACTAAACAATATTCATCATACCATTACAAGGGAGCATAAATTATTCATCAAACCTTCTTTCGATATACTTAGCTTCATATTTACCAACCACTTCATTCAACATGCATCTAATTCACACACAACATTTATTCTTTTATCTTTCCTTAATATTTAGTGCCACTACTTACAAGCACATTCAAGGAAATGTAATTAGTAAGGGGTTAGCTTACTCTATAGCAATCGTTCCTAATCGAAATAATCTTTCGGAAAGCAATATCGATTCCTTCTTCACCTAAATAAGATGATATACCCAAAATGAGTTTTTCATAGAATTTCTACTTTAAAGATTCTAGGTCTATCTCTAATTGCCGTAAAAATCGGATTTGTGAAAATTCCTACTTAAAATGGCCATAACTTGCTAATTTTAACTCGGAATTTTGCATATTATGTATCATCTTCTACCTACTCGAAAAGATCTATCCATTTCTAAGGTTTTTTTTACTATAAAAAGTCATTTAGGTCTTAGATTAAAGGGGTACAAATCTACCACGAAAATTCCTTCTTTAAAAACAATATTTTCTAATCCTTTCTTCACTCAAAGCTTGTCAAGCAAAACTTAAATATGTATATATTTGAAAAGAATTTCTTTGGTACATAAATAGACTCATAATTTACGCATGATGCTATAGGTCTTGTCTTATTTAATTAATTTCCATAAAATAACCTTTCCTAAGTTTTGAAAAATTTGATTTGTTAAACTTTTCTTTATATGGTTAAAATGACTTATAAATTCTTGGGTGATCATAATTTAGTGTTCTATAATTTTACTCTTCAGTTTATCAAAAGTGAATTGAAATAAAGTTTGGTCTTTTAAGTTATTTACCAATTTTATTTCTAGGAATTGAAAAATAGAGTTTCAAAAGTTTTCTTTAGTAGTACTTAATGAGTTTATTTTTGAAAATTTATTTTCTTAGATTGTTGACAGATTTTATTTTTCTAAGTGGGTTTCTTAAAACTTGTAAGTTGATTTTCTTGAAAACTTGTTTAGCCCTTACTTTAGAATGTTGGTAAAAATTTGGCATAGTATTAAGTTATCATCTTGTTGGTCCCGAAAATAATCAAGAAGGGGGGTTGAATTGATTATTTCAGAAAATTAAAATTTTTGCCTTTTAAAAACAATCCCCTTTGATTTTAAGTTAAGAGAACAATATGAATGATTAAATAGCAATAAAATAAACTGTGGAAATATAAATAGAGAAGGGATAAGAAAATCAGGCATATATTTATAGTGGTTCCACCTTGTGCATCAGTCCACTCTTCCAGCTTCGAGCCGGGGACCACGTTATCCTACAGGTTTTGTTCCACTATATCCAACCAAAACAAATTACAAGCTTGTACAATTCTCTCTGCTTGATTCTCACAGCTATCCTCTAGCCACAACCAATCTAGAGAGTCTAAACTGGTAACTTAACTATCAAAAGAGAAGGCAACAACAAGTTCCTTCTATACAAGATAAAATATTTAAATCACCGAGCTAAAGAATGAAAGCTAAGAAATCAGCTCGCTTGTTGAACCGTACGAAGAAATTATGAATATTCTAGGCAAAATGAAACTTCTGGGTTTTGTTATGAGTTTTGTTTTGTAATTCTGGGTAAGAAAAAAGAGCTTCTTTTTTTGTGCGTGAATAATATCACCTTCTTCTTTTTCCTTCGATTTTTTTCTTTTCTCTCTCTGTGTAACTCATATATCCTTCATCTTCTATAACGTTCAAGTACTTGTTTGGAGGATAGATTCATATTCTAAATATCTTGGCTAAAATCTATTCTTCCTTATACGTTTTTCAAATTCAAATTATGTTGTGATCTTCAAAATTGGTTGCAAGTTGTGGATAGCTTATCCTTGTATTCCTCGGATGAAATCTTGTGAGCTTTATCCTTTTTCAAATTCAAATTCTGTAACAAGGATGATGATAAGCCTTGTTTGATTTCGCAAAAAAAATCTAGTTGTTATTTGTATTTTTGTTCATTGTGATCTTCTTCCTCATCCTATCTAAGGTAACATTTATCTTCTTTTTAATCTTCTAGATAAAATCCCATGAAAATAGATGTCTTGGACATTATAGAACTGATAAATCTTATCTTAAGGAGAAAAACGTGTAGAATCGGTCCAAACAAAGTCTGGTATTATTCATGAAGATTTCCATCATTGAAGACATTGATGAGAGAGAAACTTTGATGAAAACATTAAATCCCCTTGGATTAAACCAACTTAAGTGGAATAAATGAGTATATTACCCAAATAAACTCATTTACTCGGAGCTAGGTCTTCAAGATTCGTTTTTGTACCGAACTGGAATGATTTGCATCAAGTTGGAGAAGATGAACAGTGAAAATCACGTGATATAGAGCTGCTGTCAAAAGTGCAATGAAAGGTTCTGTAAAAGGTTCTGGATTTCTAGAAAAATTCTTTATCCTTAACAACCTTCTAGAAAACATTCTGGATTTCGAATACTTCTCATCATATTTCTTCTTTCTCTTTAACTTGATACTACACACTTAATGAACTAATTAGTTATCATTTTTACTCTTTTGTTATCATCAAAACCTATTTTAAGAGAATCTAACACATCTATATATCAAGATTTCTATGTTGTCTTTTGAAAAGAAAGTATTTTAGACTTTGAAGAAATTTCTTTACCAATAGTTTGAATTTTCATGATGGCCTTATATAAATTTTTGAAAGGAACTTGTTAAAAAACATCCTTCTAAGTTTTTGTGAAAAATATTTGTTAAGTGATAAAATTTTAGGAGTTTAGGCTTCCATAAAAAGATTTGTTTTTATTCGGACAACAACATATTAGCCATGTATGAATATGATTATATAGTTTATAAAAAGATAAGAATATCACAAGATAAGATAATAAGGAATATAAGAAATAAATAAGCATAATAATAATAATTGTCAAGTATTGGGAGCCTTAACTTCATCAAGGCTTCCTAGTCCATTATTGAGAGCCTTAGTTTCTTCAAGGCTTCCCAGGACTAAGAATAGACTTGTCCCAAAAGAACAAGAAAATTGTTTTGACTTGATAGAACAAGTCTAAGATAGAAAGACTAGTCTTAAAATAACATGAAAGTAAATAAATTGCAAGGAAGGTAAATAAATTGTAATGAAAATAAATTGCAATAACAAGTGAGCTTATATGCTCTAAAAGATATATATATATATATATCTACATAGATATATTTAGTTAGATATAAATATGAACAACATAAAAGAAAAATAGATATATGACAAGAATAAAGTATGAACATATTGTTGCTTTCCTAACCTTCATGGGTTTAGAAAACACATACTATATTCATATTAAGCAAATGAATATAAAGAAAGGTTTGATTATTACCTATAGAAGAAGAAGAAACTAGAGAGATTTTTAGAGAACTTTTGGAGAGATTTTGAGATAGTAATGGTAGTGTAGAAAGGTGTGAAGGAAATGGAAAAAAGGGGTATATTTATAGAAAAAGTGGAAGATAATTTGTGTTAATTAAATAAGTAAAAATTAAAATAAATATAAGTGAAAGAGGGAGGGGTCGGCTATCTTGAGGGAGAGAGGGAGAGATATTTAATTTTTTTGTATTTTTATTAATAAAAGTAAGATGTGAGAGATGTAAAGTTATATTTGAAATGAAAATTGTAAGAAAATAGTTGTATAGGTTGTAAGGAAAACTAGAGATAGATGAATAATAGAGAATGGTAATGAATAGTAATAAATAGTAAATAAGATAATTATCGATAGTAATAAAAATATGCATAAAAAGCTATATCTGATATTTTTAAATATCAAAAAATTCTAAAACTGTTATATTATGAATCCTCATATAATTACGAGTCTAACAGTATTATCGGAATATTTTTACCATTCCGCAATTCGACTCAAATTTTGAAAACTGATCTCATTCGGGTACACAACCTTAATTTTCCTGAATCTCATCTTGTTATGTTCCGCTATATGACTACTGACCATAATTCATGATTATCTTGATTTTATTGTTTTAGGGTTAAGAGCGTAGGATTGCCAGATCTAAACACATTATTTTGACTTGTATAGCTATTAGGGTTTTTGTTTGATTTTCAGTTGATGAAGATTAATAAAATTATCGAAAAATCTAAGGAGTTAATACATGACTTTGTTTATGAATTGATTAAATAACAAGTTATGCAGATATTATCATATGCCACGTGGATTAATGAGTGATAAAACTATGATAAGTGGCCGTGTAAACTTCATTGGACAAAGTGAAATTTGCACACACTCTGTTTTATGGAATTACTCCTATAAAACTGAGTTGGAAAATTGACGGTATTTGTGCAATGGGAAAGACATGTCTAAATTTCCGAAAGTCCATTTTACTTCATAAAATCAACAATGACCAAATCAAATCTCGTCTTTGTTTCTGGATGAGATCTCAAGCAACCTCCAACTTGATTGCTTTACTTACCTTATCTTTTTAAATATTATCAAAATTTATTCACAATTATGCAGGCTGAAGTTGTCAAAAGTACTACAGGGAGTAAGAAAAAGGTCACTAGAATGGGGGACTGTTGTCCAAACCATATATAATTACGACCCATTTTAGTCATGCAAGAATGTCAACTGATATGATAACAAAGATATCTTAAATTGATGTTTTCTCTCTTTTGTAATTACTCTGGAAACATGGAAGAAAATCTTTCTCTTTTCCCTTTTTTTCCTTTTTTTTTCCCCAATCAAGTGCCAATATGATTTTTCATAATGGTCCAGACGTGCTTTGTAATTTTTCAACAAATGTGAAGGCTAGGAAATTTGGTGGCACATGCAAGATTTTGCAAGGGATTTTCTCTTGTGGGGACATCATGATACATGATTTGAATGTTTGTATCTTAGTTTCCACGATTTTCCTTACTCTTTCTCCATCTCTTCCTTTTAAATGTTTCACAAACGCATCTAGTGTACTATGGTGTTTCTTTTACATTCCTTACCTTCCATTTGAATTTGTTTTGCCGGATCCTAGAAAACAGAAAAGATATAGGCTCATAAAATATGTTTTCCATAGAAAAATGTATTATTCTAGGGATTATTGCATTATGACCTAAAAAATTGTTGATCATGGCTGATTTGTTCATTAAATTTCTAAACGTGATTCTACCTTTTTTCTTAATAGGATTTTATTAGTATTAAAGCTTTTATCTGAAATAAACAGTTTCATTTTCTTTTGTCTTTTTTGAAATGCAAACTTATTATCAACTAATGCCAACTTTGGAGATGCTAAGCCATATAGCTTGGAGTTTGATGTAAATCTACATACATTACATATTTGTGACCGTGAATTATACTTCAATACTATTAAAAATAAGTAAAATAATTTTGACTTAGAAAGGTAAATCTTATTTTTTTTTTTATTTTTTTTTTCAAATATGGATAAAAGTATCAAGCAACTTACAGTATTACCATTCAATGTTCACACATAGGGATGATACAAACATATTTGTCCGTTTCCAATGTGTCAACAGTTTAATTACACAAATAAAGATTTCATTAAAATAATTATATAAATACTGATCCAAATCACTTGTTTAATAAAGATTTTGCTTTTCTTATGCATGTTTTTGCATATTTTAGAAGTGATTTTTGTAAGTTTTATGATAATATGAAAACTTTTCAATTATGGTAAATCGCATATTAAATATGAGATTTTTCTTTTATAGTAATTTGCATTTATTAGATATGATTTAGCAATTTTTGTGCTCAAGATTTTAAATCGCATGTCTTACATGCAATTTCTATGTAAAAAATAATTGCATCGTCTTTGTGATTTGAGCCAATATTTGCGTAATTCAAATTATATGATTATTTAAGTAATTTTTTTAAATATGATTGGGAAACACATGTTATTCCTGAGTGAATGATATTCAATTTACTATCCTTGTGTCTCATAAAAAATTTAGTTTTTGAAGAAAAAATGAGATAAACCACAATTATTATCATACATAACTAAATTTTTATTACACTAAAAAATAGTGACAATGTCAAAATTACTATTCAATAACCGAATATGTTGTGCCAATTTGTTCTATTGGCTCTCCTACCTTCATTATGCAACCAACTTACGTTTCTAAAGGAGTTTGCGACAATATAGATAAGACCACGATGAATTTTATTTGGGGATCAAATTCAACTACTAGGAAAATCAATTTGGTTTCTTATGATATAATTTGCCAACCTAAAGTATGTGGAGGCTTAGTATAAGAAAGACAACATAATTCAATGCGCTCTCTTAGTTAAAGTTGCTTGAGGTATTATCTCTGGCTTGAATGCTCTTTGGGCTAATTTGTTATAAGCTAAATACAAAGTTCCAGATATCATAGCTTCTCAGTTTGTTCCAACTCATCGACCATCACATCTTTGGAATAATCTAGCTAAAGTATGGGATATAGCACTGAAAGAATTGATGTAGATAGTTTATGATGGAAAACGCATCTTGTTCTAGTATGATAAATGGTTGGGGATGGATAAACCAAATTGATTATATTATGTCTGATGTGCTTGAAGGGAGAGAGATGCTACAGTGAGATTCTGTGTATCTAACCAAAGTGGATGGAACTGGATTTTTTGAGCAAATACCTTAATTCTTCTATTCTAGCTTGTATTGCAACAATTTTCTCATTGTCTGATATGGCTAGTTCGATAAAATTTCTTAGGGTTGCTCATCTGTGGGATCCTTTACTGGATAGAGATTGGAATACAGATGTGGTTCATACCTATAGAGAGACAAATTTGTATGCCAATATGCTAACAAATGAAGCTATTGAGCAAACATTGGGTGTACAAATGCTACATGTTTAGCCTACTTTTATGAATGACCCATTAATTAAAAATGTAATAGGCGTGACATATCCTAGAATTTGTGCTTTGTAATTTTAGGTGAGTTTGACCCTTTCTTGATAAAAAAAAAGTCAAATTTTTATTTTCCAATTTTCAACCTAAAGTTTCAACCATCTAATTTTCTTACTCAATTATCACCACTAGAACTTGGGGGGGAGGGATATTTCTGCAAAAACTAATGTCAAATGTGGTACACGAAAGAAATGATTTGGAACGAATTGGAATGGAAAAGTTTCAGAATGACAAATCCATTTCTATGTTTGGAAGTGTACATGGAATGGAATGGAATGCTATCGAGTATATTTGTAAAAAATTTCTCTAGCAATAAATGCAAACTGTCAATACATAATAGGATAAAAAAAGTTATTACACTACATGTAATTAATAAAGTTGTAATGGAATTGTGATTCGCCTTTCAAAAGGTGGAATTAAATTCTCCTTCAAAGCTAAAATGATCAATAGCAAGGAATTACGATTTCAACTTCTATAAGTACATCTAAACATGGGAAATAGAATGGAATCCGAAATCGCGATTTCAATTTTAGTCTATTCCTAAGTACCAAACACGGCATAAATTTCCTACAAAAGCCAAAATTTTCTCATAGTAGTTGTTAAGTGGTTAGTAATTTCCTATAATGGCTTGCAAGTAAAGGATATCCATTAAAAGAATTTGAGGAATGCATCCCTAGAAAAAAAAATTAAGGGTAAGATTTATGTAAAAAGAAGAGACACCACAAAGAACTCATTTTTGAAATAATGTATTGGTGAAAGAAACGTGATGAAGACTAATAGTCGATTCACTTAATAGTTATTCATTGTCTCATTGTTCTATATAAAGTTGCTATTACGTTGTTCACTTAAGGAAAATGGTAATTCATAATAAATTAATATTATATAAAATGATGAATAGCAATTCATGTTCCCACACCCAGAATTATCATTCAATGGTTTATTTTCCAAATTTATCATAAATACCCTTGTCTTGAAAATATTTTCAACTTTGTCATAAATACTCAAGTTTTGGATATATCACCTATGCAGTTATCATTTCTCGTAATAAAGAAAAAGGGCATTATAGAATTTTACCTTTTACTTTAATAATGTTTTGTTATGTTTTTTACACCAAGTGCATACCGTAATGGCCATTACAACCTTATTACATTCCCGTTGAATTAAAATTCAGTTCCCCCCTTATTCAATATGGTGAAGTTTATGAGCCGCAAATTCTTACTATTTTCATTGTCAACCAAAACACAAAATTATGCTAATTCAATATTGCTAAATATATTTAGTTATGTAGTATTTATTAATGCATTAAATATATTTATTATATAATATTCTCATTAAATTTATAAATTATTTTAAATAATAAAAATTATATATTCAATAGATGAAACCGATACTTTTGCATTTAGTCACAAGAGGAAAATCTAAACATATGAAATATGATTCAAGTAGGGAACTTATATAGTTTTATTGTACAATCAATCATTAAACTATTAAAATAAATATAGTAATTGATATATTAACTATTCTAATGGTGTGGTCATGATGGGTATGAATTTGAGATGTTGAATAGTAAACGAGACTGGTTTCCTTGAAATTAATGATGGGGCATAGAATTTTTCGATTCAAGTACATCAAACACTATTGAAATATTTTGTTTCATTATTTTTATTTATCGTTTTGGCTTTATCTTTTTGTTATTTTCAAGTAGACTATTTGTCAAACATAGATACCGATGAAAAAAAACATCTTTACTCATAAATCGATCAAACATACTAATATGAATAGGTACGATACAAATACCGATGAAAAATAGATCATCCAAACAAACTTGATAACTTATTTACACTCTATTCAATTTATAGGAATTCATGCTTTATTTGATCTTTTATTTGATAAATTCCAATAAACCCGTGCTAGTATTATTTAATTGTTATTTTTTTCAGCTCTAAGATGTCATTAAAGGAAGAAATAAAGTGATTTGAACAAGGATTGGAGGAAAACAACAAGAATATTTGAAGACAGAATCAAACCATGCCTTCAAGGAATGAACCAAGGGCAAAAATATAAGGTAAAAGTGCAAATCGCTCCCTAAAATGCGTTCACGGTTCTGATTGCAATACGAGCTAAAAAAATTGTGCTTCACATGACTCAACACGACTTTTACCATGGCTAATTTTGAGGCTATGATTCTATCCATGAAAAGCGACCCTGTCTTAAAATAACTAGTATAGAGTTTTGTATAAAGTTTGTTATAAATAATCTTCCATGTTAGCGTAAAATCTTCATGATTTCTATACCTGACGCATATAAATAAGCATGCACAGATGTTGTAACTATATTGTACACAAATTTCTAACATAGAATATATTAGAGTGATAATTTATGGTGAGAGAAACTTTTCTTTTATGAGAAATTCAAGTTTTGTAGATAAATCCATATTAACCTAACATTTGTTTTTGTAAGATTTTGTGCTTAATTAGTGACATTTACCCTTATTTCATGTTATCTTATGAATCTGTGTTTAATGTTGATATCCATGGACAAATAATAATTTTAGCTTGGGGTTTGTGAATCTAAGACTTGATTAATGTGATTTCATCATGTTTTAATTGAATATTGTTTGGGTACTTGTTATTAGTAGCTCAAATCTTAATTTGTGAGTTTATGTGAGTGTACCATGTAGATTCATATATGATTTCAACTGAATAAATTGGGAAATTTTTTTTTTGAATAGATATACGTTGTTAATGAAGTTGCTCATAATCATTTGGAGATAAGGATGGTGACACTTTTTATTACTTGATTGTAAATTCATTAAAATGAGTTTTAATCGAAGGATTCTTAATCTTTATGGGTTTAAGTTGCTTATAGCTTGTAAAAAGATTCCAGTGGTAATATAGATTTAAAGTTCTTGACATTAAGAGAGGCTTTAACTTACTTCAGTGAATCAACAGTACAAGTATACTAAGCAAACAACTCATTGAGTTTGTTAAGAAATCATATGATGAGGATTGGTGAAGTAATGATAATCTCATTATTGCATTAACAAACTTATCTTATAAAGTTTACCTTAAAAACATGCATATAAGTAAGTTTAACTGTAGTTTAGTCTGTGTTTTTCTTATATCATGCTCTGCTGATTTTTTTCTTTAGTTAGATAATAGATTAAATGTGAGTAAGATAGATACTAACAATCTCTAAAGCATATGACTTAACATTTTTTAGGCTACTTCGATGGATATGCTTGCCTTATATTGGTAGTCATGATCGAAATTGAATAGAATTATTAGCTTTTTTTAGAAATTTTTGAAAAACAACTTTATGTTCGTTGGATTGATTTGCTGATATGACCAACCAAGATGCTTACATAGTAAAAAAGGATAATCATAATGTCAACTATCATAAGGATGGTGGGATGCTCAACTTGGTGTCTTGGTCATCGAAGTGAGAACCTAAGGTGTGAATTTTACCTGAGTTTGCAGTTGGGATTCCATTAGCGCGTAGTTTCATGGTACCTTGGTAAATTCTACTGCAATCATGGGAAACTATTCTTTTTTGTGCTTTTGTAGCGAGTGTTGCATTGACATAATCGGAAGATTGATAAGAACCGAGATTTTGTTCTCATAGAGAAACAATTTAAAATTGCATTCAATTGGTAATAATGCGAATATCTTGTCACAAGCTTATATGCTAGTCCCAACCTTGGGGCATGGGTGCAAATACTAAAAAAACATCCTTAAATAATAATAACATAAAAATATGTGAAAGTAAATGTGAAAATATTTAATAATAAGATAAAAATATGAGAAGTGCATTGTTGAGAAAATCGCTTGCTTTTTCGAATTCCTGCTTCTCTTTAATGAATGCTACATAATGGAAAACATGTTCTCTCAAAACCTTTTTAGTAGGATACACGACTAAGTGCATGCCCATGTTCTTGACTCATGCATCCCTCAAAAAGTGCTTCATCTATATTTTCTTCATGGCTTGAGTCCCTTTTAGAATGCAATTACCCTCAATCTTATGCTTCTAGTATGCTCAAAGTAGTTTTTAATGGATCAATTAAAGCTAAATTGTCATGAAGAATTCTTTGAACTAATCATTGAGTTCCCTTATCTTAAGTGGTTAGAGATATTGTTTCCTATCATTACTTGTAGGTGTTAAAGATTCTCCCTCGAATTTGCGAAAAGGGCTCTTGATTCAAGACTTGTATCATGCATTAATTTAAGAATTCAAAAAACTTGAAAGCACCTCCACCAAGGAATTAGGGTAAATTATACTAGAGGGTATCAATGTTTGGAGGTAAGTTCGTTTAAGCTATCAACGTTTCAAGTAGTTAAAACGAGGAATCAATGTGTTGATAAAGTGAATCAAATGAAGTATCAATGTTTTGCAAAGTTTATTTAAGATATCAATGTTTCGATTAGTTTTTAAATTTCCTATATTTTCATTAATGTCAATTGTTAATACCTTATTTGACGTACTTTGTAAAACTTTGATACCTTTTTCCTCAAATATTTAAAATGTTGATTTCTTAAATAAACTTACTCCCAAATATTGATACCTTTTGATGTAATTTATCCAAGGAATCAGTGATAGATAAAGTTTTTGCCTCTTTAGAGTATTTTAAGTGTTTGGAGTTGGTCATTCCAAATATATATATATTTATATATCATGAATAATCTGCTTCTTTACTTCATCTTGAGATACTTCACAGAAGTACTTTAATCATATCAACTTGAGTTAGATGATTGAGTTTCGAACTTGTTTTTATTACACCTAATCTTCCACATGTGATTGCAAGTTGACTCATCATTTTATTTGAGCAATTTCAGTGTTAGTTTCACTAGCAATCGCACTTCATTACAAAATTCACCTTTATAAACAAGTACATTATGGTATGCCTACCATGTTCACACAATTGATGCACCAACCATAGCAATGGTCGTCTACTCACTTTGACCCTCTTCATTAATCCTAATTCACATATCATGCAACTTCACAACATGTCGTCATAATAAGACAGTAGTCAACCATAACCAATACATATCTCTTTAGAATCTTAACAAAGCTATAATGTCAATCAACAATACAAATTTCCAATAATAGCTCAATGTCAAATAATCTCAAGGAAAGTATGTAAGTGAATAAATACTTAGGATATAAGATATTCCATGTACTACATTATGGTGGGAATCAAGCTCTCCCATGTTCCATCAGATAACCATTAGAACTCCAATTTGAGGTAGGTTGATCTTAGTATGTATTCTTTATCTCAACAGAACTCATGGGTAAGTACTACCTTTTCTCCATCCTTCCCAATATTGGAATCCATCATGAATGAGCTCCTATGAAATAGCCATAAATGACCTAACAATACCTGTGATGTTGTCTTGGGCATGGTGTCACGTGATACCCCATCCACATATTTATTAAGAATGGAAATAGGAAGATTTACCTACTTTGAGACAAGTTCCTTTTCATGATCATTTAGCGAGTGCAAATTATAGGGATGTGGGCATTCTATTATAGGTAACCTTAATTTGTCAACCTCAGAGATGATAGCAATGTTGGTGCAACTCTCACCATTATTCATCATAGCAAATACCACACCTTGAATGAGACAAATGATGAAGAACAAATTTTCCCTCTATACTATATTAGCAGTAGCGGTGATGTGCGAATTATACTAAAGCACCATGGGCATTGCCTTCTTTTGCACCCTACTGTGCTATCTACATCCTTGTCAAAGTATAAAGGATATGCTTAACATCTCCTATAATGTCATTCACTTCATGCTTATTTATAATTTCTACTTCTAGAGCATCTTCTATAGTAATAATGGCCCTCAGGTTTAAGCATTCAATAGCTAGGTGACCATAACTAAGATACTTGGAATACTTTATGTATCTATCCCTTTTGCTAATCTTTTGCTTTTCAGTTACATGAGCATTAGGGTTGGCAGTTACCTTCCCTTATAACCATCTCGTTTCTCTATCTTTTCTTCACTCTTATGGTCTCTTTTATTAATCTTCTAGTCAATTCCACTGACTAAGTTACAAGGATTCAAGATTTTAGTTAGGTGAAAGGAATATTGTAAGGAATTCTCCTTCTTTGCCTCTTAACTTTTAAACTAGTTTGATTGCCTCCTCTATTATAAAGCTCTGGGGTTCAACAACACTACCAATTTCATACTTTAGCGCTACAATAAATTAGACTATATTTTGTTTCTATGGCATCCATATTAAATCTAATGCTCGATCATCTACACTCATTCCTCCATGTTTGTAAGGACCCGCTGTCACTCCTATAATAAAAATAGGTAATAACAGCTCCCCAACCACATATAATCTATAGAATTATATATAAGGTTGTCCTAGAAGAAATGTTTAAAGTATTATTTGCCTAAACCCACAATATCTCAACTAATAAATTTGAAAACTATTAATTTCTTTTTATGTAAAATTTGTAATAAAAACACAACATCATATTTATCATATATTACAAGGGGAATAAGTTCAAGATATACATATAGCTTGGTTTAGATATTACAAAGAAAGGCTTTTTACAAGCCTTAAACAAAAGCCACAAAAGGTAATTCTGCCTAATCATATAATCTAAACATTAAAATATTTCATAACTAGTCTATTACAAGTGAGGAACTCCATCCTAGTCCATAGTCATATCTAATCCTCCTGGTCATCTAGGAAATCCTCAAATTCGGTACCATAACCCATATTTGCGTAAAACTCATCTTGATCGTCACTTAAAATAGTTAAAGTATGAGCCAAAGGCCCAAACACAAGTAACGAATACAAATGCGAAGTGATCCACACATACTTAAACTAAATGCAAATGCAACAGTCATTAGATTATTAGTTAATCTTTAGTTAGCCAAATAACACTGGAGTATTCAAACTCCGGACAATAAGGATTTCTAGGGAACCTGAATAACGATCACGAAGCTCAGGGGGTTGATATAAGTAGCTCAGATACTTATATCCCCTAGATAATTTTATCCAAAACGAAAAAGTAATCTCATTTAGGGTTCTCAACCGTTTCTCGACTTTACTTAACTCAATCCATAATATCACCTAATTTAAGTGTTCCCATAAACATTGAATTAAATGATATTACATCCTTTCAAGAATAAGCAAGTGTTATACCAATACCGAATACCCTATCAATTATCCACTGAACCACTTATAAAAGTCATTTCAAAATGACAAGGGTGATCTAAGTGCCTAAAACTATCATGCCCCTAATCCGAGCAAGGTACCGCTCTTCGAACCAAATTTAACGGTGTAAAAAACACTCATACAAGTAATTATTAAATTTCCTTAATTTAAAGTAACTTTAAGGAATGCCTATCCTAACAAAGAATCAAGCAAGTTACTGCCTACCTAAAATTGCTCGGGAACTAATAGGATTAGCCGAGTGAGGATCTATCACTGTACAAAAAAATATTAAATTTCTTACTTAGTTTAAGCACAACTCAACTAATTTCATACATAACCAATAAAAGAAATTCAAATAAATTAATTACGAAGTCATAACATAGCATTTAAACATCATATAATATCATACAATACTCAACAAATATTTAATTGATCATATATCAAGCTTTGAAAAATATTGGAGGAAGTTTTTGAAAATAAAAACTACAGGAAACACATCGGCCTCCAACGCCGACGATGTTGATCCGGTGCACTCCGCACTAAAACTCAACGTTTGCCATTGCTGGTAGTATTCAACAATATGCTGATAGCGTTATAGTCTACGCCGGAGGCTTTGAGCCGGTGTAGACTGTGATTCCAATTTTCCAAAATTTCCTAGAGTTCCACAAGGTTGCTCCATACCCGTGGATACCCCTAACATCGGCAGTGTTGCCATATACGCCGGCAATGTTTACCCTTACGCTGGCGGCATTGGGACGGCGTACACTGCAGTACAAATTTTCAAAAAATTCAGGCCTCCCTGTTTTAAAACACAACATTTTTACTACATTTCTCATCTCCAAACACATTTCCAACACTGATTTTCAACCCATATGTATCCTAACTCCTTTTAATACACATAATATTCACTTTGAACTCATTAAACATCTATGTTTACCATGTCAAACAAGATTCCTCATTCAACCATTCACAATGCAAAATTACTACTCAAAACCATCTCTACTCTACTCATTCCCAACCCATTTACTCCAACACTACGTATTACTTACTTAGCACAAATATCAATTTATAAACCATCAAGATATTCATTCAATACCTAATTAACACATGCATATCATCAAAATTCATATTAACATAAAATTCATATTCTAACCTAACCTTAAACTATCAAATATGTTCTTAACATAACAAATATATACATTTAGAATCTTGGACTTGTCTTTATGATTTTGCCACAAGGAAATGAAGGTCTTGCTTAAGAAGAATATAGGAAATGTTTGGACTTGGGTTGGGTGAGCTTTGGAAGGCCAAAAATGGTGTTTTTGGCTTCTATTTTAGGTCACTTTAGCTTGTTTGATTTTTCACACGAATTTTGCACAATTCAGAATTGATAATTATCTAAATATTGACTTTTGGCTACTAAAAATGTGGGCTTTAATTATTTTGGGTTTGAGCTAAATTTTTTTGCCTATAATTAATGCAACTAAGGCTTATTTAGGCCAAAATTTTCTGCTCAAAGTGGAATTATGTATTAAACATATTTAACTTGTTTCAAATAAATTTTCATACACTTCACTACATATATAAATTTATAAACTCAATATTTAATTACACTAAGATATATCAATATTTAAACACATTAACGCAACACTTATATCATATACTAGCATAAATCATATTCATTATGCTTCATAATCATGCATAAATTCATTAACACATTTATAAAATACAAATTGGGAAACTCATGGCTATTTCAATGTTGAAACACCTACAACCTTAAAAATAATTTTTGTTGGTAGTAATCTGGAACAAACTTTTAGTTCATAATCTATTTCATCCTTCACTATGTAGTAATCTTAACCTATCCATTTATCCTCCTTTGAATAAGGATATTACACCAACACAAGGTAGCATAACTAGAAAATTTCATGGTTGTAAACCACATTTCAATAAGATAATCATATACGCAACACTTAAAAATCTGCACCACTTGCTATTCCAAATATAACCAATCATTAAGTGATCATCCCATAGAAAAAAGATGGAATCTCGATCTTAAAATTCACATATTGATTTAATGTACATCCTCTACCATTCAAATTAGCCTCCTTAAAATTAGCATCAACACCTTTCGCTAACTACTTTTCATCCTTCTCTACTCACAGAGTTGGTGCATTTGTGTACGTATCTAAATGTTGTACAATATTTGTTAAGATGCCATCAATCTATGTAGCATGGCTGATAATTCATTAATACATTGATTTGTAGTCAATTCAATATGATGGGAATCAAGCTATGAAGAGTTGAAATTATGTAGCAAGCAGAGCAAAGAAGCAAAGTTGAAGATCACAATGTTCCTTGGGAGCCAATTTAAAGGCCAGGGCATTACTTGTCGGCCTTCATTCAATTTGCTATGTCGTTTTTTTTTATTTTGTTTATTTCAATAGGTATTTGAAGAAATACTATAAATATTCAATGTAATGAGTTTAAGATGGACTTTGATATTTTGAAACCTAATTGGAGTTTTCTCTAATTTTCCACACTCTTATCAATCCTTGGATTGTGGCAAGTTATTATAGTTCTTATCAACCATTTTGATTATGGTGAATAAACCACTTCATCTTGTTTATGCGTAATATCAAACGGGAGAGAGTGCAGATCAGGTTATTCTTAGTGCGTAATATCCATCAATAACGTTGTTCATATCTTTATTTTTCATTGCAATTAAGTTTCAAGACTGAATTCACCATACACGGAGTTTGTGCTTCATTATTCTTATTATTAGAATTGAATGTCTAGTAGAATTCTTACCCCAGGCACACCATAATTTTTGGTATCGGAACATTTAGCATTCCTGGCACATTATAATTTTTGGTATCAGAGCTAGGCTACAACGATGGGACGATCAGTAAGTATGAAGTTATGATCTTTTACATTGTTATTGAGTTATCCCGCCGATTGTGAATTGTTGGTGGTATTATTGTTGGTAACTACTGAGATTGAGGATTAGGGTTTCTGTGTGTTGAACTTGTTTTGAAGTGTGTGAGATTGAATCAGAGGATTAAGTTGTGGTTGCATTGTAGTGCGGTGTGTGTTGTGTGTGAGATCGGAAGGGTTGGTATATTGTATTGTGATTTAGAGGTTAGAATTGGTTCTACCCATCAAGTGTTTGATATATTGCCTGAACCACCTAGAAGGAACGAATCATGTGACATGATAGTGTTAATGGGCATGTGGGAAATGACGGTAATAGCTAGGTTGGACGAAGTCAAGTTCGTCATGTTGTAGGTGGTAGAAGATCATTATAAAAGCTTACATGATTTGACCACAATTGTCACCATCATGGAGACACGGATGGATCATATGGCTTTATCCCAATAGCCAGTGATCAACCAACAAGCACCATCGCTAATGATTAACCAACAGACGGTACCTCCAGGTGTAGTTAATGATGAAAAAAGGGAAGGAGTAGAAGGAGGTAATAGAGGAAGTATAAGGATAATGACTATGTCTATTTTGAAGGAAGAGAGATGATTTTGAGGATGAGTATGATTATGACGTTGAGTTCCGACTACCTAGGGGACTAGAATATGTGAAACTGTAGATGTGTCGTTTGTTGGAAGAGGATCTACTGATAATTACCCAGATTCGGAGGATAAGGTTTGAAGGGCAATTTAAGTGTTAGGAAATCGATGACCACACTAGGGTATGATTGACGGCTATTGAGTTTATAGGGTACGTTGCCTTGGGGTGGAAAAATATAGTTGTCAGTCGAAGAAGGGATAGAGAGATTGAGATTAGGACATGGCAGGATATGAAGTGAATTTTGAGGCAAAGATTTATCCTGGATAATTACAAGCACGTGGTTTATACGTCTCCAGACTTTGAGATAGGATGGAAAAATGTGGATGAGTATATCTAAGAATTTGAAACATTAATGATATAATGTAAGGCCATCGAACCCCCTAAGAAAACTATGGCACGCTTTGTTTTGGGCTTAAATATGAGATAGCTTGTATCATTGAGCTACAGTGTTATAATACATTTGAAGAGGCCATCCAATTGGCTTTAAAAGTTAAGAGACAAAACTGTTCTAATCTATATAGAGCAACATCTGACAGGTTTTCTTCTAACACATTTGGAGGTTATTCCAAATCTCTAGTATTTGATAGTAGGGAATTGATGTTGATCATAACTTTAGGAAGAAGTGACAATTGATAAGTGAGCAGAGAAATCTACTAATGATTCTAGCAAGACTGTAGTGACTGCTAAGTATAAAAGAAATGTTATTGGTAGTTCTGGGAAGAAAAGTAGAGACGTGAAGTGTTTCAAGTGTCAAGGTTATGGGCATATTGCTTCTTAGTACCCTAACAAACAAGTGATGACTATCACTAATGGGAGACTTGTTGGAGAAGAAGAAGATGAAACTGAGCAAGGTCTTATAAAGTTGCTCGTTGCTTTCAATGCTTAATATGAGGGTAAGGAGGCCAATACATTTGAAAAACTAGGGAAGGAAGATTTAATGAGTTTAGTGTTGAGACAAAATTTGTCTTCTATATCTTTAGTTTGTGATGAGCAGAGGGAAAATCTATTCTACATTGGTTGCATAATTGCGAGCAATCTTTGTGTCCTCTTTATCGATAATGGGGGTTGCAAAAACATGGTAGTGGCTTCCATGGTTGCAATGTTGCAATTTCATATTATTTCACATCCTAGGCCATATAAACTTCAGTGGCTAAACGATCAAGGTTGCCTATTTGTTGATTTCTAGGCTAAGGCACCAATCTCTATTAAGGATAGGCATCAAGATGAGGTAATTTATTATGTTTTACCTATGAGTGCTTCTCAAATAATCTTTCGGAGGCCTTAGCTATTTGATAATCGATTTATCCATGATGAATACTTTAACAGCTATGCTTTTCAGAGAAATGGTAAGAGTATTGTTTTACATCTTATGAAGCCTAGAGAGATTCGAATCACTCAGAGTCAGATGAGTACCATACAAGAGAAAAGGAATATATTTATGAATAGGCTTATAATAGTGTGAGGATATGGTGATGGGTATTAGGTTCATTTTACTATATATCCATATAAATTCTTTACATATACTCATTGGGCTACTAGGGATGGTTTTATTTATTAGAAGAGTGTATTCATCTGGTTAGGAATATAGTGGAGCATTATGGGTTGGAGATACCTTCTTTGTCACCAGAGTTAGTAAGAGAGGGGAGTTTAAACACTTGGGAGGAATAACCATGGTGAGGAAGGTCATGTGTTATGCTTTCCTAACTCTTCATTGCAGTGCTTCCTCATTATTTACTACTCAAGGAGATGGGGTATGTCATTAATTTGAAGTTCGTCCTCTTCAAGCTTCCAGATTTGAGGATAAATCTTCTTCAACCTAGGGTGAATGATGGGAATTAGGCTATGAAGACTCGAGAAGATGCAACGAGTGAACCAAAAGAAGCAAATTTAAAGACTGGCAAAGTTCCTTGTAAGCTAGTTTAAAGGCCAACAGCTTTTAACTTGAAGGCCGGCAATGTTACTTACCGCCCTTCATTCAATTTGCTATGTTGTTTTTTTTTTATTCTGTTTATTTTAATAGGTATTTTAAGAACTATTATAAATACTCATATGTAATGAGTTTTAAATAGACTTTGAAATTTTGAAACCTAATTGGAGTTTTCACTAATTTTTCATACTCTTATCAATCCTTGGATTGTGGCTAGTCATTACAGTTCTTATCAATCATTTTGATCGTGACGAACAAACCACTTCATCTTGTTTGTGCATAATATCAAATGAGAGAGAGAGTATAGATTAGGTTATTCTTGGTGCGTAACATCCATCAATAACATTGTTCATATCTTTATTTTTCATTACAATCAAGTTTTAAGATTGAATTCATCATACATGGAGTTTATGCTTCATTATTCTTATCATTAGAATTGATTGTCTGGTGGAATTCCTATCCTAAGCATATCATAATTTTTGGTATCAAAGCATTTTTGGCACATCGCAATATCATTCATAGGATTTTTACATCTATTAATTGGTAACCCACCTATGTTTCCTCTATGTACAATCTCATCAAACATCTTCAATCACATAATCACCACAACACCTACTCTCGTTGTTGTAACGTTTGCTTTAATACCCAATATATGATACAACCTAGAAATCGCAATAATAATTAGGTTGCAATTAAAAATGATTTGATCTTTACATTGTTACCGTAGAAAAAGAGAAAAGATCCCCGCCTTGTTGTTGACCATAATAGTGAGGTGAGACTTGCTTCTTTAACTTATTCAACAACAAGACTCATTTCAATGTCCTTGTTTACATATTTATAAACAAAAGAGACAAGTTTTGTCTCATTGTAACATCTCTAGCACACAGACACACACACACACCATACACTAGTGAAGGTAAGACATGTATTGTTAAAACTATTGCCTTATCATAAATAATGCAAT
This sequence comes from Combretum micranthum, assembly GCA_024138025.1. Taxonomy (NCBI): domain Eukaryota; kingdom Viridiplantae; phylum Streptophyta; class Magnoliopsida; order Myrtales; family Combretaceae; genus Combretum; species Combretum micranthum. Next base: position 263,973 of record JAMXBD010000399.1, on the reverse strand, counting down.
CTACTTATTGATTTTTCTAAACCATGAGAATTCCTAGTTTAGATTAATTTCTTTCTTGAGATGAAAATCCTCAGACCATATGTTAATTAATTGGACTCATTTCCTATTTAAAACCCTTAACATCGCAATACTCTTTAATATATCCATTGTTGACTTGAATATGACAAGTTTATGCAATCCATCTCTAAGATTGCATCGACTCCAAGCAACTCTATCTAATTATGCAAATCTATTTAAGCACATGATCACTTAATCTTTATGCATACAAATAATGATTTAATAGTATTAAAAACAATATGGATAAATTCAAGAAATATAATAACTCAATTGAATAAGTAGTAAATCACTTAATGACATAGTTATTCTAGGGTTCATCAATGTTTAGGTATTAAGAAATTACTCCTCTATAATATATTTCAATAAAATATAGAAAAGAGTGATTATTATTGTAGGTATGCTTGTTACATTCTCTACCCCTTTTTGTATTGTTTTTTTTTCTTTTTTTGTCTCTTTTTCTAATCAAATTTCTTTTTATTAAGTGTTGAAAGAATTTTATATTAAATTTCTCTCTTATCTATTCTTCCTAAGTATTGCTATTAAATTATAAATTCTTTGAAAAATTCTATGGTCCATTCTTTTTTTTTTTTTTTCATGTCAACAATATATGCTGAACTTTGAAATTGATCAATTTAATACCTAAAAGAACTTTTCGTACGATACCTCTGATATTTGTTAGCGTATACAAAAAGTTTTTTCATGTACCAAATTGGTTAATTTTAAAGTTCGGATATTGAATTAATCGATTTCAAAATTTAGATATCTAACTATATATTTTACCAAAATTTAGATACCATTCACGTCATTTAATGATTGTTCTATTGGTTATTTAATGAATTTGATTGATGTCCAATCATGGTCACACTTTTCAAATACTTATATATCAATTACGATATTTGTTTAATGCAACCATACAAGTTCTAGAAAATCTCAATATCATTCTTTTTCACTTCTTTGGTCGGTATAAAAAGTAGGTATAAAAAATTGAATCCAACCTTAATTTATATATATATATTATATAATTTTTTTCCGTAGAATAATTTATATATTATTGATTAATGCAGAATGAATTTGAAGAAATATCAAGATTTATAAGATAAGAGGCATTTATGTGTTAATAATTATTTACGATATATGAATGTAAAAAATGTGTAATCTTTTTCCATATATGTTGCGTAAGCCGTACTCATAAATTTAACTTTGGATGCTGATACAAACTCCTTCAAACTCGGGTGTGGTTTGAAAATGCGTTGATTATAAATTTATGGAAAACAATATTGTTATAAAATGAAGTTGCCATTCTTTTGATCCACTGTGATTTTTTTTTTTTTTTCATAAGAAAGATTAGACTAATATTTTATTGTTATAATAAAAAGATAGTGTTTAAAATCAAGGGAGAAATAGCTTTTCTATAATTGAATGACATTTATCTCTCCAGCGCGTTTGAAAAGATGCTAATTATAATTTTATAGAAAAAAACATTATTTTTATAACATACAAAGTTGCCGCTTGATTGAATTTTGGATTTACTGGATTTATTTCTTTATATAAGAAGATTAGACTTATCTTATATTGTAACAATAAACATAATTGAAAAGCAAATTTCAGACAATTGATTTCTACAATTGAATGACAATAAAGATGATGCTGCCCTGCCTCATTCACTCTACACCCACTTAAAAGATTATGAATATTAATATTAATATTAATATAAGCTAAATTATTGCTAAGTCTTCGTTAATAGCATTAGCTAATACAATTGATAGATTTATAATATTCTAAATTATATCACAATATTATGTGTATCGTCTACTAATCATGAGTTAGTATCATTTTGAATCAATTCACTTAGAAGAAGAAGAAGAATAAATCTAATAGATATGGTTGTTAATCAAAATGTTACCGAACCAAACATAAAAAGCATGCAATTTGAAAGGCAAAACAATTTGTTTCCATATGTGACTCAAAAATAAGTCCCAACCAAAATAATTTTGCATTCGTGATTTTGGTGGAAACCCATATATTCTTTTATCGTCAAATGCATGGAAATCAAGGAGAAGATGCTGCATCTCTTGACAGACAAGAGGAATCAGTTATAACAAGATCGGTGGGATACAGTGAACCCACTTCTATGGGTTATATTTATTTGCATCCCGGATACGTTAGTACTTTGAGATCTTCGTAGATAATGTAGATTAGTAGGCTAACAGATAAGCATAACTGTTTCTAATTTTTTATAAAGAGGCACATGAAATTATTCCGTTGTAGGTAGGAAACCCCAGACACGATGGAACGAAATATCTTTCCATGTTACAAGGAAAAACCGATACACTATTCTCCTGTCTCATGTCAAAAGGATCCTCCTGTGACTTATGATAAATTACTTTTCCACGTCCTTTCTTGATTCGAAATTATGAGGCATACTGCATCCGGGGCAATGGAATGGATATTAAAAGAAGGAAAGCCTTTATTGTAAATAGTGTCCATAGGAAAGAAACAGTCCAATAAATGCCGGAGCAGGACTGGAGTACATGCCAAACTACAAACTTGTCCAAAATCTAAAAATTTTAGACGAGTTTTTGCAGTCCTATTTTCCTTCTTCGTAAAGTATACCAGTTAATTTTATAGTTTTTAATTGTTATCCCCAACTTTAGAATTGTGGACATTTTCATTTTCAATCTCACAATTTTGCACAGATAATTTCGTACAAAATATTTTAAAAAGAATTTAAAAGGGAGAAAAAAAGTTAGATGATGGTGTTCCTCAAAACCACCTACCTCTTTGGGATCTTCCGGCATCAATTCATCTCCAACGCCCTAAATTTAGGTTGTTTATAGCTTGTTATGTGCCCACAATTATTTGTGACGCGCTAAAATATAGAACCCACGGCAAACTTTAATAAATTATAGTGATTAATTTACACACACATATACTATTAACTTTAGATCAGCAAACACATAGTTTTCAACTTCTGTGCACATACAAGTGAACAAGACTTACACAACAATAGTATTATATGACTCAGAGAGTCCATCAATTAAAATTGATGATATCTATCACTAAGTAATTAGAGGGTCCATGCTCGAATATAAGACACTAAACCACAAAGGTTTGGACCATAACATATGCACAATAGCAGTCTCTATCTCCATATGACTTGAATTTTGTGATTTTCATCTGTATCTTATTTTCATATGTATCTAGTTTGTTTGATCTATTTATGAGTAAAAATAGTTATTTTTTTCATCTATATTTGTTTTTTAACAAACAGTATATTTGAAAATAATAAAAATAAGACACCGAAACGATCATAATACAAACAAATAGATTAGTTAAATAATCTTCTCTACTGACATTCTTTTTATAGTCCATTGTAATGTTTTATCCAAACAAGTCAAGAGCGTATCATTTGTAATTGAAAAAAAAAAGATTGAGCTGAAACCCGGTATGATATACCACAAATACATGCACGTGAATAGATTGTCACTCAATCACATCCATACCATAATTCTAATGCAACAAACATTCAATCCATTGACTTTAACTTTTAAATTGAGAATGTATCAAAGCATAATTAAATATTTTATCACTCATATGTATATACATGTACTTATGTACTGAATATTGGGCATTTCCCAATATACACGATACTAGAATTGCCTCGATATGGTCTGATCCTTTCTTGGTGCAATTGTACTTGGGACAATGCTACACAAAGATCATTGGGTGGTTGCAATAATAGCATGGGTAGTCCCTGTTAGGTTTTAAAACTAATAGAAGGGCTTAAAGAAGCAACTTTCAAATAAGATTGACTTAGAGGTATGAATAATATCGCTTTTCTTAGAAAATTATGCCTCTCAAACAAAGTTTTCTATAAGAGATATATTGTGTAATTCCCTTAGGATTCAACTAGGTCTTGATACTTGAACAAATATTCAAGTATCAAACCACATTTAAAAGAATTTGAGATATATGTTGTAAACCCCAGAAACTTCCACAATATGATACAACTCTAGATTAGAAATTATGAACCAATTAGTAAACTAGAAGTTAACAAAACCCAAGATTAGATATACAATTTAAATTTGACCGGGTTAGGATCCATAAACTAAATAAAGAACTTCTTTGACCTCGAGTGATACTAAAAACGAGATTTCGTATCCTGAATTGATAATTCAAGGTATAATTAAAGGAAACTTCAAATTTCAAACCCGAATCCTTGTCAAACATATAGATTAAATGGGGAAAACCTAAATATAGAAATTAAGTGATCACTTTTGTATTCAACAAAGACTTGAGACTAAAGCAATGAATCGTAATGAACCTATACTTGGATGTAAACCCTAAAATTCGAGATTCCTAGTTAGTAATAAATTATATTGATAAGATCTCATAGTGGGTATCCAAATCTAATATATATAACTAATTTAGCTTATATATTAGTAGTAATATTAAGTAAACGACCCAATATGTTTATAGTTAGAAAATGGCAACCTTAAGATAAACCATTAGAATTATAAATTCACAATAAAAATATAAACTGATATATAACTCAAGATTGAGACTTCAAACAAAGATTTGAATTATACCAATATTCAAATTAGGGTTTTCTTAAGCCCTTAAGGCCTAAAACGAAAATTGACCCAACAAGCTTAGAAAACCTAAATCGCGGGAGATAAATCTTTCTTAAACAAATAATCATGTAAAATTAAAACTTAAATTTGTACTGTTTGATAAACTAAACATCTTGTAGGATTCATTGAAAATATTTTTGTATATAAACTTAATATATAAGCTAAATTATACCCTATTAGTATAATAAACTACCCGAAAATTTAACTAAATAATATCTAATAATAATATATATATATATATATATTACAAATGCTTGCAAGAGACGTTTTACAATTTTTTTAAGGGCTTTGATCTCCTTAAAATTTGTGAGCCGAATTTCCCCAATAATTCAAACTAAAGTCAATCCAAATCTAGTTCTAAACCAATATAAACATGCCAAATCATCCTTACATTTATGACAACAAAATAAATAGAGGAAACAGCAACAATTATACGCAAATCGGATCATTTATGAAGGAGAAAACATGCAGCCCACGTTCATTTTTTTTCCCTCTATATATACACATACTAAGGACATTAGAAAGATAAGCAAACAGACATCAACCTTCCTCAAACTTTCCAGAATTAAACCACTCCTCATTAGTAGCTAAATCAACCTGGAAATCGGATTTAAAACGCATCAACCAACCCAGTTCGAATTCAAGAACAAAAACTGCGAAAAAACTCTTAAAACGAGCTCAAGGTAAGTTGATGTAATTCCGTGTGTTTTCTTTCGAATCTAAGGATTGGGATTGACTTCTGAACATCATAGGAACCTAACCAAGTCCATCAGAAGCTTTGGATTCCATCGAGGAGCCACGACGAAGGTGATTTTCGAAAACCCTAACCGACCTTTGATGATTCGAAAAAGCTTATAATATGTTGTTATTTTGTTGTTTTAAGTAGATATTTAAGTAGATTGATGATATAAGAGCTTAATGGAGCAAGAAAATTGACTTTCCAACGTCGGAATCGATCGGAAATCGATCGTGTTCATCGGGGAAGACGATGAACAATGTTTCCCCGATGAGCACGGGGAGGAACACGGGACGTGTTCCACCCGTGTACCTCTTAGAAAAATTTCAAAAAAAAAAAAACAGAAAAACGAAGTTAATTAAATTTAATTATAGAATAATTAATAATATAAATAATTTTAGAATTATTATTATTATTCCTTTATTTATTTATTTTGCTGGGAAAATTATAAGTACTATTAGTATTTAGTAATATAACCTCAATTTTTTTAAATATTTAAATTTAAAAATAATAAAATATTTTTCTAGTATTATTAAATATATGATATTTAAATATTTAACCTATTAACAATAATTAGAAAATAATTTTTAGAAATATAAATCACCCTTATTAATTAATTTAGGTATAATAAGTTTTCTAATTATAATTGTTAATATTCTTAATATTATTAAGAGAATTTTTAAAATTTTTGAAATTATTATTTTCTGAAACAATTTTGTACATAAATTCTGAAATAAGACTCAAAGGTTAAAATTAAAATTATTCTAGTAATATTATTTAGTAAGAACTCACAATTAGTATAGATTAAAATATAAAACAAATAATATAAGTATTACTGTTATGAAAAGTAATTATATTACTATATTTTATTTTATTGTCTTTTTCAGAATTATTTATTGTTGTTATTATTATTATTATTATTATTATTATTATTATTATTGATAATAGTTATTAATATTCTTACTAATTACGGTAAGAAGAAAATTTTCGAAAATAATTATAATTAAATTAATAAATCCTTATATTAATAAATTTATTTTCATTAAGAGTATTTTAATTAGTTTATAGGAAAAAAAATTTACGAGCCTAGTGAATACTAAATATGTATTTAAATGAATAATTGTAGACGATTAGATAACAATGGAAATTTAAATAATCCAAATTTGTGAATATAGAGATATCTATATTTTACAAGAAAAATTTATTAAGTAAATAAAAAGAAAACCAATAGTTTTAGACAATGAAAATGAATTAACTAATTATTAAACTTCCTGAGTACCCAATCAATAGATTCAAGTATCAAACCAAAATTAATTAAGTAAACTGAGATAACAATGATTTAGAACTTAAGGTTATCCTCAAAGAATTAGTTAATAATAAAACAGAAGCCCAGCAAACCATTAGGACACCTAAGTATTCGTAGGAGCTAGGTTATATAGTCTTGTATAATTAATGACTATATTACTTATCTCAATAGGTAACACGGGTATTGGAGAGGACTTTCTTGACAATTACTACGACTGAATAGCATGGGCAGGTGAGTAACTCAGTCTTATTACATTGGTTATGCTTGTAAAGTTAGTGAATCTTAAATAAAAGATAATAAAAATTTGGTGTACTGTTTGGTTTGTGAAAACTGTGTATGGTATTACATTGATTGCCAAGTCACTCTATTATAAGTGATAACAGAGTTGTATATGTATGTATTGCCTATATAACATGATTGAGCGTCTGTAATGCTTGATCAGCTCTAAATTGATTAAAAACTACTAGTACCATAAAGAAAATTTGTCATGCATTACATATTTTACATAAATAGCATTTGAGTAAGTGGTAACCTACTACGTGATGTTTTTCGGATCTCTGGTAATGCTTGAATTATCTAGGCAAGAGAGCTATTAGTTAATTGCAAGATTACATTTGTTCTGTTAATACCATATGAACTAAATGGTAAATGAAAGACGCCCTTTATGGTATTACATGGAAATAGCTAACACTTAGTGGAGTTTCTAAAGCTAAAACAGGAAATAGATGATAAAACATGATAAGTTTAAAGAGATAACTAAATTGAATATTATTATTTCCTGAAAGCTTAGTCTCTCCTGAGTAGGTAGACCATAGATTGTGATCATTCAACCCCGATGAGAGGGCGTAAATCTTCATCCTGTTTGGATTCCGGGTTATCCAAGCTTGTAATGTTCATATGTTTGATTGGTGCATTTCATATGATTGATAAATAACTTGTATGTAATATGTGGTAAGTTCTAGTTCTTCATTGAGCTTGTGTTTTAGCTCACACTCCAACAGCCCTTTCAGGTTTACTCTATGACCCTGGCTTATTACTAGTAGGAGCATGGTCCCGGTAAGAGATTAGAAGTCAGAAGCTTAAAGACTAGTATAGGATTAGAATATCTGTATCTCTATTAATCTTTTTGATGTAGGTAATGTGCATTAGAATCATTAGCAAAGGATTATAAGGATTTATAAAGCTTATGGTCTGTAATATCTTATTTCATGATAGTTGTTTACTAATTTATGCCTTATATATGTTTGTTCATCCTATCCAAGCAACTAAAAGATCCTGTTTATTGAAATCATGTCATTCCTGGAAGGTAAACTAGTAATGGAAATCAAATGTTTCTTGATTACTATTATTAGGATACCCTCAGGGCGTGACATATGCATATGATTATTTGCTATGAAAGAGAAAACAAAAAGAAGAATTCTAATAATCATCAGTTCTCCTTCACTACCAGTTGCAACACATTTTATATCATTAATAGATATTTCAACCATCACAACTTTCTCCAAAAGTCACATTGTTTGGACATGGTTGCATTATTTGGATTTCAAATTAGTTAGTTATTAATTAACTTGAAATATCATCATGAATAGACACAACCTAAACAAATAAAATTCAATAAGAAATTGATCAAAAGCTGCAATATTTCAAAATTAATTGTTGAAATAAATTTAGAGATAAAACAATGAAGATCATGAACATGATTGAGTCCGTAACGTTTACTGCACCAGACATATCCACGATGATGGTCGTAATATTTCCCATGATCTCCATGGTTGCCCTGATCATGGCCGTAATGTGGCCAGTGATCTCCGTGGGTTTTCAAGAAATTAATCATGGCCTGGATCACGACCGTGCTTGTCACAAACTTCATAATTTTATCCTCTTCTTCTTCTTCTTTGTTTTAAGTACATGATCTACGTTATAAATTACATAATTGACAATCTATTTCTACAATCCCCCACTAAATTTTTGATTATGTACATACACAAACAAATACCTCCATGATTATGCTTAAAGAATAATATTGTTAGATTTGAATTATTCCTTAATATGAATCATCAAAGTTGTAATAGGGTGATAAGTAGCTTATTGCTTTGAACTTCACACTATTTGTCACAACCAGAGATTTGATAAACATAAACATATTCACATCCAATACTAGCTTTATGATAGTGCATTTAAGGCAATGCACTCATCCTAGTTTCATGAGCAGTTACAAAAAGCAAACTCTTTAAGCTTTTGTTAGGAGCGGTACCATGTTCAAAGAGGTGGAATACATCAAAAAAATTGATTTAGATATGATATCCATCCATTAAAAGATGTTTACTACATTCCATCCTCTTTTAAATTATAGTGCTTATAGTACACTCAGTTAGTAATAACTTGTTTTTTTACCTTTTGAACCATAAAACTAGTGATGTGCTAGAACAAGGTAGGATTCCCATCACTTCGAACTATAAGAATTTATTACCCATTTTAGTAATACTCCTTTTTAAAACTCCAGATAATCCTTTTGTCAGAGAATTTGCCAAATTATCATTAGTCTTAACATAGGTAATGGTTATAACACAACCCCTTATTAATTCTCTTAAATATTCATATTTCAACCCTATGCGTCTAGCTTTTTATCATGCCCCAAAGGGTAGTCTAAACGTAACAGTCCGCCGCGAGTTATATAAGACTTAGGAATTGTTATCACAACCGTTCCAAAGTCTTGTACAGATGCAAGGCGTATCTTTATGATAATAGAATACATGAACCAATGGAGATAAATAGTTTAATTTGACATATTATAAGCATCATGATATAAACCATGAGTCCATATAATTAATTACAAAAGTTCTCGGAGCATTCCATCGCAAATAATATCAAGTTTAATAACAGTCTTTTATAGTCATATGATAAATAATAGGGTTTCTTATGGAAATCTACACAAAATTGAACATAAATTTCTAATGGAAACTCCTAATTCCTGTACTTGCTCTATAGGATGCTTCGGCTTTAACCATATATAGGAATGCTGCAATAAGAAAAAGCTGTGGGGGCATAAGTTACACTAGCTTAGTGAGTGAATACTTCCATAAAGACATTTATAACAAATTAATCAATCAAGTTAATTATTCAATCGTATGGAATGCATCAACCACATGAACAAACAATCATATGATCAGCTGGAAATCATATGTGAATGGATTTACGCCCTCTATTCGGGGTGAGCAGATTAACGAATAATGCGGTACTATCGTTGAATTATTATGTCGTTTATGGATCACGGATAACCAACTTATGTCGTTTATGGATCATGATCAACCAACTTATTTATGTAGTTTATGGATCACGATCAACCAACTTTTAGCCGTTTAAAGATCACGAGTAACCAACATATGTTAATGCTCCCTCCCCATCGTGAAGTGATTATGTCCATATTAATTTATCAATCCGAATAATCATTAATACCAATTCTTAGGTGATCAACAATTTCCACAGACAATCAATCCTATAGTACTCTAAACAAGCATAAGTTAATCACCCGATTCTAATATTCTTAATACCATTTCTCAACTCATCAATAAGCATACATAATCCTCTTAATTCACATCATGCAATTCCATTTTATCTTTCTCCTTATAATCTAGTGCAACTATTTGCTATAATCACAAGCAAAAAATGAAATTAGGAAGTAATACTCACTCGGCCATTGGTCACCGGTTTCTTAGTGATAGTAATCCAGTGGTAATGAATTATCGGGATTCAAGTCACCTAAACGAAAGAAATACCCAAATGAGTATTTCAACTCATATCTAATCCATTTTATTTCATAAAAAATATTAAGTTCGTGATTTCCATCATTAATGGAAATTCCAACTTAAAACGACCATAACTTGATCATTTTAACTCGGAATTCCATAAATTATATACCGATTCCTATCTACTTCAAAGATCTATCTAATTCTAATATAATATCTAAATTTTGAAAATTTTAAGTCTCAAAACATTTGGATCAGTTTTGTTCGATAATCAACATCCATTTTCGAAATTGTTTTTGTGAGGAATTATGATATTTCTACTATCTATGCCAAATATACATGCAATATTAACAAATTACTATCATGAGCTTTTTATATGTATGTTCATGATGATATTCTATTAGAGAATACTTTTGGAAATTTCTACTTTACAATATATCATGAATACTCATCCTAAAAGTTTATTTTTGTGTTCTTGACAAACCACACTTGTTTTAGAGATTTTCCTTAATAAAACTTATTTATTCTTGCTAAAATTAAGTCTTTACCATATCTATTCCTTAAGGTCTTCATTTTTCAACATAAATCCTCATTTTACACTTTGTAAACAAGTGTTTAAGTATTGACTATTCCTAGATCCGAATTTTGTAAAAATAGTTTCTAAGTGATTTCTTTAAGAAAAACTTGTTTGATACTTTAAAATTTAAGGCTCCATTATTTCTATCCCCTAAGGATTTCATTTCCTTAATAAAACTTCCATTTCGAGTTTGAAAAATAGGTGTTTGTATATCCTCTTTTCCTAGTTACGAATTTCATGTAACTATACTAAGATCTAAATTTTCTATCTTGTAAATTTTTCTTGTTTGATAAATTTCTCTTAGTAGATCTACGATTAACTTATTAAAATAATTTCCTATTATTACCTATTCCATAAGCCCTTCATTTTTCCCTTAAAAATCATGTTTTGGAGTTAAAAAAAATAGGTTTTTAAAATGCAACTCATTTTCCATCCGAATTTACAAAAGTTTGTTTTTATAAAACTAAATTTGTTCTTGAGCTTTTTGGCTCATATTCATAAATATCCTAACTTTTAGAAATAATGAATCATTCATTTACATAAAACAAAAATCTTTATGACCATTTATTCAACTTAAACATAATAAATGCATGAGATCTATACTATCACGTAAAAGAATAAATGTTTAAAAGCTAGATCTAAGTGTAATGATTATGTGAAATGCATGAAATGAAGTATACTAATTATGACAATAATGTAGTAGCAAGATTCCTACATGAAATTATCACTGTATGAACATATATCATGGTAAAAATATAAGTTTTAATCACAAGATCCACAACTTGTGGTGGCTTGATCATCATGTTCTAGTGGCTTCATGTCCCTAGCATGAAGCTTATAGGGGTTTTTATGAATCCACACATGAATGATCTAGCCATTACATGTCTTTGTGGTAGTATAGTTTAGATCTATACCTATTTAGTTTGTGGAACAAGAGGAGTTGAAAAAAAAAATTTGTGTGAGTGAGTGTGAGGCTCATGGTAAGAGAGTGAAAAAGGGAGAGAGTTTATGAAAATTGGTAAAAGTGAAAATGAAAAAAGAGAATGAAGGAATAAAAGAATATTTATAGTGAGGGTTATTAGGGTTTTGTATGATTAAATAAAATAAGAAAAATCACACAATTGAAGAGGAAAATGGGAGGGGTGCGTCGGCCATTGAGGGGGAGAGAGGGAGAGAAAATAATTTTTGTACAATTTTTCAAATTAAATGTGTAATAAAATGTATTGGAAAAGTAAATGTAAGCAATGTGTTGTAATAAGGTAAGGCTTGATTGTAAGGACGTAAGAGTAGGGGTATGGCTTGTGAGTGTGAGTAGGGTATGGGCTTGTACTTGTGAATAGTAATGAATAGTATATTAAACAATTAAGTTACCGATTAGTAAAGAAAATATGATATAAAAGCTATAACTGTAATTTTTATAAACTGAAAAATTATAATAAATATATTTTTGAATTCCTTAGTAAATTTCGGTCTTAATGAGTATTCCAGAATATTTTTCTAATTTTGAGTCCCAAGGGCCAGTTTTCCAAAACGGATCCCGGTCGGGTTCAAAACAGATAATTTCCCGAAAAACTGATCTTTTTATGTTTCATTATATTCTTTAGAACTATAATCTAAGTCAACTTGCCCTCATAAGATCTATGATTTTATTCTCGATGAAGCCGGACTTGGGGTTTCTAGGTTTTTTTCTAACCCTAGCTATTCCAGTCTAGGATTTCAGTTTCCGATTCGGTTCTCGAAGTTAAGCTTAGCTTACCAAGAAAATCGGGGCTTACACTTTACATTGTAAATTTTACTAGAGGCTTGAGACATAGTTGCTTCACTAATACAAAATATTGTAATAGTTGACAATGGTTGTGGCCACAATTCTATTTCCATAAGTAAATTTCTAAGCCATTCTACTTGTTTGCCTATTGCAGTAAATGTTATAAACTCAACTTCCATTGATAAGCGAGTTATGCATGTCAGTTTCTTTGAAGCTCAACTTATGGCTCCAACCCAACGTAAATATCCATCTAGAAGTTGAACTTCTATCAATTGCATCTGTTATGCAACTTGCATCTGAATAACCTTCTAGTATAGTTGGAAAGTTACCACGGACTAATCCAAGATTCATAGTTTTCTTCAAATAACTAAATACTTTGGATATATCCTACCAATGTTAGTATTAGGATTACTTAATCTCAACAACTTGCACACAACATATGCAATATTAGGTATCGTATAATGTGACGCATACATTAAACTTCCTATAGCACTAGCATATTCCAACTGTGTTATTGCTTTTCCTGTGACGTTTGTAATTTGATGTGTGGATCATAAGGAGTTGTGTAGTCTTCCTTTACTAATGTTTAAACTTTTCAAGAACCTTTTCTGTAAAACCCTGAATTATAGGTCCACTTAAAATTTTGGTAATTATTAAATAGATAAAGTTGTCTTCTAGAATTTTTAGAGAATGTCCGAAAATCATCCCTATTTTTAGTGATTTTGAATATCAATAATTACTAATATAGTTAATAAAAGATGTAATAAAAATAAATATATATGTATGTATAAATAAGAATTATATCAAAGAAACAAATACGATATAATAATCGGGTTAATATATAAACTAAGGACTATGAGCAATAAATATGATATGAATTAGGTCCTAAGAATAATTTGAAAAATACAAACAAAAGATCAACTGTGATTATAAACTACAAGTTTAAATGATAAATAATAATAATGTACATCTATATAAATTGTAGGTGGTACTGAATCTTAAAATATATATATATATATATATATAACTTCTAAAATAATATAATCATGTATAACATCTAACTTAGGACATGAATGTATATATTATATGATTTATATGTTATAATTTAATTGACGAAAGTGAAATAATTATTTTTACATAACAAATTATGCAAATATACGGTAAGATCAATATTATATATGTGTGTGTATGTATTAAACTGTAGATGTAAACTCGAGATTTTATACCTTAAACTCAATAAGTAGAGAATAAATTCCACACATGTAGATAGTGATACAATAATTATTAAGATAACTTTGGTATTTTAAATCTTATTATACCCAATGATCAATGTAAATAATTTCCTGAGAAGTAAAATATACCAAAGATAAGATTACATGAAAAATGGGATAATAACTCATTAAATAAAAGCACTAAATTTTAAAAATCAATAGAAATATGAGACAATTAATTCATAGAGCCTATTGATCAGTAAAGCGAAATTTTAATATAAATTGCTACAAATGAAATATACGTGTTATTGCCAATAATAGATAAAAATCTACATATGTTGGATTTAAATGAACATTCTGAATATGTGGTTAGGAAATTTAGAATTTTTGAACCCATTGAGTATAATATCCTAAATTGATTTATTGGGCCTAAATTCCTTAATCGTGTAACCTTAAGACTTAATTTTACTCAATCACGTAAGATTAAAATCATAAATAAAGTAATATAAAAAAATTAAAAGCTTAATTCTTAAAGTAATTATTTTCAAATTATGATGGATATAGTAAACCCCCGAAAATTTTGATTGTTGATCCGGTGAATCGATTTGATCATAATTTTAATGGTCAAATTAGTTGTAATTTTAAGTTTTTGATTCTACTCTTGAATTAGAATATTTACCCTAAATTATATATGATAAATTGATCATGTAGGATAAAAATACAATGCATATAAGAATTTAGAAATTGACTAGTACCAATATAAATAGTTTTGTTTATAATTATTTTCTATAATTACTATAGGACAAAATAATTTATTTACATGTCTATTACCTAAAGTCGATCCTATGTTTAGGAACAAAAAAATTTTCCTTGCTGAATGTGGCTAATGAAGTGGATAATTCCAAAGCATTATCTTGTTGACTTTACTATATATATATAGGGAGAGAGTCAGTCAGTCTCTCTCTCCCTTCCTTTTCCTTTCTATTGCTTTCTCTTTTCCATTTTTCTTTTCCTCCGTTTCTCCTTCTCTCTCTTTCTCTCTTTCAAAATAGGTGGCTAAGAAGAGGCAACATTCTGCCTTATCTTATTTGACTTTTCTAGTTACACACACACACACATACATACACACAAACGCATATACACACATATATAAATGATAGGTAGGTTCTCTTTCTTCCTTGACGTTTCTTTTCTTTGTTGTTTTTCCTATCTTTTCTACTTCTTTTGCTTCTCCATGGTAGAGACGACCAAAAGAGCAACAACAAAGGAAGTATGAAATTTCTATTCTTTCTCTTTCTCTTTCTTTTTCTTTCTTTTCATTTATGTTCTGTTTTGTTCCCTTTCTAACTTGTTAATATGCTACCGTTACTTCCTTTTTCTTACATGACAACAATAAACACCTCCCCCCTCTCACGCCACATACACTAGTTGCTTGCATAGCAGCACACACACAACAATAACATACCAAGCACAACTGCTATAAAATAGCTCACTTGATAAGCTCGGACAAAACAATAACATAGCACATATGCTACTGCTACCCCATATTCACATACAGTAGCTGTTCATTGCCTCATCCTCATGTACACATTAGCTACCCAATACACTCGCTCACAACAACAACTTGAATGTTGCTATCACAAGCGTTGCAAACACACACAAACACAACACTCCACATAGCCCTACACCAATCACACAACCACAAGTAGAACATGCTGCTATCATGAAACATCACGTACACCACAACAGCGCTCTATGGCATAGCTACAACACACACACACATAGCTCACAGCAGCCCATAGCTCCACGTATAACATACTCACATGGTAGCTTTCATACTACCTTGTTGCAACAACATAACACCTTCACAAACACACACACTCCTGTTGATGCCAGAAAGGGATGTATCATGCACAATAGTTGTTGCTACTCTAGCTTTATCGCACACATGATAACAACAATATAAATAACACATGAACAAAATAGATAGTTCTTATCGCATACATATCCACATGAAGGAGCACAACATTCTCGTATGCACTCCTTGAGCACGTCCACAATCGAACACACATAACACATACGCACAAAAGCATGTATGGGACTTCAGTAGCTGTTTGCTCCACACATGCTTACTTAAGCACACCCAACACACTTTAGGGGCACTCAGTAAGTCGCTCTTTTGGCGCTCCATGGATGCTCTGTGGTTTCTCTATGAGCGCACCTCATGTGCTCCATCACCACACCACATACCACCACTGTTTGAGCCCCACGTGAGCCCTCAATGAGCGCTCACCCTGAGTACTCCACTCGCGCACGCACATAAGCTGTCACGCCCCAACGGGTGCCCTAAACGTGACAGCCCACCGTACGCAATATTAAAGCTCAAGAATGACTACCTCGGTCACTCAAAAGCTTCCATATCGGTATAAGGCGTACATTCACAACAAAGGGAGACCGTTGAAGTAATGCATTTTAAGATATTGGTAGCGAATCATACAAAATAATACTTAATATATAACATATGAACATAAAGTCTTACAACTTCTAAGGGGCATTCCCCCGATAAATATGTAACAACATGGTTCTACTGAATATAACATAACTAAAGCTAGAAGATTTTAGAAGAAATCTACTCTATGACTTCAAAATAGAATTCCTCCAAAAGCTTCTCAAAATAAGGATTCTACCCGGGAAAATCAAGGTGGTTTCGGGTGCAAAAGGTAATCCTGCAATATCAAAAGTTTATAGGAGTATAAGCATGACTAGCTTAGTGAGATATTTCTTACGCAATAGTACTCAAACAAACAATCAAACAAGTTTATTAATTCAAGCATATGAAATGCAACAACCATATGAACAAAAATTACATACGATTATTCGGTTTCGTATGTATGATGGATTTATCCCTCCATCGGTGGTTAGGGAATGCTTTGAACTAGGCCCCGAACGATCTCCTTAAAGTTTGCGTGCGTCTTGGGGTTCCAACGAACCGTACTACTAGTCCCCGGGCCTTCCTTACCCAAAGCAATCGATCCGGCTCGACTACACCTTGAGGTCGTATTCCCCGAACGTCCTAACCCTCAAGATGTAGCTAGGCAGCTTACCTTTCCGGTCCCACGCTGAGGAGTAGTAGCAAAACTTCGAAATGATATTCTAAGTGATATACATGAGCAATTTATTATATGGGGATTTCAATATAACATTAAATCATTTTATAGCGATAAAAAAATATTTGCACACATAACAATTCATACATAGAAACATTTATATCAATCACAGTTTGGATTCCGATATACTTATTGTTCATTGATCGCACATAGCACTTCGCATTCATAATTCCCATAATATCCCACATGGATATTAATTTTATCTTTTCCTAACATCTAGTATTCTATTCTACAAGCACATGCATGAATACGTAAACGTAAAGGAAACTCACTCGTCAATAGCGATCTAGGAATCGAAGTAATCCTCGGGGAAGACAAGATTGTGATCCTCGACACCTAAACAAAAGAAATACCCAACATGAGTATTTCATCCAAGATCTATTCAATTTCTATACTTCTATCTTAGAGAATTCGTAAAAATCGTATGAAATGAAAATTCCAACTTAAAATGGCCATAACTTGCTCATTTTAACTTGGAATTTCGCATATTATATACCGATTTCTACCTACTCGAAAAGATCTATCTATTTATAATGTTATTTTTATCAAAAGAAGTTATTTAGATCATGGAATAGTAACGTACAGATTTGATATGAATTTTCCAAACTTCAAAACTAGAGTTTTCAAACTTTTCTTCACTCAAGGGCTTTTGTACAAAAATGTAGATATATTGTATGGTTGAAAAATTCCTTAAATACACACACACACACACACATATATATATATATATATACTCAAACCATAAGTATGGATTTAGTGGTGTTGTCTCAACAATGTTCTTGTAGTACAATATGTTTTGAAAGTGATGATAGCTTAAGTTTTGTAAAGAAATTAGTTTTGTTAAGAAAATTTCTTATTTTACTAAAAGTAAGCATCTCCTTCTTTTAACTCCATTTCTAAAAAAGTAGTTTTAATCTCTTTTAATTTTCTACTACCTTATTTCTAATGTTTTGGAAAACATAATATTTCTAAATACTTTATGGTTATATGTCCCATAGCTTTTGTAAAGTTAGATCCACTTTAAAAGAAATGATCTTTATAAGTTAATTTTTGAAAACTTATCTAGACTTTAGTATTTTAAAATGTTGATAGAAAACTTTGACAATTGATTTTTTAAGAAATCCTTTACTCAAACAAGGAACTAAGTTTAAAGAATCTTTCTTATTCTATTGGTTTTAAAAGAGAATTTGTGATAACTTTACTTTATGTATTTCTTGGTAAAACCACATATTATTACTAAAACTTGAGCTAACTTATCTAGCTTTAGAAAAATATTTGTTTGAGATAAAATTTCAAGTCTTTAAGGAAAATAATTTCTTATGTGACAAAATTTATATTTTAAAGAGAGTTCATTTTTTATTACCTAAGAAAACTCATTTTATTATGGTTGAGACAATAACAACATATTTATGTATGAATGAGAATATAAAAATAAAAACAACATAAATAAATAAGAGCATAAATAAAGTCAAGTATTGAGAACCTTAACTTCATCAAGGTATCCCGGGTCTAAGAATGGACTAGTCCTCAAAAGAAAAGAAAAGCAAAGAAGTAAAATTGTTTTGACTTGATATGGACAAGTCTAAGACTAGAAAGACTAGTTTTAAGAACAACTTGAAATTAAATAAATTGCTACGAAGTAAATAAATTGCATGGAAGATAAATAAATTGCAAGACATTGAGCTTATATGCTCTAAATATTTTATATAGCTATATAGATATTAGATAGTTATGAACATAAAGGAACATAAAGAAACATAAAGGAACATAAAGGAATTGATATTATGAACAAAAACAAAGTATGAACCTATTGTTGCTTTCTTAACCTTCATGGTTTTGGAAAACACACATTAAGTTCATACTAAGTAGATGAACATAGGAATTTCTTGAAGAATCTTTATCTAAAAGAGATGAACTAAAGAGAGCTTCTTGGAAGAACTTTCTTGGAGAGTTTTGGAGAGAAATTTGAGTATAGTAACTTTAGTAAAGAAGTGGTGTGGAAGAAGTGAATGAATGAGGGGGGTATTTATAGATTTTTGGAGTGGAAATTAGATGTAATAAAATAAATTGAAAAAGAAAACAAAATGGGATGCATTGGAGAGGGGGAGGGGCCGGTTTTGCATAGAATAGGGGGAAGAATTGATTTGTTTTGTTTGTTTTGTATTAAAAGAAGTAATGTATAAGGTATGATGTGATTAAAGTTGTATGGGGAAGGTAAATTGTAAGGTATATGTATGATAGTATGTAAGAATAGAGTGTAAGAAAAAGTAGAGATAGGTGAATAGTAATGAATAGTAGAAAAGTACTATGAATAGTAGACTAGACAATTAAAATACTGGTAGTAAAGAAAATACGCGTAAAAGGCCTATATCTATTATTTTTAGTTACCGAAAAATTCTAAAACTGATATTTTTGAAAATCTTATATTTTTACGGATCTATTGGTGTTGTCGGAATATTTTTGCTATCCAGTGCACCGGGGCACGGTTTTCGAAAACTGATCCCGATCGGATCCGAAGGACACTAGAAAATTACGAAATTGATATTTTTAGGCTTCCCTATATAATTACGAACCATAATCCACAATTATCTCAATTTCGTTTTCTAGGGTTTAAGAACACGGGATTACCGGATCTAGATTCACTAGACTAAACATAGAACTAGGTTAATTTTAGGGTTTCGTTTCAACTTCCGGTTCTTAGGGTTTGCTAATATTATTGAAAAATCTAGGGGCTTACACATGTGCTTAATGAAGTGCTCCATAAGTGCTCTGAAGGTGCTCGATGAGCACTCTAGAGGTGATCCAGGGCACTCCATAGGCGCTCCATCTGAGCTCCTTGGGTACTCAGTTGCACTCTTTGATTTATTTTTAATATGCTTAATGGTATATATATCTTTGTATATATGTATCTATATCCTTATTATATATTTATATACTTGTTATTTGTTATTTATTTTCATTTCAATATTACTTTATTTTCTTATGTAAATATTAAAGTATTGATAATTTAAATTATAATTATAAAAGTTTAATAACTAATATGAATTAGAACTTGAAGCACTAAGTATGAAATTCGACACTTATAGGACTATAAGGATATGAAGTATAGATGGATGGAAATAAAAAAAATATTAGCTAATATAATCAAATTAACTAAAGTTACATATTTAAGCTATGATCAAGAGAAACACCATGAAAATAAATATAAATATGTTTACTTTGACTAAAAAGTGAGTCTATACGAACTCTATAGCTCAATTGAGGAACCAAAAGTTTTACAGCTGTTTAGAACGATTATTTATGTGATAAAATCGGATCAGAAATTCTAAGACTGGAGATTAAGACACAAAAACACAATAGGTTTTTTTGAATGAATAAGAGTATAGTGATGAGTATTTGTTACCTCAATTCTCAAGAAATACATATCAGTCTGTAGATTTTCTTGTAGATTACTACAAAAACTAAGTAAAGATAGATAGATGAGTATATTTTGATGACCCTCATATATGCTTATGCTTATAGGTTTATAATATGATATTTTGTTATATAAATTAAATGAATCATGTATGGGTTAGGTGTAATCCCCTGAATTTTAGATAACCTGAATATGATAATTAATAAATTATAACATAGAATCTTGGAGAACTTCAAGAAAAGGTCATAAAGACCACTCCCGATTTTTCGTGATTTAATAACGTTAAAGTATAAACAAATTCTATTATAATTACAAGGATTCGAATCCTTATAGATAAAATTTTGAGGCACAAAATATAACTTCCATAATCATAACTAATTATGAATAAATTTCTAGGCAATAAAAGACAATATTTCGCAACACAAGTAAAAAAATTCTACAAGTGATATAAATAGCCTTAGATTGCACATGTAAGAAGAAACAATTAATTTTAAAAGCCTATTGTTTAGAAAACGATAATTTAGAAAAGGATCACTAAAGTTCAAAAATATGTGACAGGATTAAAAGAAAATCAATATTTATAAATTTAGACCTTAGATAAAAATATATATGTGCATATACAAGATATATACTAAAGAAATATTTTCCAAAAGAATATAACAATAATAGTATGATTAACATATAATAGTAAATTAGAATCCTAAATATATGATAGATATTGGATTTAAGATCCGATTAGACCTTAGTTAAAAGATTTAGAGTATTGTGAACCTATTTATGATCTAAAAACCTTAGAATCTAAATAAATAAATGCATTAAAAAGACACCAAAGATAGATTTTGTAATCTAAGTCAAGAACCAAGAATAAAGTATATATGTATAAATAAATAAATGGCTTTAAATTTTAAATGCATTAAAAAGCTAATAATTCATGGTATGTGTATAATAAGAATAACCTATTAAAGCTAAAACATTAGGGATGTGAATACCCAACGAAGAGCTATAAACAGACCTACAATTAATTAGTTAGACTTCAAATAAAAATTTAGACCACACCAACATTTTAGTTCGAAAATTTAGAGTCTATAGATACCAATCTTATATTTTGATCTATCGGACCCTAAAACCTTAATCACATAGAACAAAACTTTAGAAATACTAAATCGCGTAAATTTTAAACTCAAAATTTAAAAAACTTAACCATATTTTAAAAATATTTTAGGACCTTAAATAAATTTTTGGAAATAAAATTCTCATATAACTAACATAAATATACGCATAGGAGACGGTTTTTTAATGAAATTAGCTAGATATTTGAATTTATTAATATTTTCTCAAATATTGTTGCAAGTCATGGTGAAAATTGGAAACACTTGGCCAGCCTAAAATTGCTCCAAGTCTCTCCACCATATGTAGCTAGCTTAAGGGAGTAATGAATGGTCCATTAAGAATACACATCACTGACAAATTACTTGGACCCAATTCGACCATGAAGCCTTGTTTAAGAAGTAGCTTGCATATAAGGTTAGAATTTAAACACTTAACAAGACTAAATTTGCTACAAGTCTCTCCACCATGTAGGCTAGCTTAAGAGAGTAGAAAAGAGTATATGAGGTCAATTTTAAGACACATCAGCCAATGAAAATGCACCAAATAAAAACCCCTAATTAATGCAAACTCATTGAATTACTTAAAGGGACTTGTAGAACTGGTAAACAAAGATTTCTCTTCCTCTTTCGTAAAACAACAACAACAACATAATTTATTAAATAAAATAAATAATTAAAGCCTAGACTAGTCAAACCTTCCTACATAAGTTTTCTCAACCCTTCATCCATAAGTTATTTAAAACCTTCCTTCATAAGTTAACTTCACTCCTATAAATAATGGACAACAAACAAAGCAAGTCCCACTCTCCCAAAAATTCAAAACCATGAAACACACAAAAATCCTCCAAAAATTGCAATTCCACTTCTCTTACAACAAGTTGTCCCAATTTGAGCTCCCATCAACCAAGACTCCATTTTTCTTGCAACTCCACTACAAGTAGCTATCAACCATTCAACAAAATAAAAGACAAGGGTAAGAATATGGTAGTTAGTTATCTTATATTTAAAATATGATAAATTTATCTCCTTATCTATATATGTAGGTTTTGGTCTATATAAGAAAGAGAATTTATCATCTTCCTCTCTAGGCCATCAAGGTAATGTCTAACCCATTTTATAACTTACATCTTGTTTATGTATAGAAATTTGGAAAATGAAAGCATAGGGTTATCATAGAAATTCTCCATGTGTAATCGCTTTAAAAATTTTGTTGGTAGTAACATGAATAAGAATAGCATGTGATGATCAATTAACTAAGTTAAAATACTCTATCTAGTAAAGAAAACTATGAAGAAACTAAACTTAGGCTTTAGAAAACCCTAGGCCCTAATTTTCTATCACCATAAGATCGTGACTCTAAAAATCTAATTCATGATTTAATTTAGTTTAAAGGAATTAGTAGAATTTGTCTATAATGCTTTCTAGATAATAAAACTCAACCAACATAAACCCCAACATGTCAAAATATATATATATATATATATATATTAAGCATATGATGCATGAAATTATAATGAAGAAACTTGTCATTAGGTATATTAAAAGTATGATAACAATAAAGGATTTTTGAAGGAGTTAGAATTAAACTTGGGAGATAAACTATAATTTGGAATACAAAATAATACTTAGATGAATTTAAAAGATCATTGGAACCATATATTAATAATTGATATTTAGATAAGATCCTCTAATAATAGAAATTCTAACCTACATAAACAAATAGGGTTGACAAAATAAGCAATAAAAGAAAATTTGTTATCACTAAAGATATTAATGGACAATATAAATTAAAAATAATAAAACTCATTACCAATGATAAAAGTTAATAATGAAATAGGAAACAAATATATATATATATATATATATAATATAGGAAAGTCTTACACCAACTATAGGAATATATAAGAGCAAGAGGAATATAAATTGACAAGTAAATAAGCTGAGTAACTAGCATATAATATGCAAAACAAGCTTTTTAACATCTATTTATACAACAAAATATAAGTTAAAATAAGTAATATAAGCCTACTTAAAGATTTTACACTAAAAACATGAATTTAAAATTATTTAGGTCACTTTTTAGTAAGAAATAATTATCTATACGAATTTTGAAAAAATATAATGTATTTCATAAACTTTAAAAAAATGACTAATTATAGGCTACTACCGGAATAGAAATAATAAAACATTAAAACATTAAAGATTCAATATATATTATATAATATATATAAGATCGTTAAATTGAGTTATTAGAAAGCTTCTATAACAAATTTTAGAATTAGTAAAATCACTTAATCACTTAATAATTTAAAAATAAATAACTGATGTCTAAAAAAAAAAATAGTAGCTATTTCTAAAATATAAAACAAAGTATATAGAAAAACAAATAAGTTTGACAAACAAAATAAATAATAATTAAGAACCTTAGTTGTTTTTACCCACATTAGAAAAAGCAAAAATTTAAATAATCTATATTGGTAAAAACACTTCCTTGACATATAGGTACAAATAAGATCAAGAGAAGCAAAACAAAAATAAAATTATAACATAAGTTTCATCCAAGTGATGATCAAGACACTTAAAAATGAATTTAATCACTAAAGCTTAGTAGTAGATACATAAAACAAAGCAATAGACATGAAGTAAGAATTAAAAATATAAAACTGGAATAATAGATATCATAATATAAACATTTCGAATCCATATTCATATAAGGAAAAATATACAAAATAAAAGAATAAAGTAGAAAATGAAAGAATATGTCCAATAAGCTTTACAACACCCATTTATTTGTTAAAATCAAAGTCAAAACACATAAAATAGATCTGGGTTAAGATTATGCTATTGAAATTGGTATTTGAAATCATTTAAGACACTTTTCCTAAGAAAAACGAATTTATACAAATTTTATAACTCGACCGAAGAAACTAAGCCCTTATGAACCTTAAAACCCATATTTAAATGACGAAATTGGGATTAAGATGATAAAGGTTGAGTTTAGGAGACAAAAGGGCACAACCGAGATTGTTATGCAAATATTAGTATAGTAATAAGTATCTTTTATCTCATTTTATAGGAGAAACAGATCAATCTTTGGAATTTCCAATAGATTACTATGACTTAGCAAGGATACCAGGTGAGTAACTATGACCTTATCGCATTGTTTGTGCTTGTAGCATAGTTGCATATGTAATAATATACTAATACTGTTATGCATGCGGGGTTGGGTATATCGCATGGTGCTTGGTGTATGATTGGTTGCCAAAACACCATATCGATAGTAACAATTACATTGTATGATAATTAATGTATGAAGCATGTTAAGGTTTGTCCGTGAATTGTATGGAAACTTAAGAATCTAACCTAATACTATTCGACTATCTATTGAATTTGGTCATGCATCGCATAACTTGCATATACTGCATAAAAAAGTGTGATAGCTCGCTCGCATTAGTATTTCAGATCTCGGTTAATGCTTAGTTTTTCTAGATGTAGATTTCCTAGTTCTTCCAAGATTATCCTTGTTCTGTTCGGTTCCACGGGACTACTTGGCAAAAGAAGGAATGCCGCCCGTGGTATCGGCTTGAAATGACTAATACTTAATGGAGTCTCTTTGTTCCGAAAGGAAATTGAGTGAAGAAAATATATCTAATGAAGTGATAAATAAAGTAAGTACTGCTATTCCTATGGTTCTCTGTTTCTCCTGGGCGGGTGGGTCATAAGGATATAATCCTTGACTAGGTTTCTTCAACCCTGATGTGAAGGCGTAAATCTACATCTATTTGGATTCCGGTTCTCCAAACTTATAATTGAGCATATGTTTGATTGATACATTACACTTGCTTGATAATAAACTTGTTTGTTATTGCTTGATGTGTGGTTTGGTCAGGTTATCTCACTGAGCCGTGATTTCGCTCACCCCTCAACAATTTTTGTGCAGGGCTAATGCTTGCTGAGAATAGGCTAGGAATGTGTGAAGAGTGATTTCCCTATCAGACTTTCATGGAGTTAGAAAGATAGATTGCAATGAACTTAGAATACAAATTTGATAAATTGTATAAGGATTTGAGATTTTGTATTTTGTACGTTGAAACCCAATTTTTATTATTTGGTAGGGGATACCGATTCTCTGCGATCTTGGCTAGATCTTCATAATTGAGTTTCAATAATAATAATATATGTATATGTATAACTAATGTTAACAAGTGTATAGAGTCCCGTAATCTCTGGCTTGCAAGACAGTTTTCATATTGCGGGTGTACACGTAATATGACAACTTCAGGATAATCCTACTAGGCCCCTATTAGGGTCATGACATTAGGAAACTCATGCTTGTGGTTGCTTGTGTTATTTGTATTGAAAATACTATAAATTATACTAAGCATTATGTATTGAGTGTTGCTTAATTATTTTTATCTTTAAGCGTATATGATATTTGTCTAATCTCTAATAAATAAACTTAACAAATGTTTGCATAATAATTACAAAATTGAGCATGCATTACACTATTGCATTGTAGAAGGCCGTCACCAGTACATTTTGACACGAATGGACCACACTATCCCGAGTGGATGGTGAACATGGAGGGCTGGATTGACAGTGTTCCTAGTATGTACCATAGGTCTTATTCTAAGGGAATGGGAACTAAGTCATCCTAAGGAGACGACCCACCTCTTAGGATCACGACAAGGTCATTATTATGGATATCTTGCTTCGAGGATGTTATTATATGTCTATTATTTTCTATATATGAAAAGAAAAATTTATTGAATAAATTTGATTCTCAAAGTATTAGTGGTCCGGGTGCTGATGTGTGGATACAC
Organism: Combretum micranthum; assembly: GCA_024138025.1. Lineage (NCBI taxonomy): Eukaryota > Viridiplantae > Streptophyta > Magnoliopsida > Myrtales > Combretaceae > Combretum > Combretum micranthum. The sequence goes on along the minus strand of JAMXBD010000399.1, from coordinate 237,427 downwards.
CCCAACCTGATTTGGAGGGCATAAATCCGAAATATATATAGTTATCGATTGACTTCATTTGCTTGTTTGCATTGCATATACTTATTTTAATAACTTACTTGTTATTGCTTGAACGGTATGGAGTGAGAAAATACTTCACTCAATTGCTTATAGCTGACTCACCAACGGTTTGTTTTTGTAGGTAAATTGAAAATTGGGATGAGATGGGACTTGAGTGTAGAGCGCACCAAGGATCAAGTTTCACATCATCGGTCGATGATTAAAGATTTGATAGACTAAACTTAGATAAGAAATGAAACTTAAAAATGTAGTGCTCTTTCTTAATAAAACCTAGTTGATATTTTTCTTAAACTTAGGTTTACCTTAGCTTGTTGTTTGGCAGGATATTCAATTTTCTATTGTCCTTATGATTTGTGGAAATTTCGATATCCAATAAATTATTTCCATAATAATTAAATATATTTGTATAATACGGTGAGAGGATAATTAATTAGAGTCTTGCAAGATTCTGATTTGCAATGCAATCTTTATATTACAGGTGCACATATGATGTGACGATTTAGAGCAATCCTACTATGTCCCCTCTAGGGTCGCTACATTTTCAATGTAATGTGATTGTGTTAACACAATGTTCTCATTTTGTTCCAATATTTTAATGCCTAACATTGTATTTACTTCATTTAAATCTTTCATTTTAAATTGTGAAGTAAGATATTTCTTAATCTCATTTATTCTAATCATATTTGTTCCAAACAACAACAAATCATCAACATATATATTACTCTCTAAGAAAGTTTGATGATAACAAACTGAGAAGAAGAGAACTAATTAAATTATTAAGTATGTAGATTATAAAAAGATACTATAATGAATAATATTAGATTATCTAGAGGATTATAAAGAATGTCAGGTGAAATTATTTTTTAACTAAAAAGAAAAACTAGAAGGAACTCCAGAAGGAAGAAGTGTTCAATATTTATGATCATGATTTCAAGCACAAAATGATCATGGCTCTATTCAAATTAAGTTTTAGTGGATTTTCAAGACCCAGCTCCAAAAAATGAATACATTTAGGTGATGTATTCATATGTTTCACTAAGTTAGATTACAACCAATGTGGATTAAATCAAGATAATAGGACAATCAAAATCATTAAAGCTTTTTTTGCATGATGATTTCTGCAAATTTGAGCTCTATGTATCCGATTATTTTTTGCTGCAATGTTATAATAGTATTATGAAGGCATCAACTGCTTTAAATGTTCAGATCAACAACACACGCGAATATTTGAAATTTAGATCAAGTTAACGCTCAAAAGCTTGAAGATGAACCTTCTTATTTTTATGGGATATGATGAGGACTATTAAAGATTATTTAGCACAAGCTTAGATGATCTTTTTCAAGATAAATAAACGATGGTTTCTGAAGATAAATATCAAGCATTTTAGGATAAATAATGGTTGTTTTTTTAGGATAAATATCAAGCATTAGTTTACTATGTTCAAATTGAATTCAAATTTTCAATTTCAAGATAAGATGCTTAAGAAAACATCAAAGATATCAGAGGAAAGATTCATTCAAGTACCTACAATATAATTTTTAATGTTAAAGACATAAGCTTATGTATTCGGAGAACATCTGCCTCTCTCTCTTCCCTCATGAATTCTAAACTCATTTTATGCATTCAATTTTCTTGTTGCAAATTACTTTGATCTTTCTTTCTTACTTGATTAATGGAGGAACTATAGTGTGTTTTTCTTTTGATTTGTATTATAAGTAGAAGCTCTATGGTCAGTATTAGCTAAGGTGAAGTTAGGGAGGTTGAGTAGAGTTGAATTATGAACTACTTGTAAAGACGTTTTGAATGGATTAGTAGAATACCCATGTGGATTATAAGGTCTTAGCTTGGAGCTGGAAGAGTGGACTAATGTATAAGATGAAATCACTATATATCACTAACTTAGTTATTCTTCCCTACTCTTTTAATTCCTTGCATTTCCTATTTTGTTTTGATTGCTTAACTTGCTCTCGTGAATTAACTCAAAGAGGATTTAATTTCTAAAGGCTAAAAAAATTTTAGATTTTTAGTTATAATCAATTCAACCAACCTTCTTGATTATAAAGTGGGACCAACAATATAAACAAATAATAACACCATATTCATTTGTAAACTTTGAATAAATGCATTTATTAGCATTATTATGTGCATAACCATTTGTCAAGACTACACTATCAAACTCCTCATGCCATTGTTTTGGAGCTTGTTTAAATTCGTACAATGATTTAATTAATTTGCAAACTTTCTTTTCATTTCCAAGAAGCAAAAAGACTTTTTAGTTGTTCCATGTATTCTTCTTCTTTAAGATCACCATTTAGAAAAGTCGTTTTGACATCCATTTGATGCACATGTGATTTGCAAATGGAAGTAATGGCTACCAACACTCTTATGATGTCATTCTTGCAACATGAGCATATGTATCAAAATAATCAATTCCCTCCTATTACTTGAATCCTTTTGCTACTAATCTTGCTTTAAAAGTTTGCAAAGAACCATCTAAATTATATTTTCATCTAAATATCCACTTACAACCAATTGCCTTAGATCCTTGAGGTAAATCAACTAAAATCCAAGTATTATTAGATAATAGGGAATCCATTTCATTATTTATTGCCTCTTTACAAAAAGCCACATCACGAGAAGTCATAGCTTCATGATAAGTTTTGGGATCACTATCTACACTAAGTATAATTGGAATTTTACAACATATAGAATCTCCATTACCTTCTACCAAAAAACTATAACAGCTTGAGAATCAATAAATACATGATCTAAACTTTTACTTTTTCTAAGCTCTTTAGTAGATTCTTCATTTGGTTTCCTATCATGCCTCGAAGGGTACCCTAAAGTGGAAGCCCGCCATACATAATATTAAAGCCTAGGAATAACTTTCTTAATCACGCAAAGACTTTCATATTATGTACAAGGCATACAACACATTAGAGAGAATGCATTTGAGTAGTACAATTTACTTTGATAATAATTTAGTAACAAGGCAAGAGAAACACTTAATATTAAACATATATAAGATCAATTACAATTTTTAGGGGCATATCTCCGCTAATGTCTTCAAGTCTATGTAAATACACTTCCTATTAATCTTCAAAATATTAACATAACATATATTACTCATAAAAAAATTTTAAGAAGGTAAATTTCTGCTATGCTCCTACTTCTTTCATAAAAGATCAATAATCCACCAATGATTTCCTTAATATCCCATCCTCGGATAGAGTCTCAAGCATACCCGTTTCAACAAAAATCTATGGGGGTGTAAGTTTACAACATGCTTAGTGAGATATTCTCTTTATTCATACCATATTTCAAACAAGTTTATAAATTTTCATGCATATGCTATGCAACAACCATATGATACAAACAATTATGTATGGGTGTCTGGAAACCATATACAAAACGGATTTATGCCCTTGGTATCTAGAATTAGAGAATGATAGTTGAAGGTCTTTATGATCTTCACTGATAGTCCTTGAGCACTCCGCTCACAGCGATTGATTAGCGTGGCTCATCCTTAGCATATATCCCTAGTACACTTAGTTCCCTAAGAATGACCTTGGTTGTGGCCTTTCGAATAAGCTTAGCCTTGGACCCTTTCGATTGTTCGCGTAGGAGTAGCAGTTTTCGACATGTGACTCGACGAATGCAATGCATGCCCGTTTAGTTTATATTAAAGCCAAATAAAATTAAATTATACTAAATGGCGATCAAATAATATCATACACACATAAGCAAAATGTAATATTAATAATGTATTTAAACAATCACTTGTTGATTTTGATATGCTTAGCATCCTTTGTCATACATACATAAGAGCAATTGCATATAAACCCATAACCCATACATGTTCATTTTATCTTGTACTATAGATCTAGTGTAACAACTATAAGCACAAAGTAAGGTAATGGAATCATGAGGGAAAATTCATTCGTCCATATCGCAATTTACCTGGTCGTAATTCTTAGGAAAGGAAGTCTCATGTTCCTGACCACCTAGACAAAAGAAATATCTGGAATGAGTTTTCATAGAAGTTCAACTTAAAATTTTTAATGATCTTGTTATTTTCATCAAAATTTGAATTAAGAGAAATTCCAAGTTAAAACAGCAATAACTTACTCATTTTAACTCGGAATTTCGCATATTAGTAGTCGTTTTCTACCTACTCAAAAAGATTTATTTATTTCGAATGTTATTTTTAACATTTAAAGTCATTTGGATTTTAAAATGGGTCAGTAAAGATCTGACCTGAAAGTTCCAACCGTTAAATTGAAAATTTTCCCAAGTTTTTCTTCACTTAGATACTTTGTAACAAACATATAAATATTTCTAGCTTTAAAAATCATTTAATATTAACATTAAATTATATTATATGCGTGATCCTAGTGGTGTTGTCTTAAAAATAGATTTGTAAACAATCTTTGTAAAAGATAGAGTTTTGAGAAAGATCATTCTTTGATTTATGATTAAATTTGCTATTTTATAAACATGTGACTTAACAAGAAAATCATAATTCAATATATATATATATATATATATATTGAAATACTCAGAGGTCTTATATTTGTTCAAGAATTCTTATTTAACAATTCATTTTATAAAATACGGTTTTACCTATTTGTGATACAAAACTCCAAGTGTATTTCTTTTTAAAAAAATTTCTTAAGTTTGATTCTTAGACAAAATTTTAATTCTTAGATTTTATAAAATGAAGCTTAATTAATAAAATCATGATTTTATACTTATTTTTAGTTCATGAATATTTCATCTTCATATTAAACTTCTTTTAGCTAATTATTTTCTAAAACATGAATCTTTAGGTAGCTGTGGAAAAAAACTTATTTTAAGTTGTATAACATTAAAATGTTTTAAGTTTTAGCATATGAGAAAAATTTAAGTGAATGACTTGTTCTATATTTTTATTTCATAATATCTCTTTGTCAATTAATAATTTTTCAACACATAGACCTTTAGAGGGTTGTCGAAAGAAAATTAAATTTTTAGTTTGCTACAAGTGGGTATCTATTTATTATAACTATTATATATTTTCTTAACTTCTTAAAAACAAAATGAATTTACTTCTTAAAACTTAGTTTCTTAAGTTGTATACCAATTTTATTTCTAAGCGGATTTTAACTAGCGAGTTGTTTTAGGAAAATTGTTTTTTTCCAAGTATTTATCAAAATATTGGCCTACGCCTTATGAATGAGTTTTTAAGAAAAACTTATATAACAAAAGATTATCAATGTTAGAAATTTATGATAAATATATTTTAATATTTTGGAAAGATTGTAGTTTATGCAATTATCTTATGTAGGGATGAGCAGGTACAGGGTGGGTAGGGTATAAAGCATTATTCATATGCTATCCTGTAAGGTATAGGATATTGAATTTCATATCTGAAACCTACCTTGTGGCTCATTATACCTACCTTATACTCTATAAAATCTACAGGGTACAGGATACCCTATAGACCTGTCATTATTTTTAACAAAATCTCTATATTTTATTCTTTCTTTTTAAAGCATCCAGTATTTAGTTTTTGATTTGTTTGTTTTAATATATAACACTACCTTATTTGTATACATTCAATACAAACAACATGCAAAAAGAAATTCAAAAGTAATTTATTAGTATCATAAAGTTTATCATATATAGAATCTATTTGTGTGTGAAAATTGAAACCTATAACAAATACTTATGGAACCTATTTATGTGATATTAAACAAAATTATAATAATTACAAAATTCCAAAATTAAAAACTTTAGAATTCTTCTATATTAATTAGTATTATAATATAAACAATATCTCTATATAATAATTTAATTTTAAGTACGTACATACAATCATAGTTCTTTTAAAATAAAAGTAACAATTCATTCTAAAATAGAATAGTGCAAATCTTTCTATAATAAAACTTTTTAAATGTAGTGTAGCAATGATAATCTTGAATATAAGTGGTTACAAATAAAATATAGAATATCATTTTTTATTATATATTTATATTAATATATAGTATTTAATAAGGTGGATACATGATACCCTGAAACTTGTATCTTGCACAGCACAGTACAGGTTCCAGGGTGGGTATAGGGTTTGAAGACTTCATACCTGTACCCTAACCTACCCTATCCTATCCTATCATATTCTGTGAAAATAGGTTTCAAAAATTGATACATGTACCCTACCCTATGGCCTTTAATACCCACCTAGATCTTTCCCAGTGGAGCAGGACCTAGGTGGGTATTCTGTACGGTAGGGTTACCTGCTCACCCCTAATCTTATGTCTTAATGAAAATTCTTTCTAGGTGTTGAAAATAATTTTTCTTGGGAGTTTAGCCTAATTTTTATATATAAGAAAATGATCCACATTATTATTTTGAAATTTTTTTTAAGACAACAGCATCATCATTTGACCATGCATGAATATGAATTTAGTAGTTATATTATGATACGAATTATAAACTCATGTAGTGAAATAAAAGAATAGAAAATCAATTGGGCAAATATTGTTGGTCCCGAATAATAATCAAGAAGGGGGGTTGAAATGATTATTAGAAAAATTTGGCTTTTAAAAACACTTCCCTTCGGTTTTAATGAATGAGAACAATATGACAATTAAATTTGCTATAAAGTAAATTGCCGAAATAAAGAGAGAGATTAAGAAAATCAGGCAAGAGATTTATAGTGGTTCCGCCATGTGCGTCAGTCCACTCTTCCAGCTCCACGCTAGGGACCCGTTAACCTACGGGTTGTGTTTTACTATATCAATAAATCCAAGATTACAAGATAGTACAATTCGCTATGCTCGATTCTCACTGCTATCTTCTAGCTTTAATCGATCTACAGAGTCTAACTTGTAACTAATTCTATTATCAAAGAGGAAGTCTACAAGATCCTCTTATTACAAAAAATAAAAAACGAGAGCAAAGATGAAAGCTGAAGTTTCTGATAAAAAAAATTTGAAGGATGTTATCGTAAGTTCTTGTGTATTTCCCTTTTTGGAGTCACTCGTGTAATCTTTCCGAAACTGAATATGTTTTTTATTTTCTTCTTCTTTCACGGCGTTGAATTTAATCTCCAGGATAAGGATTGTTCCCTGATTCTCGGCTTGCATAAGATATGCTCTTATCTTCCAGCTGATTTGAATGTTTGAAAAGATTGTAGAGAGATAACACTATCTTCCAAAGATATCGGCAGCAAGATAGACTTAGATCTGTCCTTTATTTGATAACAACCAATAGTTATATCTTCTTCAAAAAAAAAAAATGTTACGAAAACTTCTAATATCTTGGTAAATAAAAATTATTTGACCGTATCCCATAAAAAATATCAGACGTTTATCCAATCGAGATATTCTTGAATAAAATCTGGAAATCAAAAAACAAATCTATTGAGGTAAATCTTCTGTTGCCGTGATATTCTCGATGATCCTCCTGTTAGAGATATATTTGCGAAAAACAAACTAGATAGAATCTCACGAGGATAGGAATAAATAAGCTAGAGTATCTAATTCATATATCTCTTTGACTAATAATCAAAACTCTAGGATATCTTTCTGTTTTACACCTATATCCTTATACGACCAATTACAAAAAATCTTTAATCATTTTCGTAAAATAATTCTGTTATTTCGTAAAATATTTCTCACATATATTTGATGTAAAAAGAAAATATTCAAGATTTAAGGAACACATCAAGTATATTTTTCAAAATATAGTTGACTTGTGGAGCTAGATCTTGAAAATAGTTCAAATTCCATAAAATAAACCAATAAAACATTTTTGTCAGTCAAAACTTCTGAAATAAGTTCTGGAATGTTTTTCAAAGAAAAATTCTTCGATTAAGTTATTTTGAAGGTTCTGAAATAACTTCTGATAGACTTATTTTTCATCGCTGAAAGATCGCTGAAGGTTCTGAAATAACTTCTGATAGACTTATTTTTCATCGCTGAAGGATCGCTGAAGGTTCTGAAATAACTTCTTACTAACGTATTTCTTATTTTCCACTTCCATTTCCTAAGGTTCTGAAGACACTTTTGATTAACACCATCAACGCTTAAGCATAACTTCTGATTTTCCTTCTTTAATAAAATTTGATCATTCAAAACAAAGATTCTGAACTATAGAAGATCAACTAATAGTTCAAACAGTATTGAACATATTCGAAATTAATAAGATAGATATACTTCATCTTTTGTTATCATCAAAATCATATTAGAAGAATTCCAACATTCTTCCCTTTTTTGATGATGACAAAACAAAACTAATCGTTCATTCTAAGCATATCATCATTAACATACAGCATAGCATTCATTCTAAGCATCATATCATCATTCTTCTGTTCACAACAAAAGAAAACTAATCGTTCATTCTAAGCATATCATCATTAACATACACATAGCATTCATTCTAAGCATCATCATTAACATACTTCTGTTCACAAAACAAACAGCACACTTCTCCCCTTTTTGTTATCATCAAAAGAAATACTCCCCTGAGATAATGCATAAAAGGAATTTAAAGAGAAAATGTAAAAACACATAAAAGAAGTCTTAAAACAACGAGAATAGATGTCTTAAAGAAAGAAAAAGATTGTGAACTGATTATTTGAAGAGGTTCCAGCTTTTGTAGGTGAAGAGTCTAAATCAATGATAGCTGGTCTGGTCGGATGTAATTTGGAAATTGATCTTTCAAGAACATCTGGATTTCTCCTTGAAGATTCTTGACAGCTTGTGTTGATTTTGCAGAGTTGACATCCAATTTATCAAATGATTTGGTGACCGAATCTCCAACTTTCCTCATTTGCTCCACCAATGTGTCAAAAGCTGTGACATTACGATTTAAATCGTCCTTCACATTACCACTGAACTCATCAAATAAGTTCAAGAAGATTTAGTTCTCTTTCAACATTTTGAATAGTTTTTCTAAATTCATATCTGTGTTGATCTAATTTTTCTTTCTGCATATCTTGAACCGATACCATTTCTTCCTTTATGGTATCTTTGATCAACCTTTTGACAAAATTGAGATCTAAATCACTTAAAATGATTTTGCTCCTACTTGCAGTGGCTTGTTCAGAGGTTTTCTCAGAAGGTTGGGATCCAGAAGGTTCTGATGGAGGTTCTGTCTCCTGATCAAGAGAAGTCATCTTTGGAACTTCTTTGGTTTTGTGCCGAGGATGCACAAAATGTGATCCATCATTGGCATACCAAAGAAAATTTTTAACATATATGGACATGTGATGAAAAACTTCCTTGCCAAGCCGTTTTAACTTCAAAGGTTCACTAGAACTAGCGGGCAACTTAATCTTCTTGAATTCAAACAATTTCATCAGAACACTTCCAAAAATCAAACTGTCTCTATTTCTCCATATTTGATCTATAACCCTTGTAGCCATATCTAATTTCTTATCATTCATCATAGCAAAAATAATCTGTGCATGTTCTATGGACATGGATGTGCTACTGCCTTTTCTAGGACATAGACATTCTATGATGATTTTGTGTAAAATTCTTGGATACAGCTCAAAATCAATAATCATTGCCTCTTTACCATAATCCATTTCTAATCCTCCGTTTATAGCTGCAAAGAGTGCATTCTTGTTCATATTGACTACCTCAGGATCATCATTTACATCAACCATGTCAAAACATTTAATCACGTCTTTTCTTCCAAACATCACTTTTTGATTACAGACTTTTGATTTCAACCTATTGTCTTCTGTAATCATAAGATTCGCATAAAATTCTTTGATACATTCTCCAAAAATTGTTACTTGAATAGAACATAACCCCATGCAACCAATAGGATTAAGAATTTCATCCCAGTAAAAACCATTATTTGAAAAGAAATTCAAATCGAGAAAACTGCAAGAGCAAACCTCATTCTTTCTCTTTCCCGTAACTCTTGCGGTAGAGCTCTGACCAGGGGTTGTGTCAGAAACAACAGCCTTGCTTTTCTTTTTCAAGATGGCTACTTTTTGCGACTTTTCTTTATCCTCTGACTTCTCGACTCTTTTCCTTTTCGAAGACGTACCAGAAGTTGGTGTCGAAGAAGAAGGTTTTGGGGATTTGGGTGTTGAGGGTTCTACAGAATGTTCTTGAGAACCTTTGGAGGAAGATGATGTGTGTCTTGTCCATACTGTCTTCGTCGATAATGACTGGAGATTTGGAAGTATTTGTCTTAAAGGATTTTTGTTTAAGTCTTTCGGATCTTTTGGAAGTCATATTGCTAATTTGGAAGATGAAACGAAAAGAGGAAGAAGGAGGAGTTTGATTTTCAAAAAGTATTGTAAAAGAAACGAAATCAGTTTTTGAAAAGATCGTAAAATGTAATTTCCAAGAAAAACTTTTTTTATTTTCAACCTGTAATTAATGTTTCTGAAATTATATTCTTTAAGTAACGGCAGCAAGTTAATTTATTATTATTATTATTATTTTGATATTTAACAATTGAATTAAAAAGGAAAGCACATGCCAATTTCATTCCTCAAAAATTCAAGTCTCACTTTATCAAGAGGTTTTGTAAAAATATCTGCTAATTGCATATCAGATGATACAAAGTCAATATTTATATTACCATTAATTACATGATCTCTAATAAAGTGATGTCGTATTTCAATGTGTTTTGATTTTGAATGATGTACTGGATTTTTTGTTAGATTTATTGCACTTGTATTATCACATTTAATAGGAATATTTTTATAAATCAAACCATAATCATGCAATTGCTGTTTAATCCAAAGTAATTGAGCACAACAATTACCAATAGAAACATATTCTGCTTCAGCTGTTGATAAAGCGACAGAATTTTGTTTCTTAGATGACCAAGAAACTAATTTGTCACCTAAAAACTGACAAGTACCAGATGTACTTTTTCTATCAATTTTGCATCCAGCATAATCTGCATCAGAATATCCTAATAAATCGAAATTTTGATTTTAGGATACCAAATGCCTAATTTTGAAGTATTTATCAAGTACTTGAAAATTCTTTTAACAGCTGTCAAATGTGTTTCTGTTGGTGCACTTTGAAATCTAGCACATAAACATACACTAAAAAGAATATCAGGTCTAGATGCAGTTAAGTATAATAAGGAACCAATGAGACTTCTATATAACTTTTCATTTACCTTTTTCCCATTTGAATCAGAATCTAACCTTGTTGAAGTACTCATAGGAGTTGCAGCTCCTTTACATCCTTCATATCCAAATTTCTTAAGAATTTGTTTAGTGTATTTTCTTGATGTATAAAGATTCCTTCTTTAGTTTGTTTAACTTGTAGTCCAAGGAAGAATGTTAACTCTCCCATCATAGACATTTCAAATTCTGCCTGCATGAACTTAGCAAACTCTTGACAATATACTTCATTAGTGGAACCAAAAATAATATCATCCACATATATCTGTACTATTAAAGTATCTTGATCATATGTTTTTAGAAATAAAGTTGTATCAACAGATCCTCTTTGAAAACCTTTAGAAATTAAAAATAAAGTCAATCTTTCATACCATGCTCTTGGAGCTTGTTTTAAACCATATAAAGCTTTATTTAATTTAAAAACATGATCTGGTTTAAAAGGATCTTCAAAACCAGGGGGTTGTTCTACAAAAACTTCTTCTTTTATAACCATTTAGAAAAGCACTTTTTACATCCATTTGATAAACTTTAAAATCTTTAAAACATGCATATGCAAGCATTAAACGAATTGCTTCTAATCTAGCTACAGGTGCATATGTTTCATCATAATCTATTCCTTCTTCTTGTGAATATCCTTTGGCTACCAACCTTGCTTTGTTTCTAATAACTTTGCCATTTTCATCTAGTTTATTTTTGAAAACCCATTTAGTACCAATTATAGATTTTCTTTAGGTCTTGGTACTAAATTCCATACATTGTTTCTTTGAAATTGACTTAATTCCTCTTGCATGGCTTCTATCCAGCTATGATCATTTAAAGCTTCATTAACATTACTAGGTTCAATTTCAGATAATAAAGCAAAATGATTTTCAAAATCTTGTAAATTAGCTCTTGTTTTAACACCAGATTGAACATCACCAATTATTTGACTAGAAGGATGAGCAGATTTATATTTCCAACCTGTAGAATATTTTGGTTCAGATGCTGTAGGTTCTGAAGTACCTTCTGTATTACCTTCTGTGTTATCTTCTGGAGAGGGTTCTGTTCTTTCAGATTCATGAGATTCATCAGATGGTTCTTCAGACTTTTGTTCTGAACTAGCTCTTTCTTTAGGAATGGATTCCTTTTCATCATCGGATTCATCATCCTTTAATTCTTCAACAAACTTAACATTTATAGATTCTTCAACGATTTTTGATAATTTATTAAAAACACGATAAGCACGACTATTTAAAGAATATCCTAAAAATATAGCTTCAACAGATCTTTCATCGAACTTACCTAGATTGTAAGCATTCTTTTTCACAAAACATTTAGAACCAAAAATATGAAAATAAGATACATTGGGTTTCTTACCTTTAAACAGTTCATATGCTGTTTTTGATGTCATAGGTCGAATATAAACACGATTAATTATGTAGCATGCCGTAGATACTGCTTCTGCCCAAAAATATTCAGCAATACCACTTTCATTTAACATAGATCTTGTCATTTCTTGTATAGTTCTATTTTTACGTTCTACTACTCCATTTTGTTGAGGTGTATATGGAGCTGAGAAATTATGAGATATACCTTGTTCTTCACAAAAATTTAAAAACTTTGAATTTTGAAATTCAGATCCATGATCAGTTCTAAGACTAATTATGGAAAGTCCTTTTTCATTTTGAATTTGTTTTGCAAATTTTTGAAAAGAATCAAAAGTATCTTTCTTATGTTGCAAAAACATAACCCAAGAATATCTTGAATAATCGTCAACAATTACAAGACCATATTTACTTCCACCCATGCTTAATACTCTTGTAGGTCCAAATAAATCAAGATGCAATAATTCAAGAGGACGTTTTGTTGAGATCTCATTTTTACCTTTGTGAGATACAGACATCATCTTATTCTTTAAACAAGTATCACACTTTACATCATGTTTGATATTAATTTTAGGTAAACCTCTTATTATATTGTTTTTAGATAATTTTTCTAATTGATTGAAATTCACATGTCCTAATCGTTTATGCCAAGCGAAAATGTTATCATTCATTGATAATAAACAACAAGCATCTTCAACTTCATTAGGTTTTATCAGATATATATTTTTCTTTCTAAAACCTTCAAACAATTTCATGCCTTTTTCATCAAAGGCAAAACATTTATCTTTTTCAAAAATCATTTTATAACCTTTGTCACATAATTGACTAATGCTTAGGAGATTATGTTTCAAACCTTTTACAAGATAAACATTTTCTATTATGAAAGGAGACATACCAATACTTCCTGTTGCAATAATTTTACCTCTACTGTCATCTCCAAATTTTACATATCCTTTTTCTTCCCAAGTTATACTGTTGAATAATGAAGCATTTCCTGTCATATGTCTGGAACATCCACTATCTAGATACCACGTTCCTCTTAATTTAGCTTCATGTTCCTGCAAAATTCAATAGGATTATACCTTTTTAGGAACCCAAACTAGTTTGGGTCCTTTATAAGACAAGCTCGTTTGGTATCTTTGTATGACTTGATCATTACTGAGCTTGTTTCTTTTATAATAACAATATTTCTCAATATGTCCATGTTTATTACAAAAGAAACATGCATATGACAAGTTATCATTATTCCTGTTGTTTACCTGTTTTTCATTTAGATAACTTCTGGAATACCTTCTGGTATTGTTTTCATATGTAGGATACCTTCTGGAATATCTTCTGGTATTATTTTGATGATATCTGAAGAAAGGATAACTTCTGGAATACCTTCTGGTATTGTTTTCATATGTAGGATACCTTCTGTAATACTTTCTGGTACTCCCTATTACTTGTCTTTCAACTTTTCTTTCTACGTTATTTACTTTGAAATTATTTCTTTCCGCTATTTGTTTATCATCTATAACATTTTTAGCTTTCACAAATGTCGTATTCTTAGATTCATTTGATGTAGATCCATATTCATAACCTAAGCCATGTTTTTCACAAGATAACCTTTGTGAAGAAATTAACATTGTTAATTTTTTATCACTTTCATTAAACTTATTAAATGTACTATTTATTGAATCTGATAACTCATTAATTTTTATATTTAATATGCTAGCTTCTTCTTTTAATAAATCATTATCTTTTCTTAATCTTTCATTATAAACATGCAATTTCTCAACTTCATGCTTTAAAAAATTATTTTCATCAGCAAGCAATGAATTTGTTTGTTTCAAAGCATCCTTTTCATTTCTTAGGCAATTAATTTCATTTTCGTGCTTAGTTAATTTTGAATCAGCCTTTTTAAGAGCTTTTAACAATTTTTTCATTTCAAGAAGCATATCATCTTCAGTTATTTCACTATCAGATTTAGATTCAGATTGTACCTTAGAAGTGGCCATTAAACAAAGATTTACTTCTTCATCCTCATCTGTATCTTCTGGATTACTTTCTGTATCTTTTAAATCGCTCCATGTTGCCAACATCGCTTGACTCTTCTTTTTGTATTTCTCCATTTTCTTGATCAAGATAGGACATTCATACTTTATGTGTCCCGGTTTCTTGCATTCATAACAGTGGATTTCCTTCTTTTCCTTCTTCTTTCCTTTATCTTTATATGCCTTTCCTGCATTATTTTTATCATATTCAGTGGTTCTTTTAAATATACTAAATTTCTTACCTCTTTGCTTCTTGAAGAACCGATTGAGCTTTTTAGCTAGAAGATTGATGTCATCTTCTTCATCTTCACTATCTTCTAAATCAACTTGGTTTACTTCTTTTGCTTTGAAAGCAATCCCTCTGGTGTTACTTTCTTCTCCTTGAGTGGACTTCTTGTGAGATTCATAAGCTAACAATTTTTCTCTCAATTGACTAAGAGATAATTGGTTGAGATCTTGTGCTTCTTCAATAGCAGTTTTCTTTGCATCCCATGATGGTGGCAAGATTCTCAACATTTTCCTTACTAAATCTGGATCGCCAATCACTTTGCCTAGTGATGCAAGCTCATTCTTTATAGCTGTGAACCTATTGAAAGCATCTTTAACAGACTCGTCAGATTTAAATTTAAACAGTTCATACTTTTCAAGTAAAGCATTTATTTTAGTTTCTCTAATTGTATTTGTTCCTTCACAAGTTACACTTAGCCTTTCCCAAATGTCCTTTGCTGTACTACATGAAGAAATCAGATAAAATTCTGAAGCAGCAATGGTAGTTAGCAGCAAATTCTTGGCTCTGTTGTTTTTTTCAATTATCTTCTTTTCACTATCTGTCAGCACTGAGTTCCCATTCAAGGTAATCACATTGTCTCCAATAAAAATTACCTGCCAAGAGTCATAATCGTTAGCCTTAATGTAAGTTTCCATACGCATTTTCCAATAAGAAAAGTTCGTGCCATCAAAGAAGGGAGCACGATTAATTGCTACATTGTTCTCAGCCATTTTGATAGGATCACTCAAATCAATAAAAGAGACCTGCTTTAATACCAATTGTTGGTCCCGAATAATAATCAAGAAGGGGGTTGAATTGATTATTAGAAAAAATTTGGCTTTTAAAAACACTTCCCTTCGGTTTTAATGAATGAGAACAATGACAATTAAATTTGCTATAAAGTAAATTGCCTAAATAAAGAGAGATTAAGAAAATCAGGCAAGAGATTTATAGTGGTTCCGCCTTGTGCATCAGTCCACTCTTCCAGCTCCACGCTAGGGACCCGTTAACCTACGGGTTGTGTTTTACTATATCAATAAATCCAAGATTACAAGATAGTGCAATTCGCTCTGCTCGATTCTCACTGCTATCTTCTAGCTTTAATCGATCTACAGAGTCTAACTTGTAACTAATTCTATTATCAAAGAGGAAGTCTACAAGATCCTCTTATTACAAAAATAAAAAACGAGAGCAAAGATGAAAGCTGAAGTTTCTGATAAAAAAAAATTTGAAGGATGTTATCGTAAGTTCTTGTGTATTTCCCTTTTTGGAGTCACTTGTGTAATCTTTCCGAAACTGAATATGTTCTTTTATATTCTTCTTCTTTCATGCCGTTGAATTTAATCTCCAGGATAAGGATTGTTCCCTGATTCTCGGCTTGCATAAGATATGCTCTTATCTTCCAGCTGATTTGAATGTTTGAAAAGATTGTAGAGAGATAACACTATCTTCCAAAGATATCGGCAGCAAGATAGACTTAGATCTGTCCTTTATTTGATAACAACCAATAGTTATATCTTCTTCAAAAAAAAAAATGTTACGAAAACTTCTAATATCTTGGTAAATAAAAATTATTTGACCGTATCCCATAAAAATATCAGACGTTTATCCAATCGAGATATTCTTGAATAAAATCTGGAAATCAAAAAACAAATCTATTGAGGTAAATCTTCTGTTGCCGTGATATTCTCGATGATCCTCCTGTTAGAGATATATTTGCGAAAAACAAACTAGATAGAATCTCGAGGATAGGAATAAATAAGCTAGAGTATCTAATTCATATATCTCTTTGACTAATAATCAAAACTCTAGGATATCTTTCTGTTTTACACCTATATCCTTATACGACCAATTACAAAAAATCTTTAATCATTTTCGTAAAATAATTCTGATATTTCGTAAAATATTTCTCACATATATTTGATGTAAAAAAAATATTCAAGATTTAAGGAACACATCAAGTATATTTTTCAAAATATAGTTGACTTGTGGAGCTAGATCTTGAAAATAGTTCAAATTCCATAAAATAAATCAATAAAACATTTCTGTTAGTCAAAACTTCTTAAATAAGTTCTGGAATGTTTTCAAAGAAAAATTCTTCGATTAAGTTATTTTGAAGGTTCTGAAATAACTTCTGATAGACTTATTTTTCATCGCTGAAGGATCGCTGAAGGTTCTAAAATAACTTCTGATAGACTTGTTTTTCATCGCTGAAGGATCGCTGAAGGTTCTGAAATAACTTTTGACTAACGTATTTCTTATTTTCCACTTCCATTTCCTAAGGTTCTGAAGACACTTTTGATTAACACCATCAATGCTTAAGCATAACTTCTGATTTTCCTTCTTTAATAAAATTTGATCATTCAAAACAAAGATTCTGAACTATAGAAAATCAACTAATATTTCAAACAGTATTGAACATATTCGAAATTAATAAGATAGATATACTTCATCTTTTGTTATCATCAAAATCATATTAGAAGAATTCCAACAAATATAAGAACAAAAATAAGAAAGTCTTAGCCTGTTATCAAGACATCTCAAAACTTAGAAATAGACAAGTTTCATGAAAGTAAGAAAAGCAAAATAAAAGAAAATCATGGAAGCCTTATATTTATTTCAAGGTTTCCCAGGACTTAGAGATTGACAAATCCCATAAAGAAAATAAGAAAATAATTATAAAAGTCTTAGAATTTAGCAGGACTCCATGAGACTTGAATATAGCTAGTCTCATAAGTAAAGCAAAACAAATAAAATGAAAATTATGGGAGTCTTAAATAAATTTTCAGGCTCCCCAGGACTTAGAAATGGACAAGTCCCCTTTTTATTTTTGATTAATGACAAGTCTAAGACTTAGATTATAGACAAGTCTCAAAAAACAAGTAGATAAATAAATTGCAAGAGATAAAATAAGTATAAAAAAATAAATGTTAGATTAGTAAGCATTTAGACTCTAAATAATATAAGTATTACATATGCCTATTAATACATAAAAAGTTAAGTTAGTAACAAGAACAATACATAAACATAAACTTGATCATGAAGTTAGACATGACATGAGCAATACGTTATCTTTACATTTCCATTCCATAGTATATGCATCATGGGGATTTTATATCGAAAATATAACATACATATTTATCATGTGATATAACATAATATATGGAGGAGGTTAGTGTTTACTTAAGGTTGGTGAAAGAAGAATTTGAGAGAACTTAGGATTTTTGTGTGGATGAAAAAGAAAGGAAAGTGTTTAAGAAAAATTTTAGAGAGAAAAGTTGTAGAGAAAAATTAGTAGAGTTTTGTTATGATAAAAAAAAAGAGTAAGAAGTGAAGAAAGGAATGTGTATTTACAGAGGGAAAAAGAAGGGAATAATAGATGTAAAAATAAATAAAAAAGAAAAGAAAATGGAGAGAAAATGTTTAGGAGCTAGTAGAAGACACAATAAGAAAAAAGAGGGGAAAAATTAATTTAAGTATAAAAAAGTGTAATGAAGTATAAGAGAAGTTAAATAAAAGGTGTAGCAAATTTTTATGAGAAAAGAAAATTGTAAGAGATGTAAGAGATAGATGTAAGAAAAAGTAGAGATATAGGAATAATAATGAATAGTGGTGAATAGTAATTGAATAGTAATAAGACAAATAAATTACCGATAGTAAGAAAATACGCATAAATAGGCTATATCTAACGTTTCTAGAAGCCGAACAATTTGTAACTGATATTTTTATGAAATGATAAATTATTAGATGATATTTGAAAGGTAATTTGATATTATTTTATCATTAATTGTTATCCAATTTTGTTATCTCGGTTTGTGTGCTAAAGGCCGGGTACCGAAACATCTTTTAGTTTTAACTATCGAATTTTTGACCTGAAAATTTTATATTTGATATTTTATGAATATCTTAATATATTTCTAGTATAAATTGTTTATTGGAATATTTTCATTGTGTTACGTACTAGGACCCTAATTTTAGAAATTGATACCATTGTAAAACAAGTGGATTTTTTGATGAATCTGATCTTTTTAGGTTATATCACACTATTTCGGTCTATAATCTAAGGTCATTTTATTCTTATTGTTTTAGGATTTCGAGCACGATATTGCTGGATCTAGTTTCATTAGGGCTTGTTGTTGACCTAGTTGGCTTTTAAGGTTCCGATTTCAATTCTAGCTTTTCGATTTATTTGTAAGATTACAAAATCTAGGGGTTTTTGTTATACTTATATTTTCGATTCAAAAATTAAGTTTACTCTATTTTTATGTGTTATTTAATATTTTACGATTCTCGAGATTATTTAATGAGTCGAGGTTATGTGTTAACTCAGTTTGACTTTTAGTGTTAATTTTAAATTTTTTATTCTAAGATTTACTGAAAGTTTTAAGGTTTTATAATTTGTCATTTAATTCATTTTGGATATACTGTCTCGATTTACGTGTCAAAGATTAGATAAATAAATTGTTTAGCGTAAGGATTTTTAGTCGAACAATTATTTGGATTTTTGTTTTGTTTTTGAAGGTGTTCATTTTTCTTAAGGTTATGAAATTTCGTATTTGATCTTGTTTAGAGATCGGTTTTAACTTGGGTTGGTTTTTCAGGTTTAGGTTTCGGTATTAACTCTAGAATTATTTTCTAAGATTTCTAAAATTTCAGGGGTTTACATTTCCACACTATTATTTTTAATAGAGTTTCTTGTATTAATATCTTTTTATGTGATTTCATTGGCAACTTGATCACCTTGGAATTTTTTTCTAAGAATTCTAAATCTCTAGTTTCAATTATAATGCTGGATTCTAGCTCTAATATTCTATATCATTTAGAATTTTGTGCATATCTTATAAATATTCGTTTTAAGGCTCTAGTACCTAACTTTGTCTTTTTTGGATCAAAAACCATATAGTAGGCCATACATACCCATACCTTAAAATATTCAACATTTAGTTTTATTCCTTTCCATTTTTTGTATAGGGCGAATCTTAAAGTTTGGGATGGAATTTTATTCAAAAATGACATGAAGTCAACAAGGCTTCTCCCCATAAATTAAAAGGGCATTTGGCATTAATGATTAGTGAATTAATCATGTCTACTAAGGTTTTATTTTTACGATCCACTAATCCATTCTGTTGAGGTGCATAGGGAGTGGTACATTGATGCACAATTTCATTCTCTTCATAAAATTTATGAAATTCGTTTGAAAAGTATTTGCCTCCTCTATCACTATGCAAACATTTGATTCTTTTATTATGCATGTTTTCTACTTCTACTTTATAATGTTTGAAAGATTCAAATGCTTCATCTTTATATCTTAACAAATACACATAGGTAAACCCCAAACTATCATCAATGAATGTTATAAAGTATCTTTTTCCTCCTCTTGTTAAATGTTTATTTAATTCACATATATCACTATGAATTAAATCAAGAATATGAGTATTTCTTTCTACATGAGGAAAGGGTTTCTTGATAATTTTTTTAATACAAATTTCATACTTATTCATATCATTCATGCCATTTGATTTAGTTTATCCATTTCTATTCACATTTCATGGTTTGCAAATTAATGTCTTAATCTAGCATGCCATAAATTACAAGACTAAACATAATAAATAGAATCATTCACTTTATTCATTCCAGTACTTAATTTAAAGATTCCATCACAGGCATGTCCCTTCCTTACATAAAGATCCCCTTTCATGAGTATAAATGGTGGGTGTCGAATCCAACAAAAATAAATAACCTACTCTAAGATTTGTAAACAGTGGTGAGCAGGATCGTCTCCACAGGGACTGGTAAAAATTCCTAAGTTTCTATCGGGGGTTGAGAAGAGAAAAAGAAAATAAAATTGGGGGGTTTTGAAATCAAGCAAATAAAATAAACCTATTTCTATTTAAAGAGATTTATATATTTAAAAGATTATCTAGCCTAGGTTTCATTACAACTCAATTCTCAGGATTGATCATAGACTCAAATATTATTATTCCTACTTTGAATAGGTTAGTTATAAATTCCAATAAGCATTGAAATTCAATTTCTCCTTAGATATTAAATAATCAAGATAAGATCTTTGATTATTCCTAATCGAATAGATAACCCTAAATAAGCTCTTAAGGTTTAATCCATCAATTGCATTAAGAAAAGAAACCTAACCCTAATCAACAATCTCATAGAGCATGGATCATTTAAATTAGATTATATTTCATCACAACATCAAATAACCATCTATTTTATGACTATCTTGTTGTTTCATCACCTATATTAGATTACTCATACAATTACGGGTATGAGTTCTAATTGATTGATTATTGTTCAATCATCCTACAACCGGATCCAAAGTTATAAGAGATAATCAAGCAATAATAACTATAGAATCAGATGAAATACAAATATGCAAAGATGAGAATAATAGAAATCAAACCCAATTAGGTCTCACAATCCATCTTGAATTGAGTTGCAATAATCCCTTGGCTAGAACAAGAGATTAGTTGTTCATGATTCAAGAAAAGCAATCTTTAGGGTTCTTGAAAGTATAAAGAATGAATGATTCAATAATGAATAATGAATGAATCCTCTTTTCTCTCTCTTCCTTCTTTATATATATGAGATAAACATCAGATATAAAGAGTGTTTTTCGCATGAAAGATGGCTGGAGGCATGTCGCAACAAGGCTGGCAGCTATTATTCGTGAAATAAATGGTGCAGTCTTGATGGCCGGCTCCATGGCCGGCAGCCATGACTCCTCTGATCATTGTTTCATGGTGATGGCCGGCTCCATGGCCGGCGGCCATCAGGCTTCTGGTCATTTTCTCCATGCTTTATTCATCTAAATCTTTCCTTTAGCTTTATAAACCTGAAACACAACATTAACTTGATTAAGTATCAATTCCTCATGATTTCTATAAGATTAATAACAAGTTTATCAAGTTTTATCCATTATAGATTTGAGTAAATTACATCTCAACAATAAACTTGTCTGACTTGATAATAACTTTGAATCCCTTCTTACATAGCAAACCTACAGATACTAGACTATTTTGCGTATCCGATACATATAATACATTCATTAGAATTAACTTCTTTCTAGATGTGAAATAGAGAACTATACTTCCAATTCCTTGCACACTTGCTAAGTTGCCATTTTCCATTAGAACTTCACAGTCTTCCATAATTTTGAAATCTTTGAATTGATTTCACTCACTACACACATGAACTGTTGCTCCTAAATCAAGCCATCATTCTCCAGATTTGATTGTTGTAGTCATGTTCAATTTAGTGATCATTCTGACTTATAAGGCTTTGAATTCAATTGTCATCATGGTAATAAACTCTTGATTTTTAACTAAATTTGCAACAAGTGACGTAACTTCTTTCTTGGCTTTTTTAAGGAATCGACATTCTTTAGCATAACGCCCTTTCTTGTGGCAATTATAACATTTGCGAACCCTTTTAGTTTTATTTGGTTCACTCGCTTTCCTTTTCCTTTCGAAATTTTTATTTTCTCCATCTTTCACATAGTTCACTTTAAAACTATTTTGAAAATTCATTACATCACGCTTTTGAGTTTCTTCCTTTATGCATATATGCTTAAGAATTTTCTCACTGGTGAAATCCTCAACCATGTGAAGTAGTTTCTTCCTATAATCATTATAACTAGGAGGTAATTTTGATAAAATTGTCCCCACTTGAAGAGATTTAGGAATAACTACATGCAAGTAATGAAATTGATTGACAAGAACTTGTAACTCATTAACTTGATCCACTATAAGCTCAATATATTTCAACATAAGAAATTTATCCGTACCTTGCCTTTTAGTATTATATTTTTCTTCTAGTTCTTTCCAAATTTCCATTAGATAGTTTATTGTCATGTAAAGGTCATATAAATTGTCTAACAATATATTAAGGATATGAACCATTTTCTTCTTGGCTTCCTCCAACCTTGCCTTCTCTTCTAAACTTGCATCTTCCTTTAGATCTTGATTAGGTTGTATGTTCCAATTAAGCACATAAGCTATGTTCAATACAAACAACAAAAATAACATCTTATCCTTCCAATGGTTGAAATTTGTTCCATTAAATGATCCAATCTGACAAAATATTGGTTCATGACTCTAAGAATAACATTTGTTTCACCAGTCATTTTAAATTCTCTTAGATTTTTAGGTTTTAAAACTAATAAAGGAGGTCAAAGAAACAAATGTCAAATAAGATTGACTTAGAGGAATGAATGATATTGTCTTCCTTAGAGAATTTACGCCTGTCACACAAAGTTTGCTTTGAGAGATATATTGCAGAATTCCCCTTAGATACAACTAAATCTTGATATTTGAATAGCATATAATCAAGTATCAAACTACACCTAAAAGAATTTAACATATACTTGTATGATTATTTTCTATGAAAAGAGAAAACAAAGAGAAGAATTTTAATAATCATAAGTTCTCTTTCACTACTAGTTGTGATACAACTTATATCATGAATATCTATTTCAACCAAGACATATTTGTATGGTTATTTTCTATGAAAAGAGAAGACAAAGAAAATAATTCTAATAATCATCAATTCTCCTTCACTACCAGTTGCAACACATTTTATATTATGAATAGATATTTCAACCATCACAACTTTCTCTAAGAGTCACATTGTTTGGATATGGGTTGCATCTTTTGGATTTCAAATTAGTTAGTTATTAATTAACTTGAAACATCCTCACAAATGGACATAACCCAAACACATAAATCTTTTTAAGAATTTGATCAAAAGTTACAATATTTCAAAATTAACTATTGAAATAAAATTGGAGATATAACAGTGAAGATCATGAGCATGATCAAGTCTGTAGCATTCATTGTGCCAGACAGATCTAAGATCATGGATGTGATATGTGCCATGATCTCCATGGTTTCCCTGATCATGGCCGCGATGGGGCCAATGATCTTCGTGGACTTTCAAGGAATTCATCACTGCCTTGATCATGATCGTGCTTGTCACGAACTACGTAATTTTATTCCATTCTTCTTCTTTTTTTTAAAGTACATGATTTAGATTATAGATTACATAATCAACAATCTATTTCCATAATCTCCAACTTATACTAGTAGCCATACACTACCCACAAGACAATCTTACGATCCAATAATCAATTAATCAATTTATATTACTACTCGAGGTAACCATAAGTAGCAAATAAGATATACACATACCTGGTAAGTCGAGACAATTGAAGCCATAAGAAAAGAACTATCTGACTCACGACTTGGAATTGGCAACAGTTGTTCATGCTCTTAAGATTTGGAGACACTACTTATATGAGGAGAAATGTAAGATTTTCACGGATCACAAAAGTTTGAAGTGCATTTTCACTCAGAGGGATTTAAATATGAGACAAAGAAGGTGGTTAGAGTTGATTAAAATTATGATATACATATTTAGTACCACCCCGGAAAAGCCAATGTAGTGGCAGATGCCTTAAGCAGAAAGAGGAATGAAAATTTAGCTGGTTTAATCACTAAGGAACGACCATTGTTGGAAGACATGAGGAAGTTGGATCTTGAGATAGTGATTAGAAAGTGGGAACCAAATTGGCAAGGTTACAATTAAAGTCTACTTTGATCGATAGAATCAAATCCAATCAAGTCGATGACCCAAGTATATTGGAAATCAGAAGAGGATTGGAAATCGATAAAGCTCCAGAATTTTTCGAAGATAAAGAGGAAGTTATGAGATATAAAGGGACAATTTGTGTACCTAAGCAAGGAGAACTTAAAAGTGAATTGCCAAAGGAAGCTCATTATTCGAGTTATTCCATCCATCCGGGAGGTAACAAAATGTATCAGGATCTAAAGAAACTATACTGGTGGAATAATATGAAGAAGGAAATTGCGGATTATGTGTCAAAGTGCCATACCTGCCAACTGATAAATATAGAACACAGAAGACTGAGAAGTAAATTGAAGCCCCTACCAATACCGCGATGGAAATGGGAACACATTGCCATGGACTTTGTTTCAGCCTTACCAAGAACAAAAGATAGATTTGACTCAATATGGGTAATCGTGGATAGACTCACTAAAGTAGCTCATTTCATGCTGATCAGGACGGGGTACAAACTGGAGAAGCTAGCATGGTTGTACATCAAGGAGGTAGTGAGACTGCATGGAATTCCAGTGACTATTGTGTCGGACCGAGACACCAAGTTTGTAGGGATATTTTGGAAGAGTCTACACCGAACTTTAGGAACTAAAGTGGTTTTTAGTACTGCTTATCACCCACAAACCGACGGGTAGTCTGAACGTACCATTCAGATTCTTGAGGATATGCTGCAAGCATGTGTCTTGGATTTTAAAGGAAATTGGGATGAACACCTATCGTTGGTGGAATTCGCGTACAATAACAGCTATCAAAAGCCCTATACGGAAGGAAATGTCGATCACCAATTCATTGCAACGAAGTAGGTGAGAGACAGATTTTGGGACCCGAGCTAGTGCAAGATGCAGTTGATAAAGTTAAAATTATTAGACAAAGATTAAAAACAGCATAGAGCCGTTAGAAAAGTTATGCCAACAAGAGAAGGAGACCCCTGGAATTTCAGGTTGGAGAGCATGTATTACTTAAGATATCACCGACAAAAAGTGTGGTTAGATTCGACATGAGAGTAAAGTTGAATCCGAGATATGTGGGACCATTTGAAATTTTGGAGAGAATTGGAAATATGGCATATCGGTTAGCTTTGCCACCGAGCTTAGAAGGTGTACACAATGTATTCCATGTGTCGATGTTGAGAAAGCACATGCGAGATCCAAATCAGATTGTAGCATTGGAACCGTTGGAGATTCAAGCCAACTTATCAACACGAGAAAGGCCATTAAGAATCTTGGATACCAAGGAGAAAGTATTGAGGAGGCGTATGATGAAATATGCAAAAGTTCAATGGACTAATCAGACAGAACGGGAAGCGACATGGGAGTTAGAAGATGAGATGCGAGCTAACTACCTCGAGCTTTTCAATGAATCAGGTAAACTTTCGAGGACGAAAGTTCTTTTAGGAGGAGAGAGATGTAATATACAAATAAATAAATCATAATGAAGGGTAAAATGGTAATATAATGATTTATTAAAGAAGAGAGTTATTTGGCCAACCCTAATAAATGAGATATAATAATCATCTCTCACATTAATGATGGTAAAAAAAAATAGTAAATCTTCATTAATTTATGACGTAGGGTTGCGTTTTTCCTAAGCCATCTTTCTCTATAAATAGGCCTTAGGCCCCACAAGTTTTCCCACATTTCTTTTCAGCCAAAATTAAGGAGATTCAAAATCTAGAAGCGAAACACTAGAGTGGTTTTGGAGAATATAAGATTCAAATCCAATTGAAGGGTTTCTGATTTCAATCAAGTTCTGCAAATTATAGGATTGTGGAGATCAATGAAGATTTGAAGAGAAATTGATGTTAGGGTTTCTGTGAAGTAAAAACAAAATTAATAGGTGAGTTAAGATTTGGTTAGGATTATGGTATTAGGGTTAAGGTTTGACATCATGATTACAATTGAATTTTAATTGCGACATATAATGATATACAGGAGTATTGTGAGATTAGGGTTCCATTTCAATTAAAGTTTCTATTGAGTAGATTTGGATTGGAAGCAAATCCAGATACGTCCTTATCTTGTTTGCTGCTTGTGCATGATAGGTTTAGAATTTATAACCTGATTAACGAATATACGACCTTAATTGAAATTGAGTGTTGGTTGTGAGTGGTTTCGACTAGAGTAGAACTCATGGCAAGGCCATGGTGGAGGGTGATCTCTAGTGAGACAACCTGATGATCCTTGTGTGAGGTTGTCCCGAATGGACTCGTGCTTGGAGATGATTCTGATAGATTAAGAGTCGTGCTTTCGAGCTTTGGCTGGGCATGCAAACTGTATATATGTATATATTATAATATGTGTTTCGGGATCTGAGTTATTCCGGGTTTGGGTTTATATCATGAGTTTTCCTAAATTGTGTTGGTTGCAGGCTAATGAAAAGATAGATTAATTTGTGCTTATTGCATTAGAAATTATAAGTTGTATGTGATATTGTGTTATGTATGATCATGTGCATGTGCTTGTGGTTTGGATGTACTGGGCTTTTGTGCTCAATCCTTTATTTTTTACAGGTGCAGGTGATGATCCTATTATATATGATTTGTTGGGATATGATGTATATGTTGATGACGGGGAGCACGATAGTATAGATGACCATCCAGCTGATCATTAAGGATTTAGATGGAAACGTTTATGAGTATTTTTATTTTAGTAGAGACTTTATTTTGATGGATTAGTTTCATTGAAAGTTTTATTTGTAAAGACTTTTTATGTTCTTATGTTTTTAGATATCTTTAGTTATCGGATTATGTAGTGGAACAACTTTTATAAAATTTTATATTGAAGATGTTTATTTTAGAGAGTTTTGATGATATTCTATTTATTGTGGTTTAGTAATAGATTTAGCGTGTGCCTTTGAAGAGAGGATACGTGGCAGGTTGTAGATGCCTTTGATTTAGGGCGTTACAGCCCCTTAGTAAGCAAGAGAATTATTTGGACAAGGATGAATCCACAAACATCGACCATTCTCATGTATTGATATCTAATATTCTATTAGAATATCTAGCTGACTTCCACGAAACCGGACTGAATTTATCGAGGGGTCTTTTTCCTTGCTTAAAAGTTAAAATGGAATGGATTACTCAGTTCATCGCGGCCCAAACGTTTTTGGTACGTATAAGCACCATTTTGTTTGTTTTTATTCCTGTATTTCACAGGATGCTATTAAAAGAAAGTTTTCGGTTTAGTCGCGTAGTTTATTCAATGATTATGTAATCAATGTTTTGAAAATCACATTGCTTTTCTCAAGTAAGTTAATGCTTATAGTTAGAACTCGGAGTGAACGGAAATGGGAACCATTGTTGATTCTATAAAACTGATGGTTCAATGTTTGGTTGCAAAACCATAAAACTAGGATTTTTTGTTTAAAGTTAAAGTTAAAAAATTAAATAAATATTAATTTAAAGTAAAATGGATTTTAAACTAAAAATAATAATTGAAACAAAGAATATTATAACATTTAATCCATTTTCTTAAAGATTTGTTTACTATGTGTATTTATTTATGGGTAAATGACAAATGCATCTCAAAATTTCACTTCTCACCTTTCATTTCTAAATCACCATCTTTGTCATAATTTTAATATCAGCAGGTCAAACACAATTAGTTGGTATGCTTTCTGAGGGATGTGATAGGAGCTCAACAAACCAATGCCTTTGGCAAAGGCCAACCACAATTATGAGTAGATCTGACTTAGAAGACATTTTATCTAGACATCACCTTTAATATTATAACACCTTGCATATTTCAAATGCTTAAGGATGATTCCAAAATCATATAAATGAGGAGAAATTAAGTCAACATTAGAATCACCTACAGGAAAATATATTAACATGTGAAAAGATTTCCGTTAATGATTTTATTCGTGACATTTTCTAAAAATTAATAGATTTGAAGAATTCTTTTAAGAATTATTAAGGGTACTTAGTACACTTTCAAAGAGATTAAAATAATAATTCTTTCCCTTCTTATTACAGTAAATATATCAATTGAATTTAAATATTAATTTATAAAAAAATAAAGTTAATATACATATATGTCAAAGTTATGTTTTTAACAAAAATTAAATTATAAAAAAATATTAATAGGAAAATGCAAGTAGAGAGAAAACTCAGAAAAGAACAAGTTGCTAATATATGAGTATTCTATCATCTCTTTTGATGAAGACTTTTCACGATTTTTCTATTAGCAAAGTTACGGGGAAAAAAAAATTTACAATACAGGTTATTAACCATTTAAAATTCACATTCACTCTAGTAATATTCAAAGAAGAAAAATCTTTACTAAGCCAATAGTCATATAATTAGTATTTTTTGTCAATACTTTATTCAATAAAAAAACAGTTATAATATGAAAAAAGTAATTATTATTTATATAGTACTATAAATAAAAAAAATGCAATTCAAAAAATTTATCTAGTTGAATATAATTATAATAAATGAATTTAATCTAGTTAGTTATTATATAAAAAAAGAAAAGTTTAGAAAAAGTAAATAAACAAAATGTCATTTAAGTTATAGATGTATCTTGAATAAATAAAATGACTTAATATGTAAATTACACATATAAACACTCTCCTAGGACTAATATTATGTCATGATTTGCTTTTTAATATATATAATATATCTCTTATTTAAAATATATGAAGAAAATTAAGGTTTTTTTTTTTTTTTTCCGGAGCCCCTTAAATCCATCCTTGCAGGCTAAAATTCAATTTATTATAGATTAACCACGATATATTATCTATAATATATATATATAGCTAAACCCTAATATAAGAAAATCTATATAATTTTGTAAGCATAAAAGGAACTTGAACGACGCCATTGAAGCCATCTTAAACCAAACTACAAGGAGACAGTACCAATGTTATGATACATATATTACCATGGAATAGCAAATGGGGTTATGTTTGGTCCTTTGCTACCAACGTGAAAACTAAAACTCTGGTTCGAATAAAAATGTGGTGTCAAAAAAAAAAAAAAAAAATTCCTTTACTCGTGTCGAGAGTTTTCAAATCGTGATTCTTGCCGGGAATTGTGGGTCAGACAGTGCTCTTTTATTCCATATAAAAACACGGACATTTTCCTGTGCGGCATTGTCAGGTTAACCTGTTTCAGTCTTCCATTGGATGTTCCAATTTTGCAGCAAACCAAATACATAATCAGTGTCTTTTGAAAGAAAAATAGATGGATTAGATTTCATATAATATGTTTTTTGTTTAGAAAAATTTAATGGTAAAGGAATGGATGGTATTTAAAGTAATCGTTTTTTATGATTTCATACTTTATATATATATTAGAATTTTGTTTGTAAACATAGGTTATGTTCATGTAATACCTAATAAATCATTTCTTGTACAATAATAAGATTTTTATAAAATATGATTGGATTCCTCAACAGCAAGATATAATTAAGATGTTTTTGTCCAAATTCACTTTTGGTTATAAGCTTTGTAGGATATTTTAAATTATTTAAATGACAGATTATGAAATAGTATAATGCTTTTCAACTTTGTAGTTATTTTATCGAAAGAATGAATGTATTAGATTTTAGTTTCTTGAAAAAGAATATCATATCGAAGCCTTATAATTTAGTTGGAATGGATATATCATGTATAACGATAGAAAAGATTCAAAACCCTAATCCTCCATTTTAATCAATTAAAAAAATGTTATAAGATATTTTATTAGGATTTGGTAGTTCTACATTCTTGCTTATTTTGGAGGGATATTAGTAGATTTTCCATAGAACTCATTTTAAGTTTCAGTTTTTTTTTTTTAATTTTCTAATAAATAGTAGTTTTACAACAATTCGATTGTCAACGTCCATATATTACAATTATCGAGGAGGGGAGAATCAAATATGTTATACTTTGATTAACAAAGGATAATAATCCTGGACCTCGATAGCAGGGCAAACTAGCCCGGACCTACCAGTCATGGGTCAAGACTAGAGCGACCTAAAACTGGCCTGCTAATGCTTAGGCTAGGCTAGTTCGGGCCGACCCATCAGTTTAGGGGTTGGTTCACAATTTATTAAATTGGCCATATTTATTCAATAAAATAAAATAAAATAAAAATATGAAAAGGATTCTTTATAATAAGATAACATAAAAATCAGTAAAAAATAAAAAATAATAATACAAAATTTCTATTTGAAGCAAAATTAGGCCTAAAAATATTAGTATTTAGCCCATTTGTTAAAGAATAGTTAAAGATGTACATTTATTTTTACACAAGCACATGTAAAATTAGAAATCTGGAACTTTAAAACACTCAAAACAAACTCCCACAAAGACAAGATAAGACCTAATTACTTTTGTTACAAGTTTACAAAAGTCTAACTAGTATCCTTTTAAGTCATATATTATTAATTATTCATATGAAAGTAAGTTTAAATATTTATTTCTTATTTGCTTATATATTTTTCCTTTCATCTTTTTATGTTTTGTTCTTTTTCTTTTTTTTTTTTAATTTTAAGGATTTGATATAGCCTTCACCTATCAACCCGCAATGTAGGTTATGACCTGTACGATTGGCCCAAGCGACGGGTTAGATCTGCCGGTGTTGGATCAGGTCGATTCATGAGTCTAACCCAATCTGTGTCGAAGTCTACTGTAACGTCCTAACCTAAAGGTATTACAATCCATCACGTGTCTTCACTTGAAAAGAACATGCGAAGGCTATTAAAACTCTAAACCACCAATAATTAAAAAATATATCTTCAAAACTCTAAAAATAGGGATACTTTAAAAACGTCATAAAACTAAAACATCTTCATAACTAACTAGTTGGCATAAACCAAAGCCAATCTATTGATACTAAACTGAAATAAAAAGTCTTTACTAAAATCTCATAAATTCAATATAACTCTCAAAAACAACTTCCCATAGTTTTCAAACTATTAACAACTATCCAAAAACAATATAGAGAACTGTAGGATAATTAGGTCCGTTAATGTCCTCCTCGAAGTCTATATAAACATCAAATCCTGATAAGTCATAAACTACTTAATCTACATTTGTTCCAAAAAAGATAAATGAGTGAGCAAAAATGCCCAGCATGCTAAACCGAAATCACATGCATATGAACAAATAATAAACCATATCACATACAACTTAAAACTAATGCAATGACCACAATTTGTTATCTTTAATTTAGCTAAGCAACCAACACAGCTCAGAACCTTCTGCAACTTAGTCCTAAACCTAGAGTATCCCATGACTCTCTAAAAACAACTGATATAGAAAATAGGTAATATATACATATATGGTGCTGGGAATCTCCCACACACCTGGGTGCCATACTCATACTACTCCTAAACTATTAGAATCATCTCTAAGTGCAACTCCACTAGGGATAACGACACAACGATTATTAAGACGCTTCATTAGTATCACATTCTGCATAGTATTTACTAACCAAAGCCAAACACAAGCAACGCACTTTCAATTATATGCAAAATAAGATTTAATCAATTTATTTTCTCACCCTACAAGCATAAACAGTAAGCAAGATAAGGTCGCACCTGAATCAGCTTTTTCACAAAACCCTAACATCAATAAAACCCTGATCACATAAATAAAACCATCTCAACACAACCATATACATAACCGAATCTCAAGATAAACCAAACCTTAATATCATAGAAGCAATATCTACCCTAGATCATACCTTCTCCTTAACAACAGAAAGAGAACTTCTCCAAAAGAACTAAGGTTTTCTTCACAATTCGCCAAATCTCTAGAATATAAACAACAAATTAGAAAAGACCATTTATTTATTACCACAAAGATAAGATAGATTTATACCTTACCTAGGATGAGATTTCCAATCCTCCTTGATCACCAAGAGCTCACAATCTAACAATGCCTAGGGTTTGTCTCCAATAAAATCATCTCCTACAACTTGATTCCTCAAAAAGCAAATTTGAAAACAACCCATAGAAAACCAAGATCTAATCAAAATTTAACCAAAAGAGATTGAGAGGAATTCTTACTTAGAATTTGCCTTAGGTTGAGCTATGAAAAGAGAAGAAGACTAGGTGTTTACTTATAGAGTTTAGGAGACTTAAGGAAAAAGGAACCTACAAAAAGATTCGCAAGATGTAAGCTAGTAGGGCAAGCTAGCGGCTTAGAAATAAAGAGGTGCAAACTTACAATGTAAGCCGGCCTTATGCCGGGGAGGTTTAGCCGGCATACGTTGCTACAACAAAATATGAAGAAAAACCAACGCCAGACATACGCTGACAGCTCATGATCCAAGGCCAGTGGCCTTCTTTGTCTAGGCTGGTGGTCTAGATCAGGCTTTCATCCTCCACTTTCGGTCCTTCACAAACAACTCTTGGTTCAATTTCAACTATTACATGACAAAACTACCCTCTTAAATAACAATATATTACAATAATGCCCTTCACTATGATCTATTTATTTGTATATTACATCTACTTTATCTGAGGTCTACTTTATCAAGTTAAGTTATAACACATTTGGCCATAAGCTATTGATGGTTAAGATAAGGCTTTAAGGTTATATCTACTTGTGTCTTTAATTTTATCATTCCATATATTTGTTGCTTCTACGAGTACTCTAGCTATATACAAATCAATAGCAGGAGGTGGAGTAAATATATGTTTATCAAAGCGTGACAAGAAGTTCCAATCAACACCTTATGCTTGTATCAAGTAATATTTCAATTAGGATCACATTCTACAGTGTTCATCAACTAATGGTGGTCAAGACAAGGATGTGATATGAAACTCTTATGCCTTATTTCATGCATGTTGTTACCCGAGAATGATGTTTGTATAACCCAGTTTTGCCCCCATATAATTTACTAGTAATAATTTTAAATATTTATAGATAATTTTTCATTAAACCAAGTAATAGACAAAAGAAATTTCATAAATATTAATTGAAAAAATTTTGAACAAATACAAATATAGTCTCGCATATACCACACGCAATATTATATTTTCTGTGTATATTGCATGCATTAAATGCTATACAATAATAATATTTTATAATATTCTTAAATTGAAGTAGACTTGCAAAGTTTCACCCTAAACATTTAAAGAGACATTAAGAAAAAGAAAATACTTTAAAAGACTAAAAAAATGCAAAAGTTCTAAAAATAATAGAATAGGTAGTTTGAGGACTGTGGTGGTCATTGGACAAAAGTTGAAGAAAGGAAGGAAGGAAAGTTTTTTTTTTTAGACCCTTTTTATGTGGTCATATAATATATGAAGATGTATAGTATCTCAATATAATTGGATTATATGGGTTGTCAAGTGATGCATTATGTGACAGGGTCAGCAGAAACGAGAAGCAAGAAATATGTTTAAGACAGTAACTTGAAAAAAATTCAATAAAATCAATGGTAACTAGTTTATTTAAAATAATTATATTTGAAACTACCCATTAATAATGATTGAATTTTTATGAGAAATGTTGACAATCCTAATTTAGATTGAGTCATACACACTATAAATTGAGGTCCTAAAAGCACCTTTGAGAATACACACATGACATAACTCATAAGACTAGTTTCATAGAAATTGTGGAGGCTCAAGGTTTTTGCTTGTTGTTTGTCAAAAGTAAGTTGATCAAACACTATAAAAATTATGGGAAGCACTTAGTTTTTGCTTACTACTCACCAAAGTTATGCCGATCAACCCTGGTAGGTAAGTCTCCCTTTATTTGTTTTCTTTTTTATTATAAAAATAATAAAGAAATTCATAAAATAGTGGAAGAGAAGGGGGGGGGGGGGGGGGGGTGGGGTTTGGTGGGGGAGGAGAAGGGTGGTGTGGCGGTGCGTTTCCTTTCATTCCTTAAAATGTTTTGACACTTAGAGCTTTTTTCTTAGTAAAGGAAACAGAAAAATTATTCAAAATTAAGAATGTCTTTAAGATTTTTGAAATAAAGGACTCACGGAACTTCTTTTTCAAAAATAATAAAATCAAATGAACTTAAAGTGAAAAGAGTTTAAAAAATTAAAAAAAAATTAAAGCTTTTCGGAAAAGAACTACATGATATTTGATCCTGGCTAGCAAGTGTGCAGGCATTTATAGGGTGATTAAGAAAATGAAAAAAAGAGATCTTTCTTTTATTTTAGATAATTCAATATTCAATTTTTTTTTATAAATACTATTTTAAAAATATCAATTAAATTTAAATCTCAATGGAGTCTTAATGAGCTAGGAGGTAAGATTCATTGTTGCATCGAGGATACCTTGATGTAGCATGAGTTACAAAAGTTGGAATGGGTATAGATATATTATAAGGTCACTACTATATGCCAGCCCTTCATCGACAATGGAAATCACCAACTAGGGGCTGAAAATCATTACTTATAGTATTGAAAGGTAATGTGGAATGCCACTTGGCGCATTTAATTATTTCTTACCTAATTGTTGTGCTTGTATAGCGACAATCATTGCTTATTTGTTAATTTCTTTTCTTTCTATTAGGCATCAATATATAATGATACTTCATATAAAAATATATATGAATATATTATTATTTCTAATGTTCATTAAGTATTCATATATACTCCGAAATTTATTTTACAACATGATATATAAACAAGCAATCATGGACCAGCAGGCGATTGATAGTTGGTAGTAAAAGATGTGGGGTCAGCTCACTATTTTGCTAGTGATGTGCCCTAGGCCATGAGGATTCTATATCATTTGAATATTTATCTTTATAATATAAGACAATTTTGTTTATCAAAGTTATAATTGGCTTTCTTACTTTGATGAAATTTATTCCTTAAATAATTGGTTATTCCTTATGATGTTAAAGTATGTGATTTTAATAGTAAAACCATAAGGCGAGAAATACCATTATTCTAAATTATCTCTGGTTATTCAT
This sequence comes from Combretum micranthum, assembly GCA_024138025.1. Taxonomy (NCBI): domain Eukaryota; kingdom Viridiplantae; phylum Streptophyta; class Magnoliopsida; order Myrtales; family Combretaceae; genus Combretum; species Combretum micranthum. Next base: position 202,026 of record JAMXBD010000399.1, on the reverse strand, counting down.
TATATGGAATAACAATAAATTAAGACTAGCATGTTGGTTAAATGATGATTGTGTTTTACTGATCATGGATATAAGATATCGATTTAACACATGAATACATGTAAAAGTACATTGTATTGGATTGACCAAATATAAGAATACTATATCGATCAATGTGATAAGTATTTCTCATTGCAGTGTTGTTTTAGTCATTTTACCTGATGATACCATGGATTCCTACATAGCACGTTCCATGTTTTGATTCAGCTCTTCATTATCTTTAATCGGATAATTATAAGATTGTACTTGAACATGTAATAAGTTATATGGAGGAATATGAGTGTTCGTCGAGGAATTTGTTCCTCTCATTAATATGAGAGAGATATCTTTTGGGTCTCTTGATGAGTAAAACTGAGAAATGCATGGCCATGTTGGAATGAATGAATAAGGAGTTATTAGTGTCATTCATTGAAGTCAATCAAACTTTGGATTCAAGAAATATGTGATTAAACAGTGTATTGATCCATACCTTATGTTTGATCGTAAGATATCATGTGACAAGTGGACCAAATAACTGACTAGTAATAGGTAAAGTTGGATCACTGATCTTCACTTGATTTGGGTAGGCATAATGTCTTGCTAGAGACCAATTATATCTTGTAGGCCTAAAATGTTTAGGGCTCGCTGCCAACATTAAGTGAACCTATAGGGTCACATACAAATAATGAATCAAATGGATCATGGTTTATTTAAATAAGCCTGTTAGGAATTATTTAATTATCTATTAATCTTAATAAGATTAAGATTAATAAATAATTATAAATTAATAAATAAAATTGCTATTTATAAAATATATCGCGCGTGTTTGTTATATTGAAAACCCCTAATTAAATTAGGAATATATTTTACGATGCATGATACCCTATATATATAACACAATGGGTCTCCTTTAAGGTTCATGATGCATTGCCATCATATCAGAATTTGTAGAGAAAGTCTACAAACAAAAACAAAAGAAAAAAAATTTGTGAGAGACCCTTGTGAGATAATTTCTGAATACGTGTAATTATTCCCACGTGCTAGCACATGCATCAAATCTGGCTAGGAAAATTCATTCATGTAGATACCGTAGAGGGAACTCACACGATTGCAGTACCTTCAACTCCAAAAGATCAAAAGCTTCAAGAAGGTATAATCCAATATGTTTTGATTTAGTTTAATCGCTTGGATTATATTGGGGATTTATGTTTTTTTTTTTTTAAAAAAAAATTTGCTACTTTGATCTCTAAATCCTTAACATATTTCACTATTCAGGTGCTAGTCTGACCAAGTGACCTATGCTGAGTAGCAAGCGAGGTAGAGGTGACCTAGAATTGTCATTGAGGTCGGGCTACTTATCATGGAGTTTGCCAATAGGGCATAGGTTGGATTTGTTGGTTTAGCCCATTTGCATCTTGGGTTTGGCTTCTGGTAGCCCTGTGTTCTAAAATAGACAATCAAAAGTTGTTCCCTCTACTCCCTTACCTTTTGGAGCAAGGGGAGTAAGCCGAGTGTAGGGGCCAATTGAGTCAACCTTCAATTTAGATTGATGAAGTGTTTGATTTATCGCGGGTCGTATAGCAGTTATAAACCTTGTTATTAAGTTAGTCCATGCATAATATTGAATACCATATAAGGGTTGTCTTTTCAAATTCTGGTGCGAATTTCCTCGCGTGGGCACATGTTGTAAAGATGGGATGTGATAGTTTTACGTTCGTACTTAGTTAGACAATGTCATCTTATGCAATTCAATCTTGACCATTAGATCCTGGACGAGTGTGCATCCAATGGCTAGGGCTTTGCAACCATTCATTGTTTCATCATTACCCTCTTTTCCTTAGAGTTTCTTCATGATCTATGAAGATATCCACTTTTCTTAGTAGTTTTATTCTTTCTTACTCTTTTTCCTCTACATTTTCTTGTAATGAAAACCTACGAAATCTTCATCTTCATTATTAGTCTGATCATCTCTTACTCAAGATGACTAGTGAGGGCAGCAGCTCTTCTATATTTTGAGTGAGGCTACTTATGGTAGTAATCCTGGAGGGGCTTCTCCCTATCCTACAACAATGCAACTAACCCTTATTGCCTAGAATGTAGTGGAATGTAATTCAAAGGAGTATAGTGTTACTATTAATCACTATTTGACTTCACTTCATGATAGTGTAGGCTTTTTTTTATTGTGAAGTCTGCACTCGAGGATCTTAATCTAGTAAGGGGATGGAGGAAAGCGATCCCGGAGACACTTTTGACTTTCCAGTTAATTTAAAAGCTGGCAATGGGTTGAATAATTATCATAGCGAGATTAGTAAGGATGACCTATGCAAGGTGTAGGAGTAGTTTTTTGGTGAGACTCCGATCAATATTCCATTATCATATCCAGTCCGAGCAATCAAGACTTTAATTTATGAATCTAGGTTCTGTGTTTATACCAAGCACAAGCAGTTTGGTTTTGTAAACCCCTAGAATTTATGGTAACCTCATAAGTGAAACACTAGAGTCGATATCAAAATCAAAACCCTAAAGTTAAACCAAGTGAACTATATACTGTAGAAACCCTAGAACAATTCAAATATAATTATCGAATCATAAAATACTAAATGAAGTAGAAGAACATGTAAACCCTAAGCTTTAGTCTAGCATAAGGCTTATACCTTAAAACGATGAGTTTTCCTAAAACTGCAATCGATTTGAACCTTTTTTATATCAGTTTATGGATCTAATCACTAACACATAAATCGAGGTACAATATTCTGACAAATAATTATTAATAAAATAATATTAAGATATCCATGTAATATTAGATAAAATCTTATCGGCTTGTAAAAATGTCAGTTATAGCACTTATATGCGTATTTTACTTTCTACCAGTAAACAATTTATTTTTTCTACTATTCAATCACTATTCATTACTATTAATTATTATTCACATTAATCTCCTTTTTGCACCTATTCTTATGATACCTTACCTTATTCTTACAACATATCTAATCATCATATTTTATTATACTTTCACTTAATTTTACTTTTCTCTCTCCCTCTCTCTCTTCTCTAAAACCGATGGCCCATCTCCCTTTCCCTATATTATAATTTTTCTTTTTCTTTTTCATTTTCAATTATTTTTTCCTACTTTAATTCACTAATTTTCCTCTATAAGTACCCACTCACTCCTATAAATATCTCACTTTACATTTACACTCTCTCAAAATTTTCTTTCTATTCCCCTCTTCCAAACCATCGCTCTCTCCTTCTCTTCTCTATCTCTCTCAGCACCACTCTCTCCCTCATCACACACACATTCTCTTCTTTTTCTTTAGATAAGCACTATTCCTATAGCTCCTAAACTTATGTTATGTTTATAAGTATGTGTCTATAAATATTATTTCCATGAAAATTTCCCCATGATGCATGAAGCTAGGAAATTGAAATACAAGACACCCTATTCATTATCATGTTACATTCATGTTTATATTCATGCACTTTATGTATTTCATGCTTTATATTTTCTTAAGACTGGTCCATTTCTAGTCTTATACTTGTCTATATTAAAGTCTGAAGGAAACTAGATTATTTTAAGTATTAAGGAGCCTTGTTTAATATCTAAGACTCCCACTTTTATTATTTCATCTTGTTTCGTTTTTATTTAATTTACATGGTAACTGGAATATCTTAAGTCTTAAAGAGCCTTGATGAGCAGCTAAGGCTCCTATGTTTTATTTTAGCTTTGTATCTCGTTATCATTTATCTTGTCAACTTTTTATTTAATATGCAATAGTTTGAGTTTAGTTTACATTTATATACATGAAAAACTCATAGTGATGTTGTTATAATGCCAAAATAATTGTAATCCCATGTATTGGCAATTCAAGCATGAAATTTAGCAATTTTACAACTTAAAATTCTTTTCTCGAAATTACACAAAAGCTAATGTTTTATGAACTAAGTTTTCAAATAGATTGTAATATAAAGATAAATGATTTATAATGAAGGGAAAAAAATTGTCATTTATTGATAAATAAGAGGGTTTATGGTCCATCCTAATGTATATATATATTGGCAGACATGTGATTGAGAATAAAAAGTGTAACCCCTAGATTTTTAGCTAAATATAAGTAAACCTTAAGAACCGAAAGTCAAACCGAAACCTTATAGTCAACCTAGTTCTATGTTAAGCCTAACAAATCTAGATCCGGCAATCCTACGTGTGAAACCTAAAACAATAAACATGAAATAATTTCAAATTATAGTTCGAAATTATATAAGAAATCTAAAAATATAAGAATTTGGCCAAAATTTAGTTTGTTTCGGACCCGAACGAGATCAATTTCTAAAATTAGTGTTCCAATAAGTTAAATAGTGAAAATACTCCGATAACACCATTAGACTTGTAGCAATATAAGGATTTCAAAAATATCATCTTTTGTAATTTTTTGGTAACTAAAAAAATTATATATAATCCGTTTATGCATATTTCTTTATTACTGGTATTTTAATTGTCTAAGCTATATTCATGGTACTATTTCTACTATTCATTACTATTTCACTATCTCTACTTTTTCTTACTACCTATTCTTATAATATACCATATCTATTTCTTACATTTACTTTTTTCATATTACCTTACACATATCATATCTTACTTTTTAATTACTTTTCATTACAAAATAACATCAATTTTCCCCTCTTTCTAAGCATGGTTGGTGCCCCCTTTGTCTCTCTCAATCTAATTTTTTTTTCATTTAATTTTAATCGCACTAATTTTCACTCCAAAACTTTATAAATACCCCTTTCCTTCTCATATTTTACATACTTCTCAAACCATAACAAAACTCTTGCAAATTTTCCTCTCAAATCCTCTCTTCTCCTTTTAAAATCAGGCCTCCCCTTCCATTTCAAACAATTTTTCATAGATTTTCCTTTCATTCATCCATCACAAACCACCTTCCATCACCATAAATCTTAGGTAAAAGTTCTAAACTATCTTCATTCATGTAACTTAACATGACTATGGTGTATGTTTCCTAAACCTATGGTGATTATGGAAGTTAACACTATGTTCATGTATTTAGTCATAGTCATGTATAAAAATCTCTTTACATTTTTATGTTATTATATTGTTATTATTACTCTAATCAAACTCCATATATAATATATATTACGTATATATATATCTATATCTATTAAGAGCCTAATGCTCACTAACCTAACTTTTATTTATGTTCATGCAATTTCCTTTCCTTTTCTCTTCTTTATGGACTTATCCATAATCTAAGCCGGGAGCCTTAATATCAATCTAAGACCCCATAATTTCATTTTTTTTCATGCTTTTCTTTTTAGGACTAGTCTACTTCTAGTCTAGAAGCTTGATGAAAGATAAATGATGGAGTCAAAGGCTTGTAGATGGGATGTAGATCCTTTGTAGATGCCACCATATGGACCAATTACGCGAGCTAGACCAAGAGATTCAAGGAGACACACTCATTGGATTTGATTCAGAGCATTCAAGATGAGGAAATTCACTTGAAACACCCAAAGGAGGAGCTTAAATTGATCAATATCATCAAGGCAAACTCAGGAACGATCAAGACGAGTTTCAAGCAAATTTGACCAAAGCTGACAATGTACACTGCCTGCCTACATTTCAGGCCACTGGCCTACATTCAAAGGAGGCCAGCCTTGGAAGCGTTAGCATTGTATAACCTAAGTTCAACACAAGCATTAAGTCATCGGCCTACATGGCTTACGTCGGCAGCGTACGGATTTAAGCTACCGGCTTATAGCCGGCATACAAACTCTATTTTGTTTTGTAATTTTGTTTCCTTTGTAAAGACCGCCAGCTTACTTTTATGGGCTGCCAGCTTATGTTACTTTTCAAATTATCTTTTTGTTTTGTCTTTTAGGTTTCTTTCAATGTAGCTATATATATATATTCTTGGTTTATATGAACAAGAACATAATTTTCAATATAATTTCTTGAGAGAATTTCTCTTTGGTTCTTTGACGAACAAATCTTGAACTTATCGGTTTACCGTGGTATTCAAATCCGACTTATTAATCGAATTATCATCAAAACCCATATTGAGAGAGACCAATAGTACTTATGAGAAAAAAGTATGGAGTGCTGAGAACTAAACATCTTAAACACGAGCATAAAAGAATTTCTAGAAAAGTGAGAGAGTTCAAATACACTTGTGAGGAAAATATTTATTCTTATTATACTAACTCTTTGCTGTAGGTACACTCACATTCCTTAGAGTTTGTTATGTTAATCTTTGATGCAAGTTATGACATGGGGATTTCCTAGCCCTTAGATTTGAGGGCAAATCTTCTTCAACTCAAGGTGAATGATGGGAATCAAGCTATGAAGACTCGAGAAGATATAGTGAGTGAAGCAAAAGAAGCAGTAAAAGTTGATCTTGCATTAGAGAGCTGTATACTGCCATGTATGCTGCCAGTGTAGGCCTGTATGCTACTGACGTAGAAAAGAAGGCAGCCGACCAGATTCAAAAATTTTAAATTCAATTGCAAAGCCGCTAGCCTTAATTTTATAACAGCTTTAGTTTATTTATGTCTTTTGGGTTTCCCTTTTGTATTAGAATATATAGAACTCATTTCTTGTTATAAAGATAGATTTTGGGATATTAAAATTTTGGTCTTTGAGAGTTCTCTCAAATTTTCTCTTATCAATTATATTGATTATAATGCCCGATTTTTATTTATATAGCATACGAAATCTAACCTAAAGTAATGTAAATGTTTATATGAACTAAAGTAAGATAATAATTAGAATTGAATAAAATATATATATATAATAATAATAATATTAAGAATATGATCCTTCTAAAAATCAAAAGAAATTATATAGAAATATAAGAATTTAAAATTCAAATGAAAATAAATGAACAAAATTTTTTGACTATATAAATAATAACAAAGGTAGATAATGAATAATCAAGGTTAATAGTAAATAGTAAAATGAATAGTAAATAAGTAATTACATAATAGTAAGAATGAAAAGTAAATTAAGGTAAAATTAGATATAGTCAAATCAATGAATAGTGTAAAAGTTGGCTGAATTTGTCAAATAAAACCAAAATTAAAGTAGTAAAAAGACTAAAATACCCTCAATTAACCTAAATATCTCTAAAAACCCTATAAAAACCCCAAAAAATAGGAGACAAGGATTGTCAGCTCCTAAGAATGTCATAATCACTCTGAAACCATAAGAACTCTAAATTTTGGAAAATTGAAGGAAAATTCCAAAAAGCAACAATTTACTCAAAAAGTAACAAATTAACAAATGGAGACATAAACATCAATCAAGACTCTGCAAAAATCAGAAAAATTAGGAAAATTCGTGAGAACAGATGGCAAATTTTTTTTTACATTAAAATAAAAACAAAATAATTATGCATGTACATAAATTAGGTGTCTAAAATTCGGAAAAAATATCTAACAAATGTCAAAAATTACTGTAGCTGACAGAATGGACGTGTAAAATATAGGGATTACGTAGTAATTTTTGCATGAAAAATTTTTGACACCTGGTAATTTCTACCGATTTTACAAAATCCAAAAATCCGCTATAAATACTGCCCAGAAGTTGTAAAATTCACCAAACTCACACCCGAAATCAGAAAATCACCAAACTTCACAGTTAGGAGCCTAAAATTCCCACAAGGCCGTCTGACAACCCTAGGAGGGGCAACTCCACCGTTTGGTAGTGGCGCCGATGAACCCTAGCCAATCTCCGGCGAGAAATATTTGCCACATCAAAACTTGTTCGTTCGACTCCAAACTTTTACAGTAAGTACAATATAATATTAGTTACAACATATAAAATTTTCAGAATTTTTTGTGAAGTTTTGGTATTTTTAAAAATTACATGATTATCACTGCGAATATACTAGAAATAGTGCAATCTGAACTTTTAATATAAAGTACCTAAAACGATTCCTAAAAATAAATAAATATTATATTATTACTCCAAGATATTTATACTAACATTTTTTATACTTACAAATTTTTTCACATTTATTTGAATATATGCACTAATTTATCAATTATAGCTAGTAAATATCAACTATAGCTAGTAAATATTAATTATAGCTAGTAAATAAAGAAATTATGAAAATTTTATTAAATCATTCATAACCACCTTAATACTTTACTTTATTAAATATACTAGTTCTAATAATGACATGCATACCCCAATAAAGGAATTACTAAATATTTATGTAATAATTAAATATAAAAGTTTAAAGCTTAGCAACTAATAACCTTAAAATTATAAACTATAATCATATACAATATAAATTAGAATAAATTTTCTAAAGTAAACTCATTAATTCCTTTTACTAACTTACAATCTTTTAATAAAGTGATTTCATTCCTTAAACAAACCTTATAATCATACTACAACTAAACAAAATTTAGCATCATAACACTAATTCATTTTTATCAAAATCATTCATATAGGTGAACTCCACAGCAATCTATTCCACCACAAAACCCATTTTGGTAAGTGGTCATTGATATGGTAATTGTAAAAATGGATTATTTACATTATAATTGTTTGTGCTTGTAAATTAGCTATAAAATGTGTGTGTGGTTGATTGATTTTGGTTGATATTGGATGTTTACTTATCCTATTGTATTGGTGTGAGATACTTGTTTGATTGCCTAAATGATTATTAAGAAAAGTGAAAATAATAACGATCATGCATAGCATAAGCATTTTGCATCCTTGCATCCACAAAACCGACCGTTCAGGTGAGAATGGATTTCTTCTTTTAACCTTTATTGAACTAAGTGACAAGAGAGGAGGTCGCAATAAAGGTTGCAAGCTATCTGAGGGATAGTCCAAACGGTTTTGGGAGGACAGCGGTCCATTGCACATTCCCGTTTTTATGGAAAATGAATCTGTGTTAAACTCCTCGAAACCCAAATTAGAGTGGGGTTAATTTCTCTAATCTCGTAATGAACCGGTTAACATTACGCGGATGGTATCCCGATTGACTGCATAAATTCACTCTAATAATAACAATGATTGTGATTTGTCTTATATTGTTTATAATTACCCTTTTTATCTCCACTTACTGAGCACGTGGAATTATGCTCACCACCCTACAGCTTCTTTTGCAGGAAATCCATAAAAATTAAAGAAAATGCCTGGAATAATACCCGTAAGTACCAAAAACTTAATTTTCATTTCTGTAAATATCTTTTAAGTGTGGTACCATTTAGTGAGCCTAGTAATTATCAGATGTTTATGGACCATGAGTTGATCATAAACCTTTGATAATTACGGTGGGACTGTACGGGATGTGACATTGATTGCGGCAAGATTCCTCCGTTCTTATCGATTCTTTGTAATCATAGTGAACAAACCATTCGACCTTTCTTGTGTGTCATATCAAGAGAGAGAGTATAGTTTGGGTTGATTTCGATGCATAATATATGTTGTCAACGCCGTCCACGCCATTTTCTTTTTATCATAAATCAAAAACCCAAATTACAAATTGTTCCAATTCGTGAATCAAGGCATCTGGTGAATTAGGCACATCAAGACATCTAGAATCAAGAATCCTAGGCATATCATATTTTGGTATAAAAACAAATCCTAATTTTGTGGCACATCAAAGCAATACACAAACATTCATTAACATGTACCAAATAAGTTTTATAAGAATAATCATTATCACTTTTATCAATGTAGCATTCATACAATAGCAATCACCATACAACATGCATTACCTAAACCCATAAGCATGACGGGATCTTTTCGAGTAGTAGAAAACGACATATAATATGCAAAATTCCAAGTTAAAATGAGCAAGTTGTAGCCATTTCAAATTAGAATTTCACTCCATCCAAATTTTGATGAAAATGATAAATTAGAATTAGATGGTTTAAGTAGATCTTAGATGAAATACTCATTTCGTGTATTTTTTTTGTCTAGGTGACGAGGAATAAGACCTTCTCTTTTCCAAGGATTACTTCGATTGATAAGAGATCGCCATGGCTAAGTGAGTTTTCCTTTAGGTTTTATATATCCATGCATGTGCTTATAGAACAGAGCACACGATATTAGAAAAAGATAAAAATTGATATACATGTGGGTTATTATGGGAGCTAGGTATCACTCATTATGTGTAATCAATAAACAATAAGTATATCGGAGCTTGATTGGTTAACTTATATTTTAACTCTTCCCACAAGTATTCTTTGTGTGCTCTTAGTCTTAACCCTCCTCTTAGGTGGCTCTTTAGGAGTACTAGCCTATCTTTGTCTTTCTTCTTTTTCTATTCTTTGGATTTCAACCTCTCTATAGCCTTCTTCTTCGAGCTCCTGCTATAATTTACAGGCACATAGGTGATCATTCTTCTCTTACTCTATCATGCCCTTTGTATTCTCCATATAGCTCTTCATTTTAGTAGCTAGTATGGCTTGAAAATCCCATTATCTTCTCTTCTTTTCCTCCTCCTTTCTTTTCCATTCTTCAACAAGTGGTTGATTCAGATCAAAAGCACATCTATCATGTTTTGATGTTAGTAGTGGGATAGTATCGGTGGTTCTTTCTTCATCACCACTACTTTGGAGGAAGTTGTTATCATATTTGGTATCATCATCTATAGCAGTACTTGGTTGAGATGGCTTATCAAGGTCTGCTTACTTATTTTCTCTAGCCTCTTGGGTTGCTTCTCTTGTTCTAGCTTCTTCTTCTCAAAGGGAGTAGCCAATTTCTAGGCTAATTCAGCATCAACCTACATTTGTTTTAGTTTATCTGCTTTTTTAATGGCTTCAGCCATTATTTTCATTAATTGCTTCAATGCCATTTTTCTCCACAGCTCTTTATCCAGCATCATCTTAAAAGCTACCACACTTTCCCTCATTTTTCTCATATGTTCATTAACCCGATGGAGTTCCTCAGGAGCTTCATTGGTGGCTTCTGCAAAAATGACCCGGATTGGTTCATCAAGGTCTACTACTGCCACCTCAATAGTCACTGGAGTTAATTCTTGATTACACTCCTTCTCTTGAATTATGAGCTTGCTCCTATCATAGGCTTCTTCTTAGCAACCATTTTTGTTCTTCTAAGCTTCTTCTTAGCAAGTCTATCCTCTTATGCTTCTTATGCTAGCATTATTCTAGAGACTTCTTGGGAAGTGGGAGAAAGTGAATTTTCTACTTCCATAACCAACTTGGCAATATCACTAGAGATGGTCTCATAGGTTTTCTCCTCCATTACCTAGTTTTCATCTTTTCTATTTCTCAAAATTTCTTCTTCAATTACAACAGTAGTCTCAAATTCAAGCTCATAAAAATCTTCATTTGCTGGCAAGGTCTATTTGTGTAACTGGTTCTTCTTCTAGAGGAAAAGTGTTAAGGTCAATGCCACCCAAGACTATGGCATTGCCTTCTTCTTGTTCGTGTTGTTTGCATTTTCAATCACATTCTTAACTATGGCTCTAACTCCTCTTGTATTGCTGTTGTTACAACATTGCCCATCAAGATGGGATTACCACCCTCATTTGATGACTCATCATGGATAATTAATTTCCTCCTCTATGGAGCTGATTTCCTAACCTTTCTTTTGACTGTTTTCAAAAGGGAAGGGTCAGGTGTTTTATGTTTTTGGACTAATGAGGTAGGCTGTATTTGTGGTGAAGGTAGTTTTTAAGAAATGGTCTCATTCTCCTCATTTATAGGATGAGCAAGCAACTCAATAGTTGGTTCTTGAATGGGTGGCTACGCTCGGGTCTAAATGTGTATGGGTGAAGGTACATGTTTCTGAGGTGGGGAATGTGTATGGACTGGTAATGTATATGGGGATGGTATATGTGTATATGATATAGGTGGCTTGTCATCATTGTCATCATCATCATCATCTTAGTGATCTAACTCAGCCTATACATGTTTATTTATAGGACCAATTATAGAAATCATGACGATTTTATTCTTTAACATGATAATTCTTTATAACCAAATTCATTCTTTATTCTGACATGCTTGTCTTAATTTCCAACTCATAGGGTCACTTTTCCTAACATAAGGTTGAGGGTTCAAGAGCTACTTGGATGTCAGGGCTTGATCTAATATATGGCTTTCTGCTAAGAAGCTTGAATTCTTCTCTAGATTCAACTAAGGGATAAATCGAGTTCGTCGAGGGCTTGAATGTTGAGGTCAAACCCAAGCTGTGCTTTTCTACTCAAAGATGTGATTTTTGTTTAGCTACAATCATAGGTTGAATCCATGGCTTGACATTGTGGCATGATAGAAGCTGTATCATGAAGTCTAAAGCTTGATCACCTCAATACAAAAGTCAAGGGTCATGTCGAGAGCTCGTTGTAGGGTGCGATGGACCATTTATCCTTATTTTGCCTTGCCATTTTGGCCCTTATGGGTTTTTTGCAGCGCTTAGCCAAGTTCTGCCTTTCACGATTGTTGTTGTTTTACTCTTAATCTGATCAAAACACTTTGCTTCTTCTTCTTTTGGTTCTAGGAGCTGAAAAACAACATTGAGACAATAAAAGCACAAGATTCATAGGAATTTATCCAGAAATGTATCAGATCAAGCCTAAATTCCTATAAATAAAATAGAGTAAAATCAACTCATCAAGGTTCAACTTCAAAGTTTGAAGTGGAATTTTGATTTCATTCATGTGAGGTAAGTAGGGTTTTTGGTGGAGACACCAAGTTTTGTCAATGAATATTATGGAAACCATAAGGTTAAAGCATAAAGAATAAAGAAGAATACGAAGTCATTAAGCAATCGAGCAAGTGAGACACTAACTCAAGTAGGATTTTTAATCATGTATTTTGTCATATCCAAGTTGGATTTATATGAGAACAAGGATTTTTGGAGTTAAAAGGAGGTGATGTGCTAAAGAGATGTACGTGAAAGAGGCATTCTTTATAATTCAAGAATTTTGCCTTCTTTAAAATTCATAAAGGCACCTTTGTGTCTTCTTCATTTATCTATATTTAGAATATCCATACAATATATCATATTTTCGAAATTATTTTTCAAAAATATGGTATAACAATACACAAAAGATACATTCTTCATAATTTGGGAATCTGCCTTCTTTATAATTCACAAAGTTACTTCCCACATTGCCTTCTTCATTAATCTATATTTAGAATATTCATATGATATATCAGATTTTCAAAATTATTTTTCAAAAATATGATATAATATACACTAAAAATGCATTTTTCATAATTAAAAAATTTTCCTTCATTAAGTTTCACAAAGTTACCTTAAAAACATGTACATTCTTAATTAATCTATATTTAAAATATTCATGTGATATATTGAATTTTTAATATCTATATTATTTAAGCTGGAGGGATGGGATTTGGTATCCACACTTCCTTATCCTTTAAAATTACTAACTACTCCTTTCATATAACTATTTTTCTCAACTTCCACCAACATATATATTAATTATCAAAAACTATTACAAGGGTATAACCGGGCATTCCCAAATTTCAATCCATCCACTTCCATGTCAATTACTTCTTAGAAATTGCTAATTGGAAGTTATTTTTTCCATCTCAACTGTCTATACTTTAATTTCATTAATTTAATACCTACTTCAACTTTTTGTACTCGCTTTTACTACATCTATTAACTTTGTTAACTTTGTTATCCTTGCTGGCATTTCAAACTTATAATCACTAACATGTGTCACAGATATTAAAAAAATAATTTTTTAACCTACACCCTAAATGATGTGGAAATAGAAAAAGCTAAATTTTGAAAGGAGAAAAAAAAAAAATAACAAAGAATTTTTACGTAACCTAGGTTAGTTTATTTATAGAGGAAAAAATAAAGTAGGTGAGACTATGAGAATATGAACCTTAACCCCCTAAACCTACTTCAAACAAACCCTAATTTTCGAAACCCTCAAAATGGATATAGCATGGGAGCTCTAATCCTTTGGCATAGAAGAAGTAATAGTCTTGTTGTGCCATTGTGACTATAGAGAAAGTATTTACATACAACTCCTTCTCGGTCAATTATTGCGGTAATTTTTTTCCAGCGAATGGTGCTTTGAACCAGGCATGTCTCGTCTTTTGTGATGTTTTTGTTATTTGAGTCTTTACTTGAGGATTGAATTAAACATTGGAACAATAACTCGTTGAGCCATGACGATGACAAAGTCCAATTCTTTGATCCGATCATCAAATCGATTAGGTAACACGGTTAACAATGGTAATTCTATGGAGCTCTTGGCCTAGTTTAGCGAAGGAGATAGCTTTGAGTTTTGTTTTGTATTTGTTAAAAGGGAAGACTGACTCGACTTGCAAGTTAGATTGTTGTGTAGCCAAGAGTCAGCAAAGACAGTAAAGTGGCTATTTGTGTCCTTTGATGAAGATAGGAGTGCAGTCTATGGTAGGTGTTGAGCTTGGCATAGATATTATTATGGTGTTTGTTTGGTGTGAAGAAGATGATCTTAGCTTAATGCGAACAACAATTGGAGTTCAAAGAATGCAACTATGGGTTTACCTGTCGAATTCAGCTGATGTTTATCGAGATTAGCTAAGAGATTTGGGTTAATAAGGTTGTTTGGTGTTGCAATGCGTTCAACGATGGAGATAAGTGGGTCTTGACTTTGAGTTTGAGATGAAGCCACGATGGAAGATGAGATTCTCAACTGATGTAGAAGATATGTTCTTCTTTTTATCATATTAAAAAAAATCCCCTCTATTTTATCTAATTTTTATTTGAAAAATTATTTATTGCTAATTGCACATTTTAGGAAGGTTCAGTGGCTTTCATGACATTACGTTAGATTAAAATATGACATATGAGTTAAAACTATCATTAAAATAACATGGAGAGAAAAAAATCCCATAAAACTGTTAATGAAAAAGAAAAAAAAAAACTAGCCACTCTCCGTAATTTATCTATACTTGGTGTCTTTTTCCCCTTAATTGACCTTTAATATTAAACAATTTTCCTATTTTCACCAAAGACTTGAAAAGTAAAATCCTACAATTTTATAAGCTATTTTTGTATTTTTGACTAATGTTCATGGTTCGGTTAATTGGTCCGTGGCTCTATTTTTGGAACAAAAAAGTAATGATCGATTTTTTTAATATCATGATCCGAAACCAATTTGTTATTACCGGTTAACCTTTTTTTTTGGCTAACTTTTTATAGTTTTTTGTTTTAACCATTTAACATATGGTTAACCAAAATTTGTAGTTAACGGTATTTTTAAGTGTATCCATAAAATAAAGTAGACAATTTTGTTTGGTAATTACATTAAAGATTGTAAATTAATAACATAAGACCTATAAAAGAGTAGGCAATATATATCGGTACCATCAAGATGATCATTATAATTGCCTTTTGCTATCAACCTCGAGCCAAATACAAAATCTCAATCAAACACCATATTTCAAATTATCAAACGTACACACATTTCTTTCTTCTCATCTCAACTGTGCATTTGAACATAATTCGTACTAATAACACCATCAAACATAGAGTAACAAAAAGGTCTTCAAGAAGACAATTATTATCAAATTAAAATATAATTGTCCCAATTAACATGTCTAAAATTGCAATAGTACAATAATTTAAAGCTAAATGCTTTCTTGTGAGCTTAGTAACTTTCTTGTATTCAACCGGTTGATGCATAACATAAGAGAAGTAGAAAAGACGAGAAGGAATCTACGGAATGAGGTCAGAAGGGACAAAACTAGATAATGAATTTAGAGGACTTGTATGGAGGGAGAACGAAAAGAGAAAAGTATAATAATGCGGACTTCCTACAACTCTTGCATGTGGTATGATTATAAAAAAGATTATTAGCTATCAAAACTAAAGATTTAAGTTAAAGGAAATAAACAAATAAAATGGAATTATATAAGTATATTGTAAATTATATGTATATGGACGGTTAACCAAAATTGTCAATTTTGATTCTATAAATTGAAATCGAAACTGAAAATCGAAAAAAAAAATGAAAAACTCTAATCCTAAACCAAAATCAATAGATCGATTAACCATTTGTTCCGGATTGGTTTTGTGGCTTTAGTTCAATTATCCTATACATTCGGTTTTTTTCACACTCCCACATATTACCCAATGTTCAAAGTCATGTGTTTGTTGCCTTTAATGATATTTTTGTCCTTTTAATGTTATGTGTCAGTTTTTTCTATTAATTACACTTTTACATACATTATCTCTTCAACTTCCAATCTTCTACAAAGGTTTTGTACATATGTTCTAATTGCATTAAAAGAAAAAACAATACAATAAAATACCTCTTCTCATGTTTGCCATTTTTATTTTTAGAGTGTAAATATTTATGTAGGTTTTTTTTCAATAATTGATACATTTCATCAATAAGTGATTAACTGTATCTAATTGAAAATTCTAATAGTTATGGATTCACCGTGCCCAAAAATGACTTTAGGCAGGATTCACAAGAAAAGAAAGCAAAAATACAAATGATGCTTATTTAGGTTCTGCTTAATACTGATTGGTTTCATAGGCATCTTCAATGTGCTTTGTATAGAAATACAACATTTTCTTAAATATAAATAAAAATATGGTATAAAAAATTATTTGTAATATACACTTCAAAGGCATGAGAAGGAGATGCACCTTTTACCATTCTAAAGACGGTGTAGGTGCCTTCGTTGTAAATCTTACCTTCGCGCTATAAATCCTACTAACACTTCTCTTCTTATTCTTCTTCTCTCCTTCTTGCTCTTCTTCTTTTTTTTCTCCCTCTTTCTCTCCTTCTTCTTCCTCTTCTTCCCATTTCTAACCCTCTCATTCTATCATTAATCAAGATCTCAACTAGTCATTTGTCGAAGTTGGAGCAATCACAGTCGGAAAGGCAAAAGATGGTTATTTTTGACATTATCTTCTTTGCAAGATCTTACCTCAAATGCAAAAAATGGATTGTCTTAATATAAATTAACCATTCAATTAACTCAAGAATGATTATCCTACCTTCGCGCCTTATGTTACAGATGCCACTGTTTTAGCCACAAAACTCTTAAGGGTCCGATATTGAGGAGGTTGAAGAGACAAAAATTATGGTTCAGGAAGTCATTATAATAGATGAGACAAATATGAGTATATTGAGCATGCAATTAAAATTGATAAGGAGGAGAAGTACACACTCATGAGATTGGGATAAAAAGCCAAGTTGAGAATTACCATAGATGCAGATGAAGATGACCCTAGAAAGCAAGAACCAATTAAGAAGGATTTCCTTGCATGTTGAGGAGAAGCAAGAACCAATTAAACAAGTTAGAGTGAAGAATCAATCCAACAAAATTCCAAAAGGAGTTACGAAGTATTGAAGAATAAGAAGAAGGAGAAGAAGAGGGAGAGAAGAAGAACAAGAGGGTAGAGATAAGATTTACGAAGAGGGTGCAGGAGCAAACTGTGCCCTATGTAGATTAGTCAAAGGCGTATCTCCTACTTGCACCTTTGACATGTTATAACGAATAAAAAAAAATTCCGTTGTACAAAGCACCATCTTTAACTTCAAATTCGATGTTGTGCTACATACATTGTTTCTTCGTGTGTATTTGCATCTAGGGGTGTACAAAAAAATCGAATGTTTAGGATAAAAGAAATAAAACTGAGAAACCAATCCGAAAAAAAAAAAAGATTAACCGGTCCATTGATTTTTGTTTATGATTAGAGTTTTAATTGGCGATTTCAATTTTGGTTTCAGTTATAGAATAAAAAACCGCCACGGTTTTGATTAACTGTCCGTGTTTATATATATAATGTATAATATACTTTTATAATTATTTTGTTAAATATATATAGTCGGATATTATAACTTATTGGACATACTTGTATGAGTTAAATATATCCTCTTTGGTTTGACATGGAACCAAATTGACAAAAAAAAAATGTTCAAATCAATTGTATGATGAGTTAGGAAGATGTCGTCTTTTTATAAAGATTTGTTAATTTCATTTTTAGTGGAAGGAGGAAGTATATATATGGGTGAACAGGTAATCCTACCAAGGAAATTTGAGATTAAAATAATTTTATATTACTTATATAATTATTTTGTTAAAAATATAAATAGTTAGATATGTCATACCGCAAAGGGTATCTTAAACGTAATAGTTCACTACACTCAATATTAAAGCTTAAGTATGACAACTTTAGTCATTCCCAAAAGCTTTGATATTAGGTGTAAGGTATGATCTCATAATTTTAGAGGACTATACTTTGAAATATGAAGCTTAAGAAGATACAATAACAAATAAGAAATAGAAATCATAATATTCAATCATTCATAAATATAATGTCTTACAAGTTTGAGGGGCATTCCCTTGCCAAAATATGCTAGATTTTATTACAAGAAGATTTTCTATGAAGTTTACATCTAAGCTAATATTAAACTTCATCTAAAATTCCTTATCCAAAAAGGGAAATACATGGGTACAAGGTCCCCGTGGCTTCTACCACAAAAAGGTCAAACTGCAAGAGATATCTATAGGGGTATAAGCTGATAGGCTTAGTAAGAATTATTTCTATAAGTAAATATTTAAGTAGCAAAATTTCCAACAAGTTTTAAGCATTCAAGTGAGATGCAACCTACACGTGAGCAACAAAGACATATAGTTTTCCGGGAATTATATGTTGAATGGATTTACGCCCTTCATTCAGGGTTTGGTGAGGATAATAAGTAATCTCAGACCAAGTCATCTTAGTTAGTTCATGCTTTCGATCATTCCCGCCAAGCATATTAAGTCTACTCGTGTCGAGCCATGCTTTCGATTTACCGCCAAGCATTGTTTTAATTCCTTATCGCCAAGCATTTGCTTTCGATCATTGCTGCCAAGCATTGCTTTCGACCGTGTTACTATCCTTTCACCCAATGATAATAACCCCATGCAATGTGACTCTCACTACGTAGTATGTATGAATAAATTTTTTTTAAGATATCATAGCATCATTATTGTCAATTTAAAGTAATCATAGAATTTCAGACATATTAAGTTTTATAAAGATAAGCAATCCTTTACAATCAATTCCCACCTCGATATTCTTAGTGTTCTTTCATACAACTTCACATACATAATATTTTGTCTTTCTTTAATTTTAATGTATCTACACTACAAAGCACATTCAAATACATAATTTAAGGAAATAAAACTCACGTTGCCATGGCAACACTTACTCTAAATTGAAGAGTCGATCGAACAATCCACTTAGTTAAAATAGTCATCGAGATATGGATAATCTTCTTCAGGATCACCTAGTCAAGAAAAATACCATAATTAGTATTTCTTGATAGCCCTCTTGTAATTTGACAAAACTATATCATAAGAACATCGAAATTCGCGTCGTAGAAGATAATTCCATTTTAAAATGGCCATAACTTGATCATTTTAACTCGGAATTACGCATATAATATACCGATTTTACTACTTAAATAATTCTATCAATTTCTAAGACTATTTTCATCAAACAAGGTCATTTGAGCTCCAAAAAAGTGGTGACTAGATTCACTGCGAAATTTCCTATCCCAAAGGCATTTGTTTCAAATATCAAATCATCTAAAAATTACTTTGATAAATACTTAGTTACCTATATAGTTGAAAAATTCCTTTTTTTTTTTTATAGATTTATAGCTCGTATTTCATACATGTTCAAGTATTTATTGTCTAAACAAAATTCTTTAGTAAAAATAATGTTAGTTAGAAGTTTGAAAAAATATAATTTATAAGAAATTCTTTTGTAAATTCTTTAAAAATGAATCTTTTGATTCTTTTGTTTTCAAAGAGTATTTTATGTTTATCTTACTATTTTCCTTGGTGACTTTTCCATAAAAATAAATTTCTCTATTTTTCTTTTTTGAAACTTCTAACACTAGTGTCACTTTTCCTATTAGTTTCCTATGTATTTCTTTTGACTATTATTTTGATCTTTTTCAGTCTTGGTTTGAAAACTTACATTTCTTTTTTATAGGGTTTCCTTTATAATATGTTTTTAAGGAAAGCATTTTTATAACAAAGAATCATCTTCCTCAATTTTAGAAAACAGCTTTATTACTACTATAATTATGGTTTTAGAAAAAAGCATTTCAAAATAGTGGTATTTCCAAAATTATAGTGAGTTCTTTCTAAGGTTTTGAGAAAAAAATGGATTCCTTTTATTAATTTTAAAACTCTAAATTTCATTTAGAACTCTTCTTTGTTGACAAAAATCTCTTTTTCAAAGAGTGTAATTTAAACTTTGCGGTTTAGACAATAACCTTTATTTTGCATGAATATGAGAATAATAACACGCAAAATTATTGCAACAAAATAATAAGCAAGAAATACAAGTAAAGTATTGAGAGTCTTAGTTTTGAATCATGGCTCTCGAACTAAGATATGGACTAGTCCCAAAAAGAAAAGAAAATTGTTTTAACTTGATGAGGACAAGTCCAATACTAGAAAGATTAGTATTAAAATATCATGAAATAAGTAAATAAATTAAAAAGCATGAAAATAAATAAATAACAAGTGAGCTTATATGCTCTAAAGAATATATATAGGTACATAAATATATTTAGTTAGATATATATATATATTATATATGGAAACATAATAACAACAATAATATAAACAAAATAACAACATAAAAGAATAAAAATGGATTCATGAACAAGAACGAAACATGAACATAGAGTTACGTCTAATATATAGTTTAGGAAATACACTTTATGGCCATATTAAGTTACATGACATGGTAGTAAAAAAAAATATGAAAAGAATTTTTACCTAAGGATAAGATTGAAGTAGTATATATAAGTGGGTTTTGTGTATGGAGAAGAAGAGAGCTTGAGAGTATTTTTGGATAGTAATAAGAAGAGTATTTGGGAGGAGAATTTGAGAGAGTTTTTTGGTAGTGAATGTGTGAATAAAGTGAAAGAGGAGGAGGGTATTTATAGAAAAATGAGAAGTGAAAATTGTGTGATTAAAATAAATGGAAAAAAAAAATATATGAGTGAAGAAGAGGGAGGGGTACCGGCCATCATGAGAAAGAAAGAGAGAAGTTTTATTGTTTTTTTGTTAATTAAGTGTAATAATATGTAAGATAGATGTGATATAAAGTGTTTGAGAAAGGTAAAACACAAGAAAAATAAATATGTAGAGTGTAAGAGTAGGTAGTAAAAAAAGTAGAGATAGATGAATAGTGTAGAGTAATAATGAATAGTGTAATGCAAAGTAGATATGACTAATAAAATACCGGTAGTAAGAAAATACACTTATAAATGCGATATCTGATATTTTTAGTTACCGAAAAATTATAAAACTAATATTTTTGAAAACTTTATGTTTTTACGAGTCTAACAGTATATTCGAAATATTTTTACTATTTTGAGCCCCAGGTTACTTTTTTAAAAACTATATCCGATCGGGTTTAAAGCGAATTGCGGTTTGACTAATATGATATTTTTAAGCTCTCTTATGTTATTACGAACTATTATATCTATTAATCTCATACTTACTCTCTTAGGGATATAAACGCGAGATTGCCGGACTTACACTGTTACGTCTAACTAAGATTCTGATGACTTGTAGGTTTTCGGTTTACCTTCTAATTTGGGTTTAATGTTAACTAATCGCAAGACCTAAGGGGTTTACAAGATATTAAAGATTTTAAATCTTAAATTTTATTTCATTATCCACAAATCGCACCATAGCCATCGTCACATGATTTTTAACTGTAACTTTTATATAATCATTATATTAAATGATTAAAAAACGAAAAACTAAAAAAATTAACAAAAAAATGGTTAACTATTCATTTATAATGGATGGATATAAGATTAAAATATTAAAAAACTAATCTTTATAATTAAATTTAAAAAATAGTACCACGAATGGTTAACCAAGCCTGAACACCCCATTTGCGTCTTACCTAAATTGCCCCCTCCTAGCGGAACCAACTTTATATGGCAATGGCGCCATCCAACTTCCATCCACCTACCCTTCAAAGATGGTGGGGAGAGAGAGAGAGAGAGAGAAAAGAGAGAGAGAAGCAAACTAAATCAATCTAAATCAAACCGCCATGGTAGGTTCAAAGGTAGTAATAGTAGCAAGTGTAATAGCAATCACTTCCATTATTTTAGCACTAAACCCACCAGCCCATCTTCTTCATCCGCCATATCTACGAGGAAGTTATGATCATCTCGGCACTTCAAAGATAGTGGAAGTGAATGGAGCTTTTGGACCGGAGAGTCTGGCTTTTGATCCTAATGGAGAAGGACCCTACACAGGTGTAGCTGGGAGGATTCTTAAGTGGAATAGAGAGGAAAAGGGTTGGGTTGATTTTGCTTTCACCACACCTTTTAGGTAATAACTAATACATAACCATCACTTGTCCAGTTCTTTTGTGTTTCTTTTCTTTTCATCTGTGATTAAAATGCATGCACACTGGCTCAGATTTTTAGCAGAAAACGGAAGATGAAACTTAGTAGTTGCTGTAGTAGAGTCTATACGGACATGAGATGTTCGTCATGCACACTGGCTCAGATTTTTAGCAGAAAACGGAAGATGAAACTCAGTAGTTGCTGTAGTAGAGTCTATACGCACATGACGTGCGTCATGTCAGCCATATCTCCTTTGACATCTCTAAACTCAACCCTTAGGGTTTCTCTTTGTCGGTCAGATTGGGATGCTTCATTTAATCTCGAAGCACTTCAATTGACATCCTATCCTTCGGTTTGCCTCCATTATGAATTTGAAATGGGTGACTTGTTTTGAATGTTGAACAGTAAAGAATAAAGACGGATTTGGATCCTCTCACGTTTCGATATTCTCAATTTTGCATCAATTTACCCATTTTAGATGCTGTCGATTTGGAGATTGATGGAAACTGAGAGGATGAAAATGGTGAGGATTCATTTCCAATAGAAACATATTGAGTAACTGCTAATTTATAATGAAAACAGAATGTTGTAGACATAGGTATCCAGGAGGCTTAGTAAGTTGGATATCTGCTTTGTCCCTTTGTCATGGATGTGGACGCATCTAGGATTCTGCAGTTATGTTTACATAAGAAATCATAGCCAAATTTAGAATAAATGTTATCAATTTCTGAATCAATTACGGTTTCTGCTCCTCTCCACCTCGATCAGTTTTTTCTTAATGTCCCAACTGATCCTGGCTTTCGCACATCTCTTCAGCCATTTCTGTTTCAATTATTGCCAGAGCACCATGTTCAATCTGTTCACTTCACGTGAATACTTTTGCCCTTAGCTATGCTATTTGTTGGCAGTTTTATTTAAGGCAAGATTCTTGAAGCACCTTCCACACACCTACCATGCATGATCTAAGGCAAAGATATGCTATTTATTATCTTTTGAGGATTTATTTACTCAGAACCAATAATTTGGGTTTGCGATTGTGGTTATTCCAATATTTTTTACCATTTTTGTCTCAAAATGTCAGTCGGTCACACCCAAATTCTCGATACTCAAATTTTAAACTAAAACCTCACTTGTAGATAAATTACAAAAAATGTAAACATAATGAATTCCAACAAACATATATATTAACAAAATTCAACAAACATAATGTACGACACTGACTTAGATTCTACTTGTGAGATAGGTCTGATTGCATGACCATAGCAATGCCCTAAAACAGGAGAGTATAGGTCAGGCCAACTTAGTTGGATTTCCATTTGTCAATTTTAATTATACTCATTTATAATGGTAAAAGTCGGATACATGTTACTTAGAAAATCTTGAGATCTTATGGTGTCCTACAAATGCTAACCTACAATATTCTGGATGAGCAAGCACAGGTGGGTGCAAGAACCCTTACCTTATACGTACCCTGTAGGTGTTTTTAAAAGTTGAAGGCAGAATAAAAACCACAATAACACATACTAGTAAACTCTACAGTTTTTAGTGTATCTTGTGAAACTTGTGGATTTTGTTACTTTTAAATTAATTTAACATATTATAACTATCTATGCCAAGAATCATGATATTTGAATTGTAAGTCAATTGTGCTCTTAGGAAAAAAAAAAAAAAGAAAAGGCACAAATCAACAACTGAATACAACAGAAATTAGTCATAAAATGGACTTAAATTAGATATGTGAGATAAGTTTGACCATATGATAGAGTGCTTCCCTGTAATAATGAGTTATAACTTAGTTAGCTTGGTTAGATTTCTATTATATTTGCCAAATTAATTATATTAGAAGCAGTATTTTACGTTTTAGGTACATATTATCCTACATATATTATAAAATTACAGAGATGATAAAACATGGAATAAACTACAGCTACAAGGTACTGGTTCTAAACAGTCTGGTGTGTGTAGGAGAACAAACCTTTTTAACCTATACTAAGCATGTAAGCTTCATAAATGGAGCCTACATTGTCACCTCTAATGCAAATCCTAGAACCTACTTGACCATGTAGGTTTGAATGGGACGTTGGGACCAGTAAATTCCTGTGCTTAGCATTGTACATGTATTCATGATTCTTGAATGAGTGTTCACATTAGCTGAACCCAAGACCTACTATGATTCCATACTAAAATTTACACCACAACCATCCCATCTAAAAGTTTAAGCTTATTGGTATGTTGTGGACAATCTAATTTATTACTTAACAATGAGTATGCACAATAACCTTACGAACCCAGTTTTGTTGGATTTGGTTTTTCTCTGGTTTGAAGATGTTCCAAACCAATATTAAACTGGAAAGCCAAAAGATAAAATATTAGGCCTGGCCTGATTTGGTTTGGTTGGTTTTTCAATTTAGTCTGAAGTGTTCACCCCTGCGCAAGCTCCATCATGCCATTGAAAAAGCTCATAACCTGCTTTTTCCAGATTTGTTTTGATTTTTATTTGGTTTGAAGATGTTTCAAACCAAAATCAGATTGGAAAACCAAAAGATGAAAAAAATTGGGGTGCAGTGTTATTTGGTTTATCAGTTTTTAGTTTAGGCATCCACCTCTCTTGAGCTTCACCCTACCTCTCAAAGCTCTAGCCTCTAACACAGCCCATAAATAGTCGTGCAGCCTAGATAAGCTTGTTGCTTTATTTTTGTGCGGTGAATCTCTTGAGTTGATTTCATTTTTATTGTTCAGTCATCCCTTGTCAAAATAACTAGGGGCTAGCTGTGCTTGAATCTTGATGGAGATGGATGGTTGAAGTGGGTGATGCTTGGTGAATCCTGTGATTATCCCTGCCCCTTTTATGTCTGAAGCTGTCATTGGTGCTATCTTAAACATCTGAAGCTGCAAACACCATTAGATATTTGCATGAAGCACTTGTATGTAGACTGGGTCATCGGCAGCCATTACATCTCTTAGTTTTACTTGATATAATGATTGTCGTTAATCCGATGTATATACAATTATTGCTTGGCAAATCTCAATCATAAGGGTGCCCATTTTCGTTTCAATTCTACCTTGTTTATGGAAAGACCAAATTCATTGAAATACATAATTTAAGAGGTTATAGCATGCGGATTGAATCTTGAGGGATCATTAAAGTATAGGTGATGCCCGGTGGGTCCTCCTTAATTAACCTTGCCCTTAGAATTCATGGCTACAGATATCTTCACGTAAGAAGCACTTGTATGTAGACCGGGTCATCGGCAGCCATTATATCTCTTAGTTTTACTTGATATAATGATTGTCGTTAATCCGATGTATGTACAATTATTGCTAGGCAAATCTCAACCATAAGGATGCCCATTTTCATTTCAATTCTACCTTGTTTAGGGAAAAATCTTGAGGGATGATTAAAGTATAGGTGATGCCTGGTGGGTCCTCCTTAATTAACCTTGCCCTTAGAATTCATGGCTACAGATATCTTCACATAAGAAGCTGCTCTTTACTAATATCTTTATGGAGTAAATGACTGGCATTATATCTCTTAGTCTTCCCACTAGATTTGAAAATTCTCATGAACCAATGTATGTAAAATGTATCTCAAAAAATTAAATTGCAAGGTTACATGTTTCACTTGATTCCACATTGTCTAGGAAAATCTATCAAGTCATTCATATAAATCTTTGAAAGTTTTTCTGCGGTTTTCCTTACAAACGTTGGAGTAAAAAGATTATGAGACGAAGATCTTCCATGAATTGAAATAGCAATATCTTCCATATGCAAAAATAGAAGAAATTATCTAATTACCAACCCATAAAAAAAAAAAAAATTGCACAAGTACTAATTGCATAAAAATAATTATCAAAATGCCGATATAGAATTGTCTTTAATAGCAACTTTGGTTTTACAAGAATGTTGCATATCTTAAATGCAACAACCTTGTAGTCACACATGTATTACTACATAAATAGCATGTATGACATGTGATTTATGCACTTTCAACTAAGTGGAAGATCATAATTATCTTATGTGATTAGTACTAAAATACATTAAGTTGTTACCCATAACAAAATACATCAGTTCGGAAAAAAAAAAAAAAAAAAAAAACCTCTATCAAATTCAATTGACTACTTTCTAAACTGAAATGCAATGATACCTTATAACTTTTTTATGGTTGAATTAAAATTAAACCTACCTAATCACACTTCTGTTGTGTTCTCTTGGTTTTTTTTAAGCATATGATGATGTTCATTGGCTCAAGCTCAAATTAATTCAAGTTCAATAATCCCAACCTACTCTGGCCAAAAAAAAAAAAAATAATAATAATAAAAAAATAATCCCAACCTACTCAACGACACAAATAATTTCTCAATGAGCAAGGAGCAAGTCAAATTGAATGAGTCCAATATTATTCTGTTTTTATTCCTAATTCTAGGTAAATTAAATATGGTTTCATGCCTACCTTTAGTCAAAGTTAATTTTTGCTAATAATTCACATGGGGGCAGATTGATTCCAAGGGAGAAGAAAGCTTTAAGAAAACGAAGCTTCAAATATGCATTTTGTCTAATAGTTATCGTGCATATGCATTTTTCGATCAAATTCAAGCATAAATAGTAAATAAACTTAAAACAACTTACCTTGCTCGATTGCAGAAGTTGAGGAGAAGTTCGATTATGCAGAATAAAAGAAGAAATTCGAAATTTGAATGCTTAGAATTTGAGAGTGTTTTTTTGCATGCAAGTGAAGAAAGAGAGGCTGCTGAGGATTAGTATCTAAACAAAATCACGTATAATAAATGTGATTTATTTAAGACAAAGAAATTGCAGATATTACATGCCATTTAGATCTCTGTACTGCCATTTTATAGGGAGAATAGTATAGAGCGCACACTTAAATTACCCTAATTAATGCAATTTAGGCTGAGTTGCATATCGCATATAGTATATGCCATTTACCTTGGTTTAAAACATAATAATAAAATCTCAATTTAGGAATGCGATTTGCCTTAAATTGCAATATTCCAATGCAATTTACTTTAGCATTAAAGTTTTGGACATAGTAGTATGTAAATCGCAATGCCAGAATGTGATTAATATTAAATCATAATTTTCAAATGCAATTAGTTAAATCACATAGTTTACATGTGGTTTATGTTGGCATCAAACTTTTGAACATAGGCAGGGACAGACGGCACTTCCGAGAAAAAATAAATGAATGAATAAATAAATTGTTTTTATAATAAAAAATACTATAAGGGTAGCGTGGTGTTAAGATGTTCTGTATTTTATGACGGATCGTCGGATTGAATCCACACGTTGCCTCTTTTGGTCATCTTAATTTTAAAATAAGTCTAGATCATCAAGGCTCAGTCTCTCATTTTACACTGCATCTCATCTACTTCTTTAATTAATTGTCTAAGTTACGCCTATGTTTTTACACTGTTTGTTTTCTACCTTTAAATATTTATTAATAATTTATTAAGATAGTAAAAAAAAAAAAAAAAAAGAAATTGTGATATATAACTCATAATTTCACAGGTGCATCCTCTAAAATTTCTTGTAATTGTTTATTAAAAAGTAGTTAGTATATTTATTAGACTTATTTAGTAAAAACAATATAATTTTTCAAACTATTATGATAAAATATCATATATATGTGTGTGTAGTTTCCATGTTTACGAAGAGATTTCTTTATATTTATTAGTTATTTAGTAATTCCTTTTTATATTTACTAAGCATTTTATGATATTTGAATACACTACTTTTTACATCTTCAATAAAGAAATATATTGTAAATATAGATAGTCATCATAAAAAGTAGTTTGCTATGACATCTCTAAAAAACCACTCATGTATATCGTAATTTAGTGGGAATATAAGTACCCATAAAAAGATCATCTTTCAGATTATGGAAACTTACATTTATTTTCTATAATATTATTGGTTTACTTTTTTATATCTCTAAAAAATAAATGGGAAAAGGCAAATAATAATAATAATTTTTAATAAAAAATTATAAAAATGCTACTATGTAAAAAATATACCCAGTAATAGCATATTAAGCTTGTCTTTTCAAAAGATAACTTTATTTATTAACTCACCTTTTGAGGAAACGAGATGACAAATTTAATGAACTTCTCTCTTAAAAAGATGAATTTAATACATCCTAAACTTGTTTTTCAATATACGAGTTCAAGTTTTCTAATCTTGGGATTTGACAACGTTTTTGTAATTTTTAAAATATGTATATATTTATATTCCTTTTTCCAAAATAAATATCTTATAATATGTGGTATAGTTATAAGAAAAATTAAGTGGTTCTTCATGAATTAAAGAAAGGGAAAGATTGCTTCCCCCCTCCCCCCCCAATGCAACAATCCTATATCTGTCCCTGAACATAGGAGTATTTAAATTGTAACTTGTAAATACGATTTAACTTAAATCACATACTTTTATAGGTGATTTACTTGGCTTGAAACTTTTGAAACAATAGCTATAACTAAATTGCAACTAATAAATGTGATTTCAGTAGAATTTTTTTGTGGACAATTAAATCGCACATGGTACATCTACAAATGCGATTTAGCAAAGTATGATAGTTTTAAAATTGCATCTAGTACATGTGATTTCTTTGTTAAAATGAATTCACATATAGTAGGTGCGATTTTGGGTTGGTAAATTTGTAATTATAATCATATTATTTGTATTTAGTTTTTTTTTTTCCCCCAAAAGTTGATAGACATGTGTCAATTTGCAAAAATGTGTCAAAGCTCTTTCACAAGAATCATGTGGTTATGAATTCGATTATTTGTGGTTATGTAAAAATGTGTCAAAAGCACAAATTCCACATCATTCCGACTGTTGTAAAATATAAAAGGGAGGAGTGTGTCCGTCCATTTGCGCCAGAACTGGAGCATGTATGTGGAAGGCCCCTTGGATTACGGTTCAATAAGAAAACTGGAGATCTCTACATTGCAGATGCATACTTTGGGCTTTTGGTGGTAGGTCCAGAGGGTGGAATGGCCAAGCCAGTGGTTACTGAAATCGATGGTCAACCCTTTCGCTTCACAAATGACATGGACGTTGACGAGCATGAAGATGTCATATATTTCACAGACACAAGCACAAGATACTATAGAAGGTATACATTGGACATCAATATGTACTTGAAGTTTGGTTTATCAGTGAGGACTCGAAGTGCTAACTCATGCAAATATCTGATTACAGGCAATTTACAAATTCAATATTTAGTGGGGATAAAACTGGAAGGCTAATGAAATACGATAAATCGAGCAAAGAAAACAGTGTTGCTAAGAGATCTTGCCTTTGCCAATGGGGTAGCTCTGAGCAAAGACCACTCCTTTGTGCTGGTAGCAGAAACAACTACTTGCAGGATTATAAGGTATTGGCTTCAGGGTTCTAAGTCAGGAAAATCAGAAATATTTGCTGAACTACCAGGATTGCCTGATAACATCAGGAGAAACTCAAATGGAGATTTCTGGGTTGCTTTGCATGCCAAGAAAGGATTGTTTATGAAATTAATTGTCCCAAATCGATTGGCGGGGAATTTATTGCTGAAGCTTCCTTTTGGCTTCAAACAACTGCATTCTTTATTGGTGGGAGGGAAGGCTCATGCAACCGCCATAAAACTGAGTCCAGAGGGAGAAGTTTTGCAGATTCTAGAAGACAGCGAAGGGAAGACCCTGCGGTTTATAAGTGAAGTGGAAGAGCGGGATGGCAGGCTTTGGATCGGATCGGTGATGATGCCTTTCATTGGCATTTACAATATTAGCTAGGAATGGAATCAGTGATCATGTTAGATCACAACGCTTTTATTTTCTTTCGGATGCTAAACCTTGCTTTTGCTCTAGCCTTTAGTCAAAATTGATATCTTCTGGACCTTGTT
Organism: Combretum micranthum; assembly: GCA_024138025.1. Classification (NCBI taxonomy): domain Eukaryota; kingdom Viridiplantae; phylum Streptophyta; class Magnoliopsida; order Myrtales; family Combretaceae; genus Combretum; species Combretum micranthum. The sequence continues at coordinate 171,744 of JAMXBD010000399.1, read as the reverse complement.
ATTAAATTAGTTAGGAAGTTGTTTTGAATAACATTTGAGGGGACTTGTCTTTTCATATTCTAGTGAGAACACCCTCGAGTGGGCACACATTGCGACGATGGGATGTTATAGTTATTACATCCATACTTTGTTATACGGCATCATCCTACACCATTTAATCGTGACCGTTGGTTCCATGAAAAACGTGAATCCAATGGCTTAGGGTTTGCGACCATTTGCTTCTCCATCATTATGTTCTTTTCCTAAGGGTTTCTTTGGGATATATAAATATTCCCAAGTCACAGTAGTTTTATTCTTTCTTACACTTTTTTCCTCTGTATTTTCTTGTGGTAAAACCCTACAAAGTCTTTATTTTCATCATTTAAATGATAATCTCTTACTCAAGATGACTAGTGAGAGCCATAGTTCTTTTTGTACTACTGAGTAGGGCTGCTTACTGTAATAATCTTGGAGAAGCTTCTCCCCTTCCTACAACAATGCAACTAACCCCCATTGTCTAAAATGTAGTGGAATATTGGGTGAAGAAGTATGGTCTTGCCATTGACGATTATTCGGCCTCTCTTCATGATTGTGGGTGCAACTGCAGCAAAGAAGAGAATTGTCCTTCTTCACTAGGTTGGATTTGAGTGTCAAGAATTTAAGGGGCAAGTTTATTACCATGGAGTCAGGGGATGATGCCTTTAGGCAGAGTTGTACCCAGCATTCAAACCCTAGACCTAAGGCTTTTGCCTGCCCCAAAGGCAGCACCTCTTACCAATTGAGCTGCAGCTCAATTATCACTAGGAGGCTAGTGGTGGGTTTGCCTGCCCTGGCATCACATCGCCGTCGCCTAAGGGGGCGGAGTGTGACAGCAGGTCCATATCAATTGGTAAGGATGACCATACAGGTGTTGGCATGGCAGTTGGGGCTTTGCATTACTTGATTTCTAGGTGTCAACAAGGCGATCTTGTTGAAGTGGTTATATGAGTTGGAGAATCTGTCTGTTTTACAGATATAGTGTTATATCCCAATTTAGGGATTTGTAGTGTAATTTAGGGTTTTTATGATTTACAGAAAACTGAAAATTAGACAATATGAGAAATCAATCCTTAGGTATGATGCACTAAAGAAAGAATCAAACAGTTATTTCAATAGATTGATATTACGCACGATTAAAAGAAACAACAAGGAATAATCTTGAGAAGAAAAATCTCAATATTACTTAAAGCAATTGGTTGCAAAGGACAATACAATGTTTAAGATGACAAAAACTTTTACAACATCACCTTAATAACCCTTATATACTCCTACAAGTTGGGTAAGGGAAAATACGGAAAATAAAAAGATAAACAATTAAAATATGAAACAAATAGCAAAAACAAAGCATGGAATCACATTGATGATCACGACCGTAACTCAGCTTGCGATCTCTACAGTTGCAAAACAATGCTTCAGACAAAGCTAATCATGGTCATCTTCATTTTGATCACATGTGTGATCATGAGTGGGATACGAGCCGTGATACACTTGAATCCAAATTTTTCATGTTGATAACGAGATAACTAGTGCAATCATGGTTGTAAGTTAGATCACAGGCAAGATCACTGCTGTGATGGAAGGTGCCATTTACTTGTTTCTTAACATTCTCTAATGATGACGTACTCATGGACCTAGTCACGATCGTTATGGAAGGAGTGTTGCCATCACAAGTTGGATCGTTGTCGTAACGTGGGGCATTATCTTTGTTGTAACTTGAATTCTTAATTTGATTCTATCATCGCCCTTATCATGGGCTTGATAGGCAATTTGAATGAATTTTTCCTGGATTTGAGTGATTTCTCCATACTTAAACATACCACATCATGTTTATCACCAAAGTGCATCATATATTTGCTAAAGTACCCCAACTTATCTTCATATGGTTCATTCATAAAAAACCAATGAACTAAGTTCATCAAGTCTCTAGCTCTAACTCGAGTTATTGGTCCAAGTAAACTATGATTCCTGTCATCTCCCTTAGGCTCATGAACATTTGCCCTCAAATCTTAATCAAATTCATCTGGAACATATGTTGACAAATTTACATATTGAAAGTAGTTGAATTTCCTCTAGAATCATCTGTTAATTCAACTCTATAAGTATTCTCATTGTTCTTTTGAACTATCTTGAAGGGTCCATTAGCTCATGGTGTTAGTTTTTTGCCTCTCTTTCCTGAAAATCAATCTTTCCTAAGGTGAACCTACACTAAATCACCAGGATCAAATGCAACTCTTTGCCTACCTTTGTCTCTTCTCTCTTTCACTTTATCACCTTACCTTTGCAAGCAATTATATACCATTTGATGTAGCTATTGAATTTGGCGAACACATTCCAATCTACCTTGACTATATTCAGCAGTAAGAGCTTTAGGAAGCAACTCCAATAGGGTATTAGGATTGAATTCATAAATTAATTCAAAAGACAACTTACTTATCACACAATAGGCTGAGCTAGATGTTGTTGGTTCGGGTCTAGAATCGGAATTAGACCTGTGGGCGTCGATTTGGTTCTTGATTTTTGGTAACCATCGATTCCTATTGTTCGGTCCTGGTTCCTCTAAATCGACAATCGTGAATTAAAGAAAATAAAAAAAAAATCAATTAAATAATTGTACTTAATTTAAGTATGAAAAAAAATTATATAAAAGAACTTTTAAATTGAAATAAAATTAGGCATAATAATAATAATCATTGATATAGCCCATTAGTTAAAATAATTTTCCAATTATGTATTTATTTATATACAATCATTTACTCTTTTTTAGTTGTCGTATTAGCAATGTGGCAATATAAAATATTCAAGATATAGATAAGTTTTTAACATACAAAAACAAGCCTTAAATTGATTGTAAAGAAAAGTCCACTTTAATTAGAAGTCTATATAAACTTAATAACACATTATTTTAAATATATTTATTAATTATGTTATTAATAACAACACATTAAATGTCATGAATAAGAAATAAATTTTACTAATTCAAGCAAAAATAGATTAAGTTTTTGTTTTTAATTACAATTTTTTATAATTTTCTTTTCTTCTTTTTTTTTTTTTTGGCGTAGAGCCATATGAATCACCATGTCATGCGATTTTGGGTTGGAATAGGCTAGACCCATTAGAACCAACAAGTCTTTGGCCAGTTTAGACCCACCATCCCCAGACTGGATCCCAATTCAAGAACCATAGGTGATAGAATGGGTCGATTCTTGAAACCAACCCATAATGATGTCTAAACTAAGCAATTATAGGCAAATTCCATAATAGGCAAGCATAAGTCCCAATCCTTCAAATTCTTCCCAGTCGTGGCTCTTAATAAGGATCCTAAAGTTCTGTTCACAACTTCAATTTGTCCATCAGTTTGTAGATGGTAAGTAGTACTAAATAACAGCTTTATACCCAATCACCTCCATAAGGTCTTTCAAAAGTAGCTCAAAAACTTCATATCTCTATAAAAATTTGCGGAATACCATGTAGCTTGATTATCTCTTGCAAAAACAAACAAAAAATATATATCGCATCATCGGTTTTATGGTATAGAACAAAGTATGCCATCTTGCTAAACTGATCATTTATTACCATAACCGAATCATGTCCTTTTTTAGTTCTAGGAAGGCCTATAACTAAATCCGTACTTAAATCAACCTACGACATGGTAGGTATAGGCTATGGTATGTATAAGCCATGCAATTCACTTCTACTCTTGGCCCTCGTACAAGTAATGCATCTTTTAATCACTTTACTAACAACCTTAGCCATGCTAGGCTAATAAAAGTACTCCTTCAACACTTCAAAAGTACGATGGTTGCTAAAGTATCTAGAAAGTCCTGTACTATGCACTTTCCTCATAAGCATGTCTTGCATAGAACCATGTGGAATACATAATTTTCCCTATTAAAATAACTAGCCATCATCTATATGACAACCATCCATTAATTTCCCTTCACTATAAGCTACTATGATAGGTGCAAGGACATGATCCTCAAAATACTACGCCACAATATATTCAAACCCCAACAATTTATCCTGTATAGAACTCAAGAACACTTGTCTCCAAGATAATGCATTAGATAGTACATTAGTATTACCCCTCTAATACTTAATAATGTATGCAAATTTCTCCAAAAACTCAATCCATCTCACATGTCTCTTTGACAATTTACTTTGACCTCTTAAATACTTTAAAGATTCATGGTTAGAAAATATAATGAACTATTTAGGTAAAAGATAGTGTTACCATGTCGTAAGAGCTCAAATCAAAGAATACAACTCGTTGTTGTAGATGGGATAATTCAAGGCTGCTCCATGAAGTTTCTTACTGAAATAGGCAATAGGATGCTTCTCTTGCATAAGAATCGCACCTACTCCACTATTGGACGCATCACACTAAAGCTGAAAAACCTTGTTAAAATTGGGTAGCACTAACAAAGGCATCGAAGTTAGCTTCTACTTGATCAACTCAAAGCTTTGATTAGCTGCTTGATTCCATTGAAAAGGAATCCCTTTCTTCATCAAATCTATTGACGGCGCTACAATAATACTAAAATCTTTAATGAATCTCCTGTAAAAAGAAGCAAGTCCATGAAAATTCGAGCCTCAGACATGTTAGTAGGAATAGACTACTTAGTGATAGCATTAACCTTCTAATCATCAACATGAAAGCCTTCTCTAGATACAACATATCCTAAAAATATCACTTCATGTTGACAAAAAATACACCTCTTCAAATCTATATATAACTTATCCTTTCTCAGTACCATAAAAACCGAAGTTAAGTGCATAACGTGACTCTCCAAATCTAAGCTATACTACTAAGACGTCATCAAAATAGACCACAATGAACATTTGTAAGAACTCACTTAACACATAGTTCATCAATCTCATGAAAATACTAGGAGCATTGGACAAGCTAAAAGGCATTACTATCTACTCATATAAACAATGCTTGGTTTTAAAAGTTCTTTTGCATTCATCTCCAAGCTTTGTTCTTATTTGATGATAGTTGCTCTTCAAATCAATCTTGAAAAACAATTAGGCACCATGCAATTCATCCGAAATATCATCAAGGCATGGTATAGGATATTTGTACTTCATAGTAATGTGATTTATCGGCCTACTATCCACACACATCCTCCTACTACCATCCTTCTAAGGTATTAACAATGCTGACACCAAATATGGACTCATGCTCTCACACATAAGCCCCTTCTCTAGCAATTCATCAACTTGTTTCTTCAACTCATTATCTTCTTTAGGATGCTTTATAAGTTGGCCTATTAGGCAATGTAGTCCAAGTACCAAGTCCATTTGATGCGTAATTCCTTTCAAAGGAGGTAATACCTTTGGAAGTTCTTAGGAAAAACATCTGCAAATTGATCTAACAATTGTCGAACTTCATCCAGAACAGGTGAATCACTCTTTATCCCTAAAGCTGTCTCACATGTAATAAATCATCAATTTCCCATTAGTAAGTTCTTCTTCTGCTATTGTGTCAATAACAACAACTCCTTCTTAGGAGGATTTAACTCCCATGTCTGTTTCACAGCTTCGAACTATTGGAAACAATTTAATCACTTCCAATATGGTTTGCATTTTGATCAAACAACCAAAGACCCAAATAGAATATAAGATGCATTCATAGGCACTACATCACAAAGAACCTCATTAGTATAATGATTAGGTGGTAAATTATAATTGAAGGTCTCAACATTTGGGTGTAAATTCATTAGAGTTTCTTCAAAAGGGGGTCCCAATATTTTAGAGAAGTGGATCAATTCAAGTCTCCTTTGATACATGTTAATAGGAGAAAGGTATTCGGAGTTTTAATTAAATATTTTTCATGTTGACACGTGTCAATAAGTACCTGAATTAACCCACTTCTCCAAACATTGCGACCTCTTTTGAAGCGCTTGAAACATTGGAACCTTCTACTGTAATTTGCCCAATGATTAAGTAAAGAGATATGAGCCAATACTTATTTAGTGACATGAATAGAGCCCTTTTCATTGAGCCAATGCAAATGATATGGTTGTGGATGAGATGTAGTAGAATATTGTAACTTCTATACAAGTGCCATTGCCAGTATATTGGTGCAACTTCTGAAATCAATAATGGCCACACAAATAGCACCATTCACTAAGAAATTGATATGGAATATATTTTCTCTTTGTTTATGATCAATAGTTGATACCACACTCACGTTTCTTCTCACTATACCATTCAAAGGCACAATAACTCCAACTACTTGTCTAGTTGGCACTCCCTCCTCATCTTTCATCGGAATTAGAATAGCTACTCATTTCCGCTTTACCATCACTCTCTAAATAACCTTCCTAAGTATAAACAACATGTCTATTCAGACATTGGGTAGCCATATATCTATAACCCAAGCATTCAAAACATTTAACATCTCTAGTCTTCTTTCTAATAATACTATAATCACTTGACTTAGGAATTGACTTTCCCTTTTCCTCACTTGGCTTCTCAAAATTTGACTCACACTTCTCATCATTCTTATAACTACTAGTATTCTTCTTTTTATCATCAAACCAATAAGATTTCTGACTACTTTCAAATTTAGAAGAGTCATCTAATGATTTGTGATATATGCATTGTCTTTCAACCTTTTCCACCATTAACATCATTTCCTCTGAAGTATCAATCCTTTGAAGCTCAATAATATTCGTAATTTCATATTTCAATTCGATGATGAATTTAGCAATAAATCGATATGAAGTTTCCATAATTTGACTATGGACTGTAAGGATTTCAAACTCTTGAATATATTCCATCATGCTTTTACTCCCTTATCACAAAGTATGTAACCACATCAACAATTCTTAGCTGTAGTAATCTAGAACAAAATGTCCCTACAATAACTCATGCATTTCAACCGAAGTAGTAACATCATGCTCTCCATTCCTCCTCTTACTAGCTCATACATTCTTCTACTAATGTAATGCATTGCTGATAAGTCTATTTTAGATTGTTCTATTTATAAGAATTTAGAGTTAATTTGATACATTTTTGGATAAATTCCTATGAGTCTTATACTTCTATAGTTCCAATGTTTTTTTTCAGCTCTTAAAACCAAAAGAAGAAGAAGAAATTTTTTTTTTTTGAAAGCAAAACAACAATAACTATACAAAGCAGAACTTGGCCAAGCCCTACAAAGACCCATCAAGGGCAAAAGATGGGGTAAAACAAAGGCAAAAATGGTCTATCGTGCCCTACATCGAGCCATTGACATGATCATCGACTTCTATATTGAGGTGATCGAGCCTTGGACTACATGATACACCTTCTGGTCGTGCCACAACGTTGAGCCTTAGATTCACCCCGCAACTGAAGCTGGATAGAAATCAAACCTTTGAATAGAAAAGCACAGCTTGAATTGAGCTCAATGCTCAAGCCCTCGACAAATTCAATTTAACCTTCAGTTGAACCTAGACAAAAACTCGAGCTTCTCAGTAGAAGGCCATAGCTTAAGTTGAGCTTTAACGTCTAAGCAACATTTGAACGCTCGATCTACCACGCGAAAAGTGACTCTTTGAGCTGACATTTATGACACGTGTGTGAAAATAAAGAATGAATTCTGTTATAAAGAATCTACTACGTCAGTGAATAAAATTGTCATGATTTTAGTGTTTGATTCTATAAATAAACATGCAAAGGCATGCGATTTATATCAATATACACAAAGAATTATATGGATATTTTGTAACAAATTTTTAACGTAGTGTACAGAAAGAATTCTTGGGCAAAGGAAATGTTTTTTCTTACTTTAGAAATCTCGAAGTTTTCTAGGTAAATTCATTATAACCTAACATTTGTCTCTGCAAGACTCTGTGCTTAATTTGTAATTTTATCTTTAATTCCATATTATTTCTTCAAGAATTTGTGCTTAATGTCTGCTTCCACGGAGAAATAATAATTTAACTTAAGGTTTATGAATCAAAGACCTAATTCATTTGACTTCAAAGTGATTTAATGATTATCACTAATTATTTGTAATTAGTAGCTAAAACTTAAACTCATGGGTCTAAATGAGTGGTGCACCTTTTAGATGCATGTTTGATTTCAACTGAATAGATCGAGAGATCATTCTTTTGGATCAATTTGGGCTACTAATAGAGTTGCTCATAATCACTTTGAGAGAGGGATGATGAAACTTGTCTGTCGCTTATTTTTAAAATTCATTAGGTTGGTTTTAAAACAACAGATTCTTAAACTTTATGTAGATTTAGATTGCTGATAACTTGTGAAGAGATTCCAATGGTCTGGTCTTGATCTAGAGTTACTGACCTTGAGAGAAGCTTTAACTTACCCTAGTGAATTGACTGGGTGATACTACGCTTTTTAATTTTTAAATTCTATTATAAGCACAAAATAACTGGCCAGTAAACTAGGTCTGTATGTAACATACATTAATAGTGAGACCAAGTTGATCCATAGGGAGCTAATGACTAATTATTAGGTATTCGAATGTTTCCCTAAGCTAAGCTATCAAAGATTAGATTTTAGCTTAAGTATCTGATTGTAATTTAACTAAAAACTAAACTAATGAGCGAACTTGAACACTTTAGACCGAATGCTGTAGCAAAACAAATGAATGATCTGGGTTTAGGAGATGCTAAAACAATTAAGAAACATACAATCATATTTTCATTTGAATTTAATTGATGACTTAAGTTGATATTGAAATTGATTACTAAGGATTTAACCAAACTCAGTAGAACTCGCCTATCTCTTGGAGTAGTAAAATTCTAATCATAGCATAAATTATCTCGTCGAGGCATTGTATCTATAATTGTCATGTCCCAATGGGTAGCTTAAACGTGATAGCCCACCCTACACAATATTAAAACTTGAGAATGACTACTCTAGTCACTCGAAAGCTTTCATAACGGTACAAGACGTACATTCATAACAAATGGAGACCGGTGGAGTTATGCATTTTAAGATATTGGCAGCGGAACATTCAAAATGACACTTAATATATTTCATCAAAATATAAGGTTCTACAACTTCTACGAGGCATTCCCCTGATACAACTCCATAACAACATAGTCCTAAAATGACAATTAACTAAAGCTAGAAGATTTTAAAGGAAATCTAATATATGACTTCAAAACAGAATTCCTCAAAAAGCTTCTCAAATAAAGATTCTACCCGGATGATCAAGATGGTCTTGGATACGAAACAAAGGCCAGCAATATCAAAAGTCTATTGGGGTATAAGCATAACTAACCTAGTGAGATGTTCCTTACGTAAAAGTATTCATAACAGACATTCAACCAAGTTCATTAAACAAGCATATGAAATGCAACAACCATATGATCAAACAGTATATACGACTATCCGGTTTCGTATGTGTGATGGATTTACCCCTCCATCGGTGGTTAAGGAATGATTTGAATTGGGCCCCAAATGAGCTCCTTAAAAGTTGCGCGCGTCTTGGGGTTCCAACGAACTGTACTACTAGTCCCCGGGCTTTCCTTACCCAAAGTGAATGATCCGGCTCAGCTACAACTTGAGGCCGTATTCCCTGAACATCCTAAATCCTCAAGTTGTAGCTAGGCAGTTTACATCTCTGGTCCCACGCTGAGGAGTAGTAGTATAAATGCGAAATGATATTCTAAGTAATATGCATGAGTAATTTAGTGTATGAGGATTCCAATTTGACATTAATTCATTTAAAGCGATTAAGCAATAATTGCACACATAGCAATACATACATATAAACAATTATATCAATCACAGATCGGGATCTGATATACTTATCGTTCATTGATCACATATAATAATTCACATACATAATTCTCATGATATCCCACATGCATATCAAATTTATCTTTTCCTAACATCTAGTGCTCTATTCTATAAACATATGCGTGAATACATAAACGTAAAGGAAATTCACTCATCTATAGTGATCTTCTATGAGTCAAAGTAATCCCTGGGGAAGAGAAGATCTTGGTCACCGATACTTAAACAAAAGAAATACCCGAAATGAGTATTTCATCTAAGATTTACTCAAATTCTGTAATTCTACCTTATTGAATTCGTCAAAATTCGCATGAATGGAAATTCTAATTTAAAATGGCCATAACTTGCACATTTTAACTCGGAATTTCGAATATTATATACTGATTTCTGCCTACTCGAAAGGATCTATCCATTTATAAGGTTATTTTTTTTTAATCAAAATTCCACATTTCGAAACTCAAGTTTTCAAACTTTCATTCATCCAAAAGTCTTTATACCAAAATATAGATATTGATATAGTTGAAAAATCCTTTGAATATATATATATATATATATAGACTCATATCATAAGCATGAATTTAGTAAAGTTGTCCCAACAATGATTTTTGTAAAACAAGGTGTTCTAAAAGTTGGAAAAGTAATATTTTGGAAATTTTTATTTTAGCTTTGTTGGAAAAGTTCTTGGATTTATTATAAGTAAATATTTTCCTCTTTTTAAATTTATCTATCTTTTGAAAACATTTCATATTTTCTAAAATAATTTTATTTCTACAACTTTATTTTTTAGGAGTTAAAAATGTAGTTTTTAAATGTTTTCTTGATAGTGATAAAACTTTCTTAAAGTTCACTTGTTCTTAGTTTTTCCTAAAGTTAGTTCCATTTTAAAATAATAGTGTTCTTCTAACTTTATTTCCTTAGTAAGATTCATATTTAAAAAGATTTATTCCTTGATGATTTTGTAAAACTTATCTAACCTTAGTATGTTGATGAAAACTTTACAAATGAGTTTAAGAAAACTTTTGTTACACGAAGAATTAGTAACATTAAGTTTAAAGAAACTTTCTTATTTCATTGGTTTGAAAAAGAGAGTATGTGAAAATTCTACTTTATGTATTCTTTGATAAAACTCTAATGTACCATTATTTTTAAGACTTGTTATGAGTTTACTTAAATTTTTGGGAAAGGTTTGTGAAAGTAAAACTCTTAGCTTTTAATGAAAATCCTTTCTTTAAGTAACCAAAATTTATTTGAAAAGAGTTCATAAAAATGTTTTCTTTATATTTTTGTTGAGACAATATCAATATTCACATGCATGAACATGAATATGTAGTTATGTGAAATATAACATAATAAGATAAAATAAATGTAATAAGAGTATAATAGTAAAGTCAAGTATTAGGAACCTTAGCTTCATCAATGTATCTCGGGACTAAAAATAGACTAGTCCCAAAAAGAGAAAAAAAGAAAAGAAAGAAAATTATTTTGACTTGATAAGGATAAGTCTAAGACTAGTCTTAATAATAGCATGAAACAAATAAATAAATTGCAAAGCATAGAAATAAATAAATAACAAGTGAGCTTATATGCTCTAAAGAAATATACATAATACTATATAGAAGTTAAATTAGAGAAAATAATAATAACAATAACAACAACAACATAATAACAATAATAACATAAATGGAAAGTATGAACATGAACAAAAACAAAACATGAACATATTGTTACTTCTTTAACTCTTATGAGTCTAAGAAACATACACCAAGCTCATGCTAGGTTACATGAACATGATGAGTATGTGTAAGAAATTTTACCTAAGGTTATGTGTTTGTTGAAATGAAAAAGAATGGGTTGTAGTATTATATAGGAAATTGTTTCATGGAGAGAAGAGAGAATTTTGGAGAGAATTTCAGAAAGAGGTTTTGTGGAGTGATTTTGGTAGAGTTTTGATATGAAAATGAGTTGTGTGAAAGAATGAAAGATGAATGGGGTATTTATAGAGTTTTTGAGTGGAAATTAGATGTAATTAAATAAATTGAAAAAGAAAAACAATAGAGAGTGATGAGAGAGAGAGTGTGGAAGGCAAGGCTTGGAAAGAGAGAGAAAAATTGATTAATTTTGTTTTTTTGTAATAAAAAGAAGTAATGTGTAAAGTGTGACGTGATTAAAGTTGTATGTGGAAGGTAAATTGTAAGGTATAAGTATGATAGTGTGTAAGAGTAGAGTGTAAAAAAAAGTAGAGATAGTGAAATAGTAATGAATAGTAGAAATAATACTATGAATATTAGATTAGACAATTAAAATATTGATAGTAAAGAAAGTACGCGTAAATGGCTTATATATGATATTTTTAGTTACCGAAAAATTCTAAAACTGATATTTTTGAAAACCTTATATTTTTACGAGTCTAATGGTGTTGTCAGAATATTTTCACTATCCAGTGTACCAAGGCATGGTTTTTGAAAACTGATCCCGTTCGGATCCGAAAGACACTTGAAAAATGTGAATATGACATTTTTAAGCTTTCCTATATTATTATGAACCATTATCCACAATTATCTCAATTTTTTTGTTTAGGGTTTAAGAAACGGGATTATCGAATCTAGATTAACTAGGCTAAACATAGAACTAGGTTAACTTTAAGGTTCTGGTTTGACTTCCGGTTCTAGGGTATATTACATTACCCAAAAATCTAGGGGCTTACAATAATTTCAGATAAATAATAACTCCCTCACACCGAAATTACTACTCTAGTTAAAATCACAAATCAAGCACTGCGCCAAGTGACTCAAAATTATAATCATAATCGCATTAGGTAAGTGAGTTCATGAATTTCATAAAAAATTGCATATCCCTATGACAAATCTCTTTCAAAAATCCAAGTGTGTTCTTATGGATTATCGAATCTCTCCCGAGTACCTCTAACCTTAATCTATCCAATCAATATGGGCTCGAAGCTAATCAAACAGATCATAAACAACAACAGTTAAATTCCTAAATAATCAAATAGCAACATCAAAACAAGTCAATTGATCTAATCCATCAAATCCATCAATGCATATTCACAAATACACTAAGCATGGCATCTCAATCATATAATCAAGCAATAGACAGGCACTAAAAACACCTTAAAGGGAATTTCATTCATCAAAGTCTTCAAGTCCATAAACCCAATGAATGAAGCATTGCTTGATCAGATACAAAAGCCTAAAATCACCTTCAAATGTTGCTAGAACAATAAGGTTTTATTGCCCTAAGATTGAACACATCACCTTCATGTTTTGATAGACCTCTCTTGCCTAGGGTTTGTTCTTTTCTTCTTGTTCTCCTTTTCTCTCCCAAAAATTAACATAAGATATTGAGATAAGAAAGAGTAATGCACGGAGATATACTGACAATTTTTCATTGTACGCCAACGGCCTTGATTTTGTAATTGTGGGCCTTTATTATAACTTTAATTTTCTGATAGCAATAGCATGTTTACGCAGGCTCAAGGCTGGCAGCCTTGAAGTCACAGTATCCGATGTACGTTGTTGGCTAGCAACTCTCTGTTTCTACACCGGCAATATTAGAACCCATGCTAAAGTTTTTGGTTCTATGAACATTCAACACCGGGTAAAAGCCGATGGCGTTGAATTCAGAATTGCTGGTGTACAAATTAGAAAATCAAAGCTATTGTATTCTGCTATAAATGCTAGCGGTGTTATGGTTAGCTTTAATGTTTTCGATTCTGTGGACAGTTGACACCACCTCAAAGCTGGCGGTGTAAGTCAACCTAGCTTGTCATGCCCCAAAGGGTACCCTAAACACAACAGTCTGTCACACTCGATGTTTAAACTTAAGTATAACAACCTTAGTCATCTCATGTGTGTAGACAATGGGTGTAAGGCTTACTTTCACTATGTAGGGAACCTTACTTTGAATCGAAATAGCTTAAGAAGACATACATGAGCGATAAGAATATAAATCATAACAGTTATACCCAAACTTGGTCTATTACAAAGATCTAAGGGGGCATACCCCTGTTAACATATTAAGAGTCTTTAGGGTCTATAATAGTCTCTTACAACGACATATATGTATAATTAAGGGGATCTAACTAGAAGTCTATGCCTAACATCTAGGTCCCGACTTCTCCAAAAAGCTCCTTAAATTCCAAAAGCTGTACCTGAGAAAAATGGCCTCTTGGAGATAGCCATAAATAATCATATTACAACAGAAAACTGTGAGGATATAAGCTTTCAAGCTTAGTGAGTTTCACTTCCAAAAATTAAATACTTAATCCAACAATAAGGCAAGCAAGTTATATTAAACACTTATATGAAATGCACAAGCATGTGAGCATACAATACATAAGACTTTCCGAGAGTCCTATGTTGAATGGATTTACGCCCTCTAGTCGGGTTAGGTGTTTCAGGTCTTACGACCATAGATTTCAATTTTACTCTCATTTATTAAGTGTTTGTTTTAGGTGCTTACTCACTCGTTAATTATGTAGTTGATTCAAGTGCCTACCCCACTTTTATTTTAATTTAGGCAACCCTACGTCGATAATCCGAGTTTTCAGGCCTACCCGTTGCCTAGCTATTATGCCTTTTTCCCATAAAGGTATAACAACAAATGTAATGTGACTCAATATATATTATGCATGAACAATTTAGTTATGTAGTCATGGCATAATATTTAAGTGAATTATAGGCGATCATAGAGATTTCAAACACTTCAATTCTATACTAAATCATACAAATATTTATAGTAGTTCCCATTTCGATATTCTTATCATCAATTCAACCAAGTGGAATTCACATGCACATTCCAATTTTATCTTGTCCCAATTCTAATGCCACTATCATTACAAGTAAAATCATAAGCATGTAATTTAAATAAAGTGAACTCACTTTGCCACGGCACGAAATTCCTCTTAATCGTAATAATCCTTAGGAAGGTCTAGTTCATCTCCCAAGTCTCCTAACAAAAGAAATACGCCCAATGAGTATTTCTATGAAGTTTAAATGAAACTTATTAATTCTATTCTAACAAGTTCGTCAAAGTTCGCCTAAGAGGAAATTCCAACTTAAAATGGCCATAACTTGGTCATTTTAACTCGAAATTTCTCATATTATATACCGATTTCTACCTATTCGATGAGAGCTATCCATTCATAAAGTCATTTTCATCAAAAAAGGTCCTTTTTTCATGAACAGGAGGGTACGGAATGTTATATGAGACTCCCAACCCACAATCAAATACTAATTTCAATCCAAGTATCATTCAAAAGCTTTGATAGATACTTAGCTATCATTATATCATAAAAGACTCTTTTATATACATATATAACTCAATATAACCCATGATTCAGAAGTTTTGATCAATCTATTTCCTTATGTACTTAGACAATGTTTCATGGGGTTTGAAAGACATTAATTTCTTAAGCTTTGTTTCTACCAAGTATATTATATGTGCATGCAATATCTACAAGTTATTATTATGAATGACATATGATCCATTTATATGCATATTCTTGATGGTACTTGATTAAAAAGAATTTTTTTTGAAAACTTTTACTTTGCAAAATTTTTAAGAACACTTGGCTGAGGAAAACTAGCTTTATTTCTTTGAATATCATTCTTATGTTTACTAAGATAAAACCTTGATGTCCTATATGCCTAATACTTCATTATCTTAATAAAATTCTTCATTTGGGAGTTGGAAAATAGATGTTTAAGTAGGGGTTTTACTTAGTTACGAATTTTACAAATAATTTTTAGGAATGAAAACATTGTTTGATCTATATTTTGAAATCTTTCCTTGTTTTTAGGATTATGCCTTGATAAAATCCACTCATTCTTGTCAAAATTAAGTCTTTATTACCTCTATTCTCTAAAGCTTTTATTTTTCAATTAAAATCCTCATTTTGGCATTTGAAAATAGGTTTTTAAGTGGGGATCTTTTCTAGATCCGAATTTTGCTAAATTGTTTTAAGGTTATTTCTTGGACAAAACTCATTTAATCTTTCTAAAATCAAGTCCTAACTAAACCTACTCCCTAAGGCTTCCATTTCTTTAATAAAATCCTTGTTTTTGGGTTGGAAAATAGGTGTTCGCATATCAACCTTTCCTTATTACGAATTTCAAGTTTGTTGTTGGAGTTGAGACAAGGTTCTAACTTATCTTTGGTATTTTCCTTATTTTGAAAATATCTCTTAGTAAAACTAGATTTAACTCATCAAAATCATGCCTTTAAGATACCTATTTTATAAACCCTTCATTCTTTATATAAAATACTCATTTCGGAGTTGGAAAATTGGTTTTTAAAATAGGGTTATTTTTAAATCCGAATTTCCAAAAATCATTTTTGTTGAAACAAAGATAGATCTTGAACTTTTTAACATATTCTTACTATTATCATGCTCCGTCGAGTCTTTTATGTACATAAGCCAAAAAAGCAATGGCATTTATATACTCAAAACAACTAGATCTAATATATCATGCAAGTCATGAATGCAAATGCAACATCAACATTATGTAGATGAGGTTAATAGATGAATACATGTACAAAATATCAATAATAACAACATAAAACAATAATATAGCAAAATAGTAGTAAAACAACTTAAATATCAAGATCCATGGCATTGTGATGGCAAGAACCTCATGCTTAAGTGTTTCTACATCCTTAGCATAAAGCTTATGGGGATTTTTAGTGGAACCACACATGTATGATCTTGCCATTACATGTTTTATTGCGGTAAGATTTAGATCTATTACCTATTAAATATATGGGTAAGAAAACTTGAAGAAAAGAAGCGTGTGTACGCGTGTGGGGAGAGGGTCATGGCACAAAGCGGAGGGGAAGAGAGGAGAAAAAATATTTTGCAAGAGTTTGTTTAGTGAAAAAGAGAGAAAAATTTAAATGAGATAGGTATAAAGGGGTTTATATAGGGAATTGGATTAACGTTTGTGTAATTAATAAATTGAAAAAAAAATAAAACAAATTAGGAGTGTGTATGTCACGCCCCGAGGGGTACCCTAAACGTGGCAGTCCGCCGTACACAATACTAAAGCCTAGGAATGACTACCTTAGTCATGCAAAGGCTTCCATATTATGTACAAGGCGTACATCACAACAAGGGACGCATCGGAGTAGCGCAATTTACATTGATAATAAATAAGTAACAAGGCAAGAGAATACTTAATATAAAACATAACATATCACATTTCAATTCTTAGGGCATATTCTTCTGTTATAAATATACGTCTCTAGCACATATAAAGAACCTTACAAATTTCTTCATCGTATGATTCCATATCCTTAATCATCCGTCCATGACTTCCTTAATGTATGATCTCAAATTTAATCCACGAATATACCTGTTTCAACAAAATCTATAGGGGTATAAGCTACAACTAGCTTAGTGAGATATTCCTTTTCATTCGCACCACATTTTCAAACAAGTTTATTTATTTAATCACACATATGCTATGCATACAATGCCAATCACATGATTACACGAATATATATAGTCGTCCGGAAACCATATATAGAACGGATTTACCCCTCCGTATCAAAGGTTAGGGAATCGGGGTTGAAGGTCCTCGACCTTCTACTGCTAGTCCCCAGGTCCTCACCCACAGCGTTCGGTTGGCTCGGCTCCGAACCTAGAGTCGCTTTCCCCGAGCGATTTGGATTCTCCAGGAAGGAACATGGCCCGTGGCACCGCACGATCACAGCCAATCCAACTCTACGCGTAGGAGTAGCAGCCTTCTGAAATAGATGTGACTCGATGGATGCTATGCGTGAACGTTTTATTGTTCTTAGGTCAAACCTTATTAAGGTTTATTAGGGGCGATCAATCAATTTAGCAACAATAAACAATCATACAAGTAAGTAAACAAAATTATTTAAACAAGCAGATCGAAGTTGCGATATTCTTAATTCTCATTCACGCATAAACATAGAATCATATATAATCCCGAAATCCCCAAATATATTCGTTTTTATCTTTTCTTAGTATACTAATGCTACTACATTACAAGCACAAGCAAGGTAACGAAATTAGAAGGAATAACTCACTCGTCCATTTCGCTATCTTCTTAGTCGTAGAAATCCTCGGGTAGGGTATTCCGTATCCTTCGTCACCTAGACAAAAGAAATACCCGGGATAAGTCTTTCATGAATTTCTATCTTGGAGATTCTAAACTTTACTTAAAATTCGTGGTAAAATCGTATAAGAAGAAATTCCAACTTAAAATGGCCATAACTTGCTCATTTTAACTCGGAATTTCGCATACGATATACCGTTTTCTACCTATTCGAAAAGTTCTATCCATTTCTAAACTTATCTTGGTCATAAAAGGTCATTTGGGTTCCGAAAACGTCAGGTACAGATTTGAAACGAATTTTCTAAACTTTTGCAAAAATCCACTTTCTATCTCAACTTCATTTAAAGAAAATCCTTTTTGTAATAATATAAATATACATTTGATAAACACTTTTGAATATATAGGTATGCTCAATTTATATGCAAAAATCCCAATGGTAGTGTCTCAATAATTTATTTCATAAGACAATTCATTTAAACTTTAGCTTTGAAAACTTTCTTTCAAGTATTTAAAGAAACTTTATATTTTTCTTAGGTTTGTTATAAATGAGTATAATCTTATTTTATTTTTCTTCATTCCTCTTTTCCAAAACAAGAAAATTCCCTTTAACTCTAGTCTTCATAATTTCATTTCTAGTGATAAATGATTAATTTATCAAAAGTACATTAAGTTGTCGAAATCCTTTTCATAATTTGTTTATTTAAGATGGTCTTAGAAATTGAGCCTTGCTTTTCTTATATTCATTTCTAAAATATAAGCTTTTACTTTCCAAAACTTGTTCTTTCATTTCTTTTGAAAAGAATCATCTTTTATTGATAAAACCCATCATTATAAATCTTACCTTATTTATATTCCCTTGAAAATTAGTTCCTTCTTTTAGAAATTTGAAAATCATTATTTTTCCTAAGTGGGTTCATAACTTGATGAGTTGATTTTTGTCTTGACTTTGAAAACTAGTTTGTTCCTTAGTTTAGAAAAGAATTTAAGTCTTAAACTTTCGATATTAACGATTTATTTTTCTAAGAACTTAGATTACCATAAAATACAAAGAAAATATTTATTTCTTACGTTTTCTTGATAAAACTATCTTTGTTATTTAGGAAAAGAGAAAACTCCATTTCTATGTTGTTGATAATAACTTCATGATTTTGCGATAAATCATATGATTGAAAACTTAGCTTTGAGTTCATTTAGTAAAACAAAATTCTATTTTTGATTAGTTGAGACATTAACATTACGCAAATGCAAGTATAATGAGCATATAAAATAGTAAGAACATAAGAAAATACTAGAAACAAATAATGAGTAAGAAAATAAAATATCAAGCATTGGGAACCTTAGCTTCATCAAGGAATCCCGATCAAGAATTGGAGCCTTAGCTTTATCAAGGCATCCCGGGACTAAGAATGGACTAGTCCCGAAAGATTAAAATAATAAATAAAAGATTGTTTTGACTTGATATGGACAAGTCTAAGACTTAGAAAGACTAGTTTAATATAACATAAAACAATAATTGCATAACTTGAAAGTAAATAAATAACAAATGAGCTTATATGCCCTAAATAAATATAATATACTATATATTTTATATATAGGCAAGATCAAAATATAAACAAGTAATAAATGAAAGTATATATATTCATGAAAGTAGTTTCATGAACAAGAACGAACATGATCTTAATGTGGTTTTCTTTAGTTTTTTTCAACCTAAGAAACAACATCAAAATCATATAGGTTACTTGACATAAAAAGAATAGAATATGAGTTCTTCATTACCTAAAATGGATAAGAAGAAAAGAAGGATTGCTTGAAGGCTTTTGGTAGTGATATGTAGTGAGGCTTTGAAAGAAACTTTCTTTGATAATGGAAGAGGGGGTTTCTTTTTACAAGAGTGAGTTCTTGTAAGATTATAGAGAGGAGTTTTTGGAGAGGATTTTAGCATAGTTTCTTTGCTTTGGAATGTTGTGAAGAAATGAGAAGGAAGAGGTGGTATTTATAGAATTTTGTGGAGGGATTTAAGAGGTAATTAAATAAAAGAAAATAAATAAAATAGATGTAGAAGTGAGAGAGAGTGCGCCGGGTTTTGGGCATGGGGGGCCATTTTGTACAACTTTGATTTAATTTGGTGTAATAAAGAAGTAATGTGTAAGTAGTTTATGTGATTAAAGTTGTGTTGGAAATGAAAAAAGTAAGAAAATAGATATGTAGGTGTAAGAAAAAGTAGAGATAGGTGAATAGTAATGAATAGTAGAAAAAGTACTATGAATAGTACTAGACAATTAAAGTACGGTTAGTAATAAAAATACGCGTAATAATGCGATATCTGTAATTTTTAGCTACGAAAAATTCTAAAACTGATATTTTTGGAATCCTTGTATTTTTACGAGTCTATTGGTATAAACAGAATATTTTTAATATTCCGAGCTCGGGACACGCTTTTCGAGAACCGATCCCGTTTGGGTCCGAAGGTCACTCGAATTCGCGAATCTGATATTTTTATGTTACCTTACGTTATTACGAACTATTCTAGGCTATTTACTTAATTTCGTTTTTAGGGTTTGAAAACGCGGGATTGCGGATCTTAACTACTAGGGTTCGTTATAGGCTTGTTGACTTTTAGGGTTCCGTTTTGAATTCCGTTTTCATCGAGATATTCGTAAGATCGTATATAATTTTCGAGTCTTGAGCGTTTTAGAATTTTAGCTCGAATTTATGTTTTATTTTATTTTATTTCATTTGTGATTATTTAATAGTTTTTAGTTCTCGGAATCATTTAACCGAGTCTAGGTTTATGAGTTGACTCGATTTGACTTTTGTGGAAAATTTGGATTTTGTGTTTTTAAAATTTTACTGAAGGAATTAGGACTTTTTGTCTCGTTGTTAAGCGGTATTTGGATCTATTGTTTCGATTTGCTTTTAGAATTGGGGATTATTTTAATCGACGTACGGACGTTGATTATATCGGTAATTGGACTTTATATTTTATTTCAGGGGTTTCGTTTTCTCAAGATTGAGAGAACTCGTTTTTGTTCTTATTAAATTTTTAACTAGTTCAATTTTAGGGTTCGTTTCGGTATTGACTCGGTCTAGAATTGAGTTTTAATCTCAAGTTGATTTTTCGGGTCTTTGATTTTATACTTCTAAAATTATTTTTAAGGATTATGAAAATTTTTGGGGGTTTACAGTGTACGAAAGGGAGGGGGGAGGGCGGGGTGCAGTTTGAAAAAGGGAGAGAGAAAGAGTTGTGTGATTTGTTTTGTGTAATAAAATTCAATTTAATAAGTAATTTAACTAATAAAATGTATTGGAAAAGTAAATGTAAGGAAAATGATGTAAGATTATAAGAATAGGTTGTAAGGATGTAAAAATAGGGCATGGGTAGTTGTATTTGTGAATAGTATGATTAGAAATAAAAAAGTAGATTAGACAATTAAATTACCGGTAGTAAAGAAAATACGAGTAAAATAACAATATCATATATTTTTAGTTACCAAAAAATTATATGACTGATATATTTGAAAATCTTATGAAATTATGAGTTTAACGGTACTAATGGTATATTCTTGGTATCCCAAGCCTCGAGACACGCTTTTCAAATTCTGTATCTGATTGGATTCGAAATAGGCCAAAAATTCACTAGTATGATATTTTTAAATATCCTAATATTATTACGAACCAATCTATACTCTTCACTCATATTTTGACTTCTCGGTTTAAGAACACGGAATTACCGAACCTAAATTGCAAGGGTTTCTAAGGATTTGTTGACTTAGGATTTTCGGTTGATTTTTTGGTTTAGGTTTTAACCTCGAAATTACCCTAAAAATGTTGGGCTTATAATCTACTCCTCTTAAAGAAAGTTTTGTCCTCAAAACTTCGAAAACGTACCTGATTCCTCAAACAAATTGGGGTAATTCTGCCGCATCTCGCTTTCCGCCTCCCATGTTGCCTCCTCTTACGAGTGATTCCTCCAAAGAACCTAACATATTTGATTTCCTTGTTCCTTAACTTTTGAACCTTTCGATATAGAATCTATACCGGATGTTCTTCATAACTGAGGTTCTCTTTCAACAACACCAATTCCAATTCCACAACTTGATCCGGGTCAGCTACATACTTTCGAAGAACGAAGATGTGACAAAAATTGTGCACTCTAGACATATTCGGTGGTAAGGCAAGGAAGTACGTCAACTCTCCAACTCCTTCAAGTACTTCAAATGGACCAATATACCGAGGGCTTAACTTTCCTTGTGAGCGAACTTGGTGAATACTCTTGATAGGGTTTACCTTTAAGTACACATGATCTCTTGTTTGGAACTTAAGAACCTTCCTTTTCAGATCCGCCCAACTCTTTTTTTGATCTTATGCCTCATTCATTCAATGTTGGATGACTCGTACCTTATCAGCGACATCTTGTACAAGATTTGGCCCAAGGACCAATTTCTCCACATCATTCCAAAACAGCGGGGATCTGCACTTTCATCCATATAAAGCTTCATAGGGTGGCATTTTAATTATCGAGTGATAACTGTTGTTCTAAGCAAACTCCACTAAGGGTAAGTGTGCTTCCTAACTTCCTTTAAACTCCATCACACACGCTTGAAGCATATCCTCTAAGGTTTATATGGTTCGCTCAGATATCCATCAATCTGAGGATGCTATGCCATGCTAAAGTACAACTTAGTTCCCATACACTTTTGCATGCTCCCCCAAAACTTGGACACAAATCTTGGGTCTCGATATGATACGATCCTGGCTGGTACTTCATGTAAACGAACGATTTCCTTTATGTAGAGCTTTATCAATTTATCCATAGAATAAGTCATACTTATTGGTAGGAATTGAGCAAACTTGGTTAACCGATCTACTATAACTCATATAGCATCATGCCCCAATGGTGTTTTTGGCAACCCACACATAAAGTCCATGGAAATCTAATCCCACTTCCATTCTGGTATTGGCAAAGGCTTTAGTAATCATCCTGGCCTTTGATGCTCTACTTTCACTTGCTGGCAAATTGGGCACTTCAACACAAATTCGGCCACATCCCATTTCATTCCTTTCCACCAATAATGTCCTTTGAGATCTTGATACATTTTCGTTCCTCCTGGGTGTACCGTATATCCAGAATTGTGAGCTTCACTCATGATCTCCTTCCTCATCTCCTCATCACCCGGCACACAAAGTCGTCCCCTCATCCTTATTACATCCTCTTCATCTACCATGAAGTTAGTGTATTTTCCTTCTTGAACTTCCTTCTTTATTCTTTGTATTATCTCATTGTAGCACTGAGCCTCCTTGATTCTTTCCACTAAAGTGGGTTCCATTACTAAATTTGCTATTTCCACCTCGGTATTTCCTCCCATGAACTCGATGTTTAATCTTTCAAATTCCTTTACTAACTCCTTTTGTTCGGTGAGCAAAGCTGCAACTTCTCCATGATTCTTTCAACTCAAGGCATTGTTAATTGCATTTACTCTTCCCGGATAATAATTAATCCCTAAATCGTAATCCTTGATCAACTCGAGCCATCTCCTTTGTCTCATGTTCAACTCCTTTTGTGTGAACAAATACTTAAGGCTCTTATGGTTGGTATAGATATCGCACCTTTGTCTATAAAGATAGTGCTGCCATATCTTTAAGGCGAACACCACTACGGCTAGTTCCAAGTTATGTGTAGGGTAATTTTGCTCGTGTGGCCTTAGCTGTCGCGAAGCGTAGCAATCACTTTCCCATCTTGCATGAGTACACATCCGAGACCATTTCTCGATGCATCGCCATGAACTATGTAGGGCTTCTCGGGATTTGGTGGAACCAAGATTGGAGCGAAAACAAGCCTTTGCTTAAGCTCTTGAAAACTTTGGTCTCTCTTTTTCATCCATATAAACTTCTCATTCTTTTGGGTTATTTGGGTCAAGGGCTTAGCTATCTTGGAAATATCTTTAACAAACTGTTAGTGATTATGCCCTAAGCCAATTACTAAGTATTGTTATTTCATGCACTTGAGATCAATCATCAATTAGTGATTTAATTTTAAAAATCCAATGGGAAGAATAAATAAATTATTCTTATGAATAATAATTTACTATCACTACCAACCTTAATAAGATTAGGGGCATTATTGTCAGTGTAAAATACTGACATAATATAAATAGGTGTGATAACATCTCATTAGGGTTAAGACTTTTACTGTCACATTTGATGGCAGAGAAATTCTATAACCCTAAAAGAGAAACACAAGAAAGCAGGATTCTTCTCAAATAATCTAGAAGCGTTTTAGATTGTGTGTCACGCCCCGAGGGGTACTCTAAACGTGGCAGTCCGTCGTACACAATACTAAAGCCTATGAATGACTACCTTCGTCACACAAGGGCTTCCATACTATGTACAAGGCGTACAACACATTAAGGAGACACGATCGAAGTATAGCAATTCATATTGATATAAGTTATACAACAAGATATAAGGAATGTAACTAACTTCAAATATAATCGATTACACTTCTTAGGGGCATACCCCGTTAAAATTCCCAACTTCAACCTTAAACAAAAGACATATATAGAATCTCATAGGTACTACTACATAAGACCTATCATAACACAACTTCACTAAACCTGACTAAGGCCTTCTCGTACACCGCTTCCTTATTGGAAGCTCAAACTCATACTCGGGTTTCTGATATCTCGGTCTTCGAGTCGTAATCTTAAATCAACCTGTAACATTCAATAACTGTGGGAGGGTAAGCTACACTAGCTTAGTGAGTGAGAACTTCCATAAATCACGCATCCAACAATCAATCAAGCAAGTTATTTAATCAATCATATGAATGCAACAAACACATGAATCATACAAAACATATGATCAACCGGAAATCATATGTGAATAGATTTACGCCCTCTATTCGGGGTTAGCAGATTCATGACTCCCGGTACGTCGTTCCGTCTTCGGGTCACGGTTACCCTCACATAATATTCCGTCTTCGGGTCACGGTTACCCTCCCATAATATTCCGTCTTCGAGTCACGGTTACCCTCACATAATATTCCGTCTTCGGGTCACGGTTACCCTCACATAATATTCCGTTTTATGGATACCGGATAACTGAAACAATATGCTAATGCTCCATCCCCAACGTGAAGTGATTATGTCCATATTAGTTTATCATTCCAATAGTCATTATTCCAATTCTTAAGTGATCAACCAATTACGCAGACAATCAATAATATAGCAATAAACATTCATCATTAATCACCCGGTTTCGATATTCTTAACACGGTTTGCTCAATACATCATCAACACATACTATAACCCCATAATTACCCATCATACATTCCATTTTATCTTTGCTTATCAATCTAGTGCGACTAAATTTACAAGCACAATCAGGAACGTAATAGGAAGTAGAAACTCACTCGGCCATGGACTCCGTTCTCTAATCGTAGTAGTCCGGTGGCAAGAAATCCTCCGATCCGAATTCCCCTAAACGAAAGAAATACCCAAATGAGTACTTCATACTACAATCTAATCCCAACTTATCAAATATAACTCTTTAGTTCGTAATTTTCGTAACAAGCAAAAGTTCCAACTTAAAATGGCCATAACTTGGTCATTTTAACTCGGAATTTCGCAAATTATATACCGATTTCTATCTACTTCGAAAGATCTATTTAATAATATATCTAAGTTTTGAAAATGTTACAGCTTCGGAACAAGCCGATCAGTTCTGATCAGTAACGAATTCACTTTCGAAAATTTGTTTTTGTGAATGTTTGCGATGTTTCTAAATCATAGATCAAATGTAAATACAATATGGATGATTTACTATCATGGATGACATGTTATGATCTTCCTATACGTATGTTCTTGTTGATATTTATTTCAAGAAATTCCTTAGAAGATTTTAAATTCATAAAAAGTCAAGAAAACTTAGTTAAACTAGAATAATTTTGTAGTCTTGAGTAACTACACTTGTTTTAGGAAAATTTCATAGTGAAACCTATTCATTCTTGTTAAAACTAAGCCTCAACTAAATATATATCTCAAGGCCTTCATTTCTTGATAAAAATCCTTATTTTAGACTTAGAAAATAGGTGTTCAAGTAGGAGCTATCTCTAAATCCGAATTTTGCAAGATTGGTTTTTAAGTGATTTCTTTTAAGGAAAACTCATTTATTCTTTTGGAAATCAAGTCCCCACTAAACCTATACCCTAAGGTCTTCATTTCTTTGATAAAACTTCCATTTTGAGTTTGAAAAATAGGTTTTTATATCTCATCTTCCCCTAGATACGAGATTCATGCAATCTTACACAAGATCAAATTTTCTTATCTTGTAAATATCACTTGTTTAACAATTTCCTCCTAGTATATCCACCATCAATTTATTAAAATCACTTCCCTATGATATCTATTCCATAAGCCCTTCATATTTTAGCTTAAAACTTCATTTTGGGGTTAGACAATATGTTTTGAAAATGGGTCTTGGTTTGAATCCGCGAATACAAATTTTATTTTTGAAAATAACATTTGAAAATCACCTTTGATTTTTACAAAATAAAGTCTTGATGATATCTACTCCTTAAGGCTTCATTTTCTCAACTAAAACTTCCATTTTGAGACTTGGAAGGGGGTGTTTAAATTTGAGCTTTGCCAAGATACGAAAATTAAAGTTCTCATTTGTGTTCAAAACCAAGATCTACATTTATATAGGCATCAACTTCATGCATACAACCACATTATCCATATACCAAGATTTTACATAACAAATACTAAGAACAAGTCTTGCAAAAGTGAGGTCTACACATTATAACAACAAAAATAGAAATAACAAGATAAGCAAGGATCAAAGTGAGTGTTTCATGTTCTTGGCATCATCATCCATTGCTCATAGGCATTATGGAAGGTCCTTTGATGCATGAAACCTCTTTATCATATACCTATACCACCAATGGAGGCTTAAGAAGGATGTTTCTTAAACAAGCTTCAAGAAATGAGTGTGGAGGCCTTCTTTTCCTATGGGGGCAGCAAGACTTCAAGAACAAAGGAGGCAAGAAAGAAAGAAAATAAGAGAGTATTTTGCCTAGGGTTTGTAAAGAATAGAAGGAGTGAATATAAGAGACTATTTATAGAGAGATGAGAGAGGCTAAAGAGAGTTAAATGAAAGAAAGGAAAAGAAGCAAGGGCAGCAAGAGAAGGGGGGGGGGGGGGGGGGGGGGGGGGGGGGGGGGGGGGCTGGCGTGAATCTAGGGGGAAGAGAGGGGATTTAGCTTGGTTTTGACTTGAAGTTGAAATGTAACTTGTCTTCCACATGTGATTAACTAAAAGGAGCTTTTAAATCATTAAATAAATGAAAATAATAAAAGAAAAATGGCAGATTTGGGGGCTTGTTGCAGCTGCCATGGAGTGTTGGAAGACATAAATAGTACAAGGTGTGGTGTAGAAATCATTACAATAGTGTACAAAGGTATGGGTCACATGTATGTGTCTTATTATGAGATTTTTGAAAAGAGAGAAATAATTATAAATAAAAAAAATCAATGGCAGAATTTTAATAATTAAAATGAAATAATTAATTAAATTATTTTAGTAATTTATCAAATAAGCTACCGGTACGGTCAAATTACGCTTATATAAGCTATAACTGATATTTTTAGGAGTCGAAAAATTACGAAACTGTAATTTTATGATTCCTTATAAAATTACGAGTTTTATGGTGTTGACGGAATATTTTTACTATTCCGGTCACCGGGACAGCTTTTCGAGGCAGTACCCGATCAGGTCCGAAAAAGGTTAATTTCGATCCAATCTGATACTTTTTAGTTATCTTATATTATTATGCACTATTCCAAACACTAAACTCGTTCTTAAACTTCTAGGATTAAGAACTCGGGATTGCCGGATCTAAACAACTAGGATTTTGGGCTTTCGGTTGACTAAGGCCAGGGCTTGCCAACTTAGAAACTGAATAGTTTTATTCATAATTCATATTTTCTTATAACATTAATTCTTTGATGATCTATCTAGTATTAACAGTTCTCGAGATTATTTAAATTGATTTATTGTTTTGAAAATTTATCGCATTCGTTATCGGATAGGGTTTTCTCGATTCGTACCGAATATTGGTTATTGAGACAATTTTTGATGAAATTGAGTCTAAGAATTTATTAATGCCTTATGGGGATTATTTATATTGTTTTAAAGGTTTATATTGCTCTGACTTACGAGTTTTGATTCGTCGAGTGATTTGATTGGCTTAAAGATTTCATAACTGGATGAGTGTTGAACTTTCGTTTTGCTTTCAATCTATGGTACTTCAACTTAGGGTTTAATGATTGAATTGATTATCATAATAATAATTAGACCTTCTTCTTAAGGTTATGGGATTTTATTCCCGATCTGTTTTATGATTTTCGAAGGTTTGGTTTGTCTATTAGAGCTTTCATTATAATCTTATCTTTCAGGATCATTAATTTGTTTATCGATTAATTGTGTCAATTAAGCTTACTTAATCGTGCCAAAGCCTAACTATGAAATGGCTTTGGTGAATTTTAAATTACTCAAATTATTGTTGTGGTAATTGAGTTTCCATATTATCTTGATTTCCGAGTGAAAAATCAGATGAACTAATTATCTTACGTAAGAATTTTGGTTCAAAGATATTTAGGTTCTTATTTATTTTCAAGGGCTCTCAGTTTCTTAAGATTAGGAAAATTTTTATTTATGTTATATTTTAGAACCTTTTAGAGTTCGATTTTAACTTGGAGTCATTTTTAGAGTTTGTCTCTGAAGTTTATTCTTGCATTATTTACTGAAATTTTCCGGTGCTTACATTGTGCTAGCACACAAAGGTGATTCCTTTTGGAGGAGCTTGTTCGTGTGGATACCGTAGAGGGTATTGTAATTCCGCTGTACCTATAGATTTGATCTGTAAATTGATTTCAAGTTTCAAGCTTTTAAAGATATGAAATTAAACTATTTGTTTTTGTTTTAATCTAATCAATACATGTGGATAATAGGTTAGGGTTTTCTTTTGAATTTCGCTGCGAAAGATTTGATCTTTATGTTTTTAAACCCTTTAGAAACCCAACACAAACTTCCTATAATAGCCAGCCAAACCCAAAAAACTTCTTACTTCTGTTATTGTCTTAGGTGGCTTCCAATCCACTACTGCATTTATCTTCTCAGGGTCCGCAGATATGCCCTCTCCTGACACTACATGTCCCAAAAATGAAATCCTATCCAACCAAAAGTCACACTTGGAAAACTTGGCATACAACTTATGTTCTCTTAAGGTTTGCGATGCCATGCGTAGGTGCTCCTTATGTTGCTCGTGCATTTTCGAGTAGATAAGGATATCATCAATAAAAACTATAACACACTTATCTAACAAGGGCTTATATACTCGATTCATCAAACCCACAAAAGTAGCAGGAGCATTCCGTTAACCCAAAAGACATTACCAAGAACTCATAATGTCCATATCGAGTCCCAGAAGCCGTCTTTGGTACATCTACCGGTTTGACTCTCGGTTGATGGTATCCTGATCGAAGATCAATCCTTGAAAACACACTTGCTCCTTGCAATTGATCAAAGAGATCATCAATCCTAGCAAGTGGATACTTATTCTTGATTGTGACTTTATTCAACTCTCAGTAATCCACATATAACCTCATCGATCCATCTTTCTTCTTGACAAACAGAACCGGTGCACACTATGGTGACACACTTAGCCTTACGAATCCTTGATCCAAAAGCTCTTGTAATTGTTTCTTTAACTCCTTTAGCTCAACTGGAGCCATGTGGTAAGGTGCCTTAGATATCAGTTCTGTGTTTGATGCTAAATCGATCTCAAAGTCGATCTCTCGCTTCGGGGGTATTCCTGGTAGTTCATCAGGGAAAACATCTAGAAGCTCATTAACAACTGGTATATCTTCAACTTGGGGTAACTCTCCCTCCTTCTCCATTGCACTAAAGGAACTTTCTCCTTTGGTCTCATCTTCCCCATCTATAAGTAGTTCCAATGAACTTAACTCAGTTCCTCTCAAAATTGCTATTTCTCCCTTAAATTCAACATCCTTCTCATCAAGATCCTTAAACTCTACTTTCTTCCTACTGCAATCTACAACAGCTTTAGCGAAGGTTAACCAACTTATACCCAAAATCACTTCATATTTAGTCATTTCCAAAACAATCAAATCACATCTTGTGTGATGTCCTTGAATCACTATTGGACAGTCCTTCAACACTTCACTGGTCGTCACCACACTTCCGGTTGGAGTCTTGACACAAAAGCCAAAGGTGGCGGTGGCTATTGGTAATCCAACTCGTCTCACCAAATCGGTAGTGATAAACGAGTGTGTAGCTGTAGTGTCGAACAGAGTGTAAGCAGTCGTCTTAGCTACTAGTATGTGTCTTGTATTTAGCACAGCTAATTACTATCCCAAACCATTCTAGTCCATTCTCCTAACTTTGTCTTAGTTTACAACACTTGTTATTCCTTTTCTAGTCCTTGAATCATAAATAGTTCATAATCATCTAAAAAACATAACAAGGGTTGGAAGACTAACCTGTCATGAGTCCAAAATCTTAGCCATTGTCCTCCTCAAGGGCAGCAAATTCACAGTCTTTGTCCTCAACTTCCTCACAAACCCATTGTCCCTCCAGATTGTATATCCTTATGCCATGCATAGCCGATCTAGAATGGTTGCCAAAGTTTCCACTATTCTCGTTCCCGGGCTTTACCGAGGATGATCCTCCAATTACCCTGGCTGAGGCACCTGTTCTTTGTGGGTACTCATTAGCAAAGCATCCAACTTGCTTGCAGACATAGCAGGTAGTGGTGGTCTTCTTCGGACACTTGAAGATCTTGTGACGTGCATCACTATACAAATAGCACTTGTCTCTTAGTTACGGACACCTCTTAGTTTAGTGGTCTCCCTTGCACTTCCAGCAACTTATGGTCTAGGGGTGATCCTTCCCCCATTTCTCCCGCTCATATTTCCCTTGAAGCCATAGAGTGGTTTGAACTTTTTTCTAGGGATACCTTGAACTTGACCCCTGTGAAACTTTCTTCCAAACACTAAGGGTGTCCTTTCTGCAGCCTTTGTCTTTCTCTTCTTGGCCCTTCAACAATCTGGGATCTCTTAACCAATTCCCTAAAAGTCCTAATGTTGAACTCCTCAAGTCTCATTCTCATGTCCTCATCAAATCCATTCAGGAAAACTTACCTATTTAGTTCCTCACTGTATTTGTACGAGTCCGGAGTATACTGGAGTAGCCTACTGAACTCGGTCTCATATTGCTCATCGTGCAGCCTCTTTATGAGATATCCAAAAAATCTGCAGTGTACTGTATCCGGAGGCTTTTGGGAAAGTAATTCTCGAGGAACTCGTAGCGGAACATCTCCCATGTAATAGGTGGCAAAAGCTCCCTCCTCTTGGATTCCCACCATACTCTTGCATTCAGTTTTAGCATGTATGTGCCATAATTAACTCTCAAGTGGTGGTGTACTTCAAAAGCATCAAATGGCAACTCTACTTGGGCCAACCAATCCTCGACCTCATCTGGTTTTCCAAAGGCTCCCTTAAAGTATCTATTACTCCTTATGAACTCGGGTGAGGAGCTCTTGTACGGCCTTGGTGGTGGTGAAGGAGGTAAGGGTGCGGTGTAGGAGTGCACGCCTTCGTGCATTGGCATAGCTACAGATGCCTATTGTGCTGAGGGTGGTGGAGTTGGTCTTGGAGCAGCAGCAGGAACAGGAGCAAGAGTTGGCATAGTTTGTTGAATGGCCTCGAGCACTTGTGCTAGTTGCCCCAAAGTTGCTTGCAAAGCGGCTTGAGCATCGGCCATTGGTGGATTTGGCGGTGGTGCCGCTTGTTGTTCTTCTTCCAAATTTGGTTGGTTTGACGCACTCTGCTCTTATTGTCTTCTTCTTCTTCTACCAGGGTTGTTTTACATTTTATATGGTTTAGTTAAGCAATCTTCCTATAATATTATTAACATTTTAAATCGAGTTTCGGAAATGTCAGAAATTCTTGTGCAAGTGAGTAATATAAGTGCAAAATATAATTTAAGAAATTAAATATGAGAAATCTCAAATTCATAAAACATAACATAATTTTCATTGAAACTTCAACTTGTGGGTACAAAGACCCTTACATCGAAATTGAAAACAAAGCACAACAAAAACAACATAATAAAGAAACAATAACAAGCAACATCCCATAAACAACAAAAGCTACTATGACCTATCTTTCAAGGTCGCAACTACAAAATTCAGCTTGGACTTGTGGGTTTAGATACCTAATTTTTGCCATTTAAGACTTCAAAATATAGTAAAAAATAAATATTTTTTAAGCTCGCAAATTAAAAAAAAGATTAAAAAAAGAAGTCATTACAAATTATATATATATATAAAGAAAAAAATAATTTTTAAAAGATATTTTTGGGCTTGATATAATACTAATTTTTATTATAATTTTTTTGGACCAATTAAATAGCTCATGTAAATTGGTCTATTTAATTGGGCTCACTTTTAAAGCCTTAAATACAATTTTTATGCAAACTAAAACAAGGCATAGGCTAATAACCTGCATGGATAAGTCATTGGCATGCATAAAGAAGACTTGGGTTCAATTTCATGAGGAGGCAAATTATCCTTTTTTTTTTTTTTTTCCACATGCTCTCATTGGTTGGATGAGGTAAGCGCATATATCAGCGAACTACCAATTAAGGTAAGTACACGTGTCAGTGAGCTGCTAGTTGAGGTAAGTGCAAGTATCAGCGAACGGGTAGGCGAGCAATAGATGACGGTAGATGAGCGGGTTGAGACTATAAATACTTGGTATGTATTAATTAAAAGAACAACAAGAAAAAGCAAAAAAATAGTACAGGAAAATCACAGATAGAAAAACCACTCATAAAGCTCAAATAAAAGAAATCTTTAAAAGTTAGGTTTGTTAAAGAAAATTCCTTGAAGTGGGAATTTTTCTAGCGTCTTTCAAGAATTTTCATCACTATAAAAATTTTCTAGCTGCTTTTAGGACGAAATGACCTTAGCTGAGTATTTGCGGTGTTGAAAACGGCTTATCCGACCAATCTCTTGCAGCTGAAAATTGTGGAACCACCTTGAACTTACTGCCAATCGTTTACATTTGCCGCAATCCAAATCCAAACACGTGACCCGATGTCCATTTGTGCTCAGCATTCGGCCCACATTCCCTATTCACTTTAATTTGTCCTAAGAACATTGCTGGAAAAGCCATCTCAATTATCGTTGGTTGCTATTGCCTTTGGTATCCTTATTCCAGCGATTTCCGCAATCAAAATCCGTATTTGTCTCCATTTCTAGGAAAGTTCTTGTCCCATAGTTTTGTTTTACTTTATTCTCTTTATCAATTATGACTAATAAAAAAAAAAACAAAAACATCAACTAAAAACTTTAAGAATGAATGACGTATGATAATTGGCAACCGATTCGAATGGTTACTGTATGCATAGTTTTTCGAAGTTCTGAAAACAATCATTACCCCAGGATGCATGTCTAATATCGCCATTTCCATCATATGATATTTAATTTAAAATAAATATAACATAAATAATAAAAAGAAATAACAATAGCATGATAAAAAATGTAAAATAAATATAAACACATATGTAAAAGTATACGAATAGAAATCATAAGGAATTTTTTGCATTTAGAAAAAGTATATGTTGTTTTTTAGTATACAAAATTAAATCAGTAGATTATAAGATATCATATTGAAAATCATTTCTATAAAATCTGAAAATTTAATAAACTTATAATGGAATATTTCAAAAAATTTTAAAAGTACCAACCTACTAATATTTTATAAAAAACTATGTAACGTCTGATCTTGATTAGCGGATACGTAGGCACCTACGGGGCGACATAAAATCTAAAAAATGTTTTCTGTTCAATTTTATTATCTTGTAAATTTTGAGTTAATTAAGTTATTGTAAATATTAAGTGATCTTGTCATCAATTTTTATGTAAATTTATACATTTAGGAAATCATGGAATTTGATTTATTTTTTGACCATTAAAAGGATAAATTTAAATTATGAATTTTAAGTGGTAATCGTATGGTTTTAATAAGGTAGCCCTCGAATCCATAATTTTTTGTTTATAAAGTTTGGTTTTAAATCAAAATTTTCACAGACTAGTAGCTAAGTCAGGATTAACCAATCATTAATCTTAACTTATAAATTTTTTTCTGATTCCAATAGGGTGGCGACTCCAAATTGTTTCAAAATTAAATTTCTTTTAATTCTTAGTCAAGAGTTTATATTAAATGAGTTCGAGTTTGATAGGGATTGGATTAAAATAAATGAAACGGAAACGAAAAATCCAGTTTGGATAACTTGGCGACTCCACTGTGGATGCTTATTTTTAAGAGGGCTAGCCACTTAACATTTTGAATTTAAAGTTTATCCTTTTATGCTCATTTTTGTATATTTGTATAACCATTAATTTGTAAATAGTTGTACTAATGTTTCATTTAAGTAATGTGGAAAAAAAAAAGAGATGAGCTTTTGTAAATAATAAGGGCATATGATATTTTTGGGGGGAGCTCATAAAAATGTTTGCTAGATACGGTTAGAACCAGGACGTCTTAAGACCCTAAGCAGGGTGGTCGCTAGTAGGATCCAGGGGCTGTGACATTTTCACCGGCTAGTTCATGAAATGACCTCCCACTTTAGTTTAATGTTGATCCGCGATCTACTGAACTGGGAAACCTTTAGAACCCACCCAATTGCATTCATGAACATGAGTTGACGATTAAATAATAATGGGGCATACCTTTAAGAGTTGCAATTTCAAATCCTTTTAAAATCCTCCTCTTGAAAATTATTTATCTCATGTTTTTTTTTTCCAAAACAAGATTGTGACTTAAATGAAAATTTTCAAAATTGCCATATTATCAATTACTTGTCAACCCCTAAATCTACGTCTGTGTGAATTGCATTTATTATATGTAATGTGAATAATTTATTGTACTTTGTAAATAATAGCTTGTTGTTAGTATTATAGTCATTCGTACAAAACTTGTAAATTGTCCTAAATAAAGAAAAAAATAAATTTTTTTTTACTCATGTAAAATAACATATATGATTGTAGTATAAAAAATGTATATAATATGATTATCATTATCTTGTTTTTTTTTTCCACTTTTTTGTAAATAAAAAAATTCTCAAAAAAAAAAAAAACTAATCTTGCAAATACTATTTAGATTATTATAAATCACAACACAGTAAACACAGAATTGGTATATAAAAGTGTATAGCGGCCTTGTAAGTATTCGTAGTTATTATATATTTATAGGCCCTTTTTAATTAGGTTAGCTCTTTGTCATAAGTTTTCCATTTCTTTGATATCAAGTTTGGCATTTGTTCAACTTAAATATCAAATTTTCTTTAATCCCCTTTTGTAAATTTCTTTTACTTCTACAAATAGAAAAAAGGAAAAAGAAAAAGAAAAAAAATAATCCTGTAAATATCCATAAGTTGTAAATATTAGAAATCATTTCTTTCTTTAGTTTTAAAATGATTCTTTCAAAATTCTTTCAACCAAAAAAAATAAAAAATCATCTTTGTGAATAAACTATCACCGTAAATATTCACTGTGACCCCTAAATACATTTATCTATTATCTTTTCAGTAATTAATTATTTCTAAAATATATTTTTCTAATAAATGAAATATATTTTTTTCCTAAAAAATGTATAGCAGACTTGTAAATACCCATAGATTGTATATAATTTGATCATCTGTTAGATAGTTTTAGGTCATTTTCAATCAGAATTACCTTTGTCATAGGTATTTTACACTCTTAACCTCAAGTCTATCATTCTATAATTGTTAGCCTCCATTTGTAATTTTTTTTTATAAAAAAAAGGGTCGTCATATTTTTTTTTACCATTATTCTTAATTTGTAAAATAGTTTTGTTTTGAAGAGAAAATAGAAGAGAAAATGAAATAAAATAAAAAAATGAATTATCTTTGTAAATAAATTCTCACTTTAGGTTGCAAATAATCATTATAAAATATGATTTTCAAATACTTTCTTTTAAATATCCATCATTCTTTCAATAATCAATGCTTTGCTATCTCTAGAAGATAATTCTAATAAATTTCAAAAATAAAAAAAGGAGAATAAAAAGTTTTTTTTAAAAACTTGTTTTCTAATAAATTTGAAAAAAAAAAGAGAATAAAAAAGTTTTTCAAACTTGTTTTCTAACAAATTTTAAAATTTTTGAAAAAGAGAATAAAAGTTTTTCAAAAAAAATAGGTAAAGGAAAATTGCTAACGGATAATGATATTTCAAATTCTTACCCATGATTACTCACTTTAAGCTACAGGAAAATACAAATGAAATGAAATCAAAATTAAGAGGAAACCCAAAGGACTTGATCAATTACTAATTAGGGCATTTGTTGGTCTTAATCTCTAAGATATAAATCCATTACAAAAGGGACATTTAGTGAATTATCTTGAAGCAAACTAAAGAAAGGATGATTGATAGCAAAAAAAAAAAAAAAAAAAAAAAATCTCATTAGAAATAATGTCTAGAATGACAAGAGGCAAAACAAGTCTTAAACACCAATCTTATACACTCGAGAGAGCAGTGACATTTAAGAGAGGAAATGGACTCATTCCTTAAAGGAGATTTGTCTTGAATTTGATACTTGGGTCAAAATGACATTAGACATTCATTTTAATATCCTAAACACACTTATCCCTTGCTAACACAGTTGAGCTATTAAGGAAGTATTTTAAAAGGTAAACCCTGTCAAGAACCACCCTACAATTTGGAGGTCATAAATAAGGAGGAAGAAAATGATTAACTAATATGTGTTTGCCTTAGTCGTATCAATTCAAGGGTAATCAATTGATATAAAAAATTCATCACCTTTGAAAGGAAGAAGAGTCTC
This sequence comes from Combretum micranthum, assembly GCA_024138025.1. Taxonomy (NCBI): domain Eukaryota; kingdom Viridiplantae; phylum Streptophyta; class Magnoliopsida; order Myrtales; family Combretaceae; genus Combretum; species Combretum micranthum. Next base: position 134,913 of record JAMXBD010000399.1, on the reverse strand, counting down.
TACTTCAATACCATACACAACCCATACACTTTGAGCTATAAGCCATTCAATGAAAGATGAAGAAGCATAAATCGCCTTGGATTCATGCCCAAAAAAAAGAAAGAAAAAAAAAAACAAGAAGAAGAAGAAAAAAAAAGGGGGAAGAAAAAGGGGTTATAAAGAAGGAAAAAAAAAAGAAGAAAGAAGGAAAAGGTACAAGAATAAATAAAAAAAAAAATGAAGAATAATCAAGCAAGGTGATTATGCTTAAAAACTGCACGTGTATGCTCAAAGCTCAAAACCATAAAAACCCATCAAAACACAAAGTCCAAAATCTACATTAATTTTATATCATAGGCCCATCCTCATCACCACCCCTTTTAGAGACTCTTTAGATCATAGGAGTTAATTTATTAATACTCTTGAAACTAAGGACAAGCACATTATTAGTTTTCCTTAAGGGATCTTCACTTGTAAACCCTGGAGTGTTGAAAATAAATTTCAAAATTACCTGCATATGGTATCCCTTTGATTAAAGCTAAAAACCAAAAGCCTATAGTATGATCTGTAAAAGACCTAGTAGATTGACTAATATGTATCACTTACAAGTCGGACCATAATTTTTGGAATCCAAGTCAAATGTGTGAAAATAAGCATAAGAGAATGTAAGGAAGTCCTCTTTAACTAGATAATTCAAAATGAGATAACTAACTTTGGTATGAAAATCATCCATAGAGGCACGAAAATCATTTGCCCCAATTTGAAAGGATATGCCTCAAGTTAAGAATTATTTGTTCCAAAGTTGAAAAACAATGCTCCAATATTAAATCAAAGTCCTAAAAAGAAAAGCTTTGCCCCAACATTTAAAGTTTTTCAATGAGAAACCTTAAGCGGTTTAGTAGTCAATCCTAAGGCTGAACCAAAATGAGTGATCAACGAGATAAGCCTAATGCATGATTGATCTCAAAGGATCCTTGCTTGTTAGCAATCTTTCAAAAAAAAAGAAAAAAAAAAAAAAACTTTCAAAGGGTATTAAAAGAGAATTTTTGAAAAAAAAACAGAGAAAGTAAAAAGAATTTTTCAAAAAGAATTTTCTCAAGTTTTTTCATAAAGAATTTTTCAAAAAAATGAGAGAAAGTTTTGGCCTAAAAAGTTTTCAAAAGAAAATTAACATAAAGAAAGAATAAGTTTTTGAAATGAAGACATTATCCCAAACATTTAAAAAAGATTATCTAAAAGGTTTCAATCTGGAAGATTTCATCCAAGTCTTTTTAAAAAAAAAAAAAGACCCGAAACCCATCCGAGTCTTGTTAAAAAGAAAAGAGCCGAAGGCCATTCGAGTCTTGTTAAAAAGAAAAAACTTAAAGTCCATCGGAGTCTCTTTAAAAAGAGACCCGAAGCTTATCCGAATCTCTTCAAAAAGAAAAGACCAGAAGTCTATCCGAGTCTTATTAAAAAGAAAAAACCTGAAGCCCATCCAAGTCTCTTTAAAAGAAAAGATCGAAAGCCCATCTGAGTCTCCTTAAAAAGAAAAAACCTAAAGCCCTCCGAGTCTCTTCAAAAGAAAAGACCCGAAGCCGATATGAGTTTCTTTAAAAAGAAAAGACCCGGAGCCTATTCAAGTCTCTTAAAAAGAAAGGACCCAAAGCCCATCTGATAAGATCATACTTTATACAACTTATTGATGTTCATAAAAGCTAGAATCGATATTTGTTTTGATTAAAATTCATGTTTTAGGACTAATTTGGACTAAGAAATCAAAACAAGAAACTTTGAAGTGGAAATTGGAAAAATTGAAGTATACGCCGGCATTTCAACGTTCAAAGCCGCCGGCGTTTAGACGGCTTACACTCAAGGCCGTTGCTTACACTGCCAGCTTTGTCAGCCTTCGAATCAACCAACTTTACGCCGCCTCAAAGCTTCCGGCGTAGAAGTTCAATAGGCCAGCGTACATGGAAGGCCGACAGCCCAGAATTGAAACATCACCAGTTTTGAGGGAGTTACATTCTAAGCCGCTAGTAAGCCGCCGGCGTTAAGGCTGTGTACATCAAGAATCAGAAGTGACATGAAGACAACACTTGCTTGGACGAAATTGAAGAGATAAATCTGTTGGAGTGTCTAAGCTGGTATCAAAGCTGCCGGCTTTGGGGCAGCTTTCGTCATAAATTGGCCGAACCTTTCATTTCTCATCACATACGCTAGCTAGATCTACATCTAAGCCGCTGACGTTGAAGCGGCCTACCTGTGTAACCGAAGTTGAAAGCTGCCAGTGCACTGCTTGCGTAAAGAAGAAATTGAAGATACGCCGTCTGTAAGCCACCGGCGTAGGATCCATAACTGCCGGCGTACGAAGTGAAACAACAAATTTCATTTAATGTCTTACACGAAATTTTTCCTATAAATAGGGGTTCTACCCCCTCCAACAATCATCCACAATCCACAAGCAGTAGTAAAGTAGTACACTTCATGTAGAATTAGTCTAGCATTTTCATAGAGATTTGTGAGAGAAACTTGGGAGCTTTCAAGAATTGTAATTGAAGATTGTGATACTTGAATTGGTGATATCTAATCTCTTTCTTATGCAATTCATTTATCTGAATTATTTATTTATAATGCTATCAATTACATATTCTTATTTGATTTTTGAATCATTATCCATGAGTAGCTAAATATTTCTTTATGGGAAGTGATGAAGTCCTAATTTTGCTAAATGACTATTGAATTTATGTTATAGGATTGTTAGAATTATGGAATATTTATATTGAATCCTAATTATCTATTTTATTTCTAACCGAAATTGAATTGATAAGAATTTTGATGATTTGGAGAAAGAATTGAGATTCATAGGAATTCATGAATTGAAATTAAACAACATTTGTGGAAACAATCAAGTTTGATTTAATTTAGAATTTGTTCTATATACTTTATGCAATATTTTATTTTAATTTCTCACTAAGGAATTAGGAGAAGTTAATCTAGGATATTAGATAATCATAGAATTGGAAGATTTATGATTATAAATTTGATTCCATTAATAATTTTTATAGCGAAAGCTAATGGATTATTTTATGGTTAACTAAAACTTTGTTTTGGTCTTTATAATTTCTTACAAATATCCATAATCCTAATTGTTCATATAATATAAATTCAGCATGATTAGTAAAGATTAGGATGGATTCTTTTCCTTCCCACATTTATCTTATATAAATTTCTCACATTCTCATTTGCATTCATATAGATAAAATTAGTTATAATTGATCAACTTTGATTACCTAAATATTAGTATAAGCTAATACCAATCTAGTAGTTAATTTAGTCTCTGTGGGAACAATACTCTACTCATTCTATATTACTTGATCAAGACCCAGTATACTTGCTGGTAGTATCTGAAATTTTATATACACATCTCGTTCAGATCACCATTCGAGTCTCTTAAAAAGAAAAGACCCAAAGCCCATCTGAGTCTCTTTTTAAAAAAAAAAAGACCCGAAGCACATCCGAGTCTCTTTAAAAAAAAAAAAGACCCGAAGCCCATCCGAGTCTCTTTTAGAAAAAAAAGACTCGAAGCCCATCAGAGTCTTGTTAAAAAGAAAAAACCCAAAGCCCATCCGAGTCTTTTTAAAAAGAAAAAGACCCGAAGCCCATCCAAGTCTCTTTAAAAAAAAAAAGACCCGAAGCCCATCCGAATCTCTTTTAAAAAAAAAGACTCGAAGCCCATCAGAGTCTTGTTAAAAAGAAAAAACCTGAAGCCTATCCGAGTCTTTTTAAAAAGAAAAAGACCCGAAGCCCATCCGAGTCTCGTTAAAAAGAAAAAGACTCGAAGCCCATCCGAGTCTCTTTAAAAGAAAAAACCCAAACCCATATGAATTTTGTTAAAAAGAAAAGACTCGAAGCCCATCTGAGTCTCTTTAAAAAGAAAAGACCCGAAGCCCATCCAAGTCTTGTTAAAAAGAAAAGACTCGAAGCCCATTTGAGTCTCTTTAAAAAGAAAAGACCCGAAGCCCATCCAAGCCTCTTTAAAAAGAAAAGATCCCAAGCCCATCCGAGTCTTGTTAAAAAGAAAAAACTTGAAGCCCATCCGAGTCTCTTTAAAAAGAAAAAACTCGAAGCCCACCCGAGTCTCCTTAAAAAGAAAACACTTGAAGCCAATCTGAGTCTTTAAAAAAAGATCCAAATTCCATCCGAGTCTCTTTAAAAAGAAAAAGACTCGAAGCCCATCCGAGTCTCCTTAAAAAGAAAACACTCGAAGCCCATCTGGGTCTTAAAAAAAAAAGGATCCTAATTCCATCTGAGTCTCTTTAAAAAGAAAGGACTCGAAGCCCATTTGAGTCTCCTTAAAAAAGAGAGACCCGAAACCTATCCAAGTTTCTTTAAAAAGAAAAGACCCGAAGCCCATCTAAGTCTCGTTAAAAAGAAAAGACCTGAAGCCCATCCGAGTCTCGTTAAAAAGAAAAGACCCGAAGCCTATCCGAGTCTCTTTGAAAAGAAAAGACACAAAGCCCATCCTAGTCTCTTTAAAAGGAAAGTACCCGAAGCCCATCTGAGTCTCCTTAAAAAGAAAAGACTCGAAGCCCATTCGAGTCTCCCTATTAAAAAAAAAAGAAGAAACCCAGAAAGTTCAAGTTAAAAATAAAAAAAAGTGGAAAACTAAGAAAAATTGTCTTAAGACGATTCAGGTGGTTTAGTAGGCAAAGCCAACTTTTAACAAAAGCATAACTTCACTTAAAGACATTACCACCTTTCCAAGGTTAGGATCGCAAGACTATCACTTTCTTAGCCAAATCTTCCCTAGTAGACTAGAAATTCCAAGTGCTGAGGTAAGTATTTAAAGGCAAAAACTGGGTATCTTTTCGTTTTTGTGGTAAAATTTTGTTCAAACTTCACCACAAAAAGAGGTAGCTGTAGATACCTAATTTTTGCTTATTTAAGGCTTCAAATTATAGTAAAAAATTAATATTATATTAAGGCCATAAATTAAAAAAAAAAGAGAAAACAAAAAAAGAAGTCATTACAGATGTATAAAAAAAAGAAAAAAAATATTTTTTAAAAAATATTGTTGGGCTTGATATTATACTAATTATTATTATAATTTTTTTGACCTAATTAAATAGCTCATGTAAATTGGTCTATTTAATAGGGCTCATTTTTAAAGCCTTAAATACAATTTTTATGCAAACTAAAATAAGGCACATACTAACAGCCTATATGGATAAATGATTGGCATGTATAAAAGAGACTTGGGTTTGATTCCATGAGGAGACAAATTATCCTTTTTTTCTCTTTATTTTTTTCACATACTCTCATTGGCTGGATGAGATAGGCACATATGTCAGTGAACTGCTAGTTGAGGTAAGCGCACATGTCAGCAAGCTGCCAGTTGACGTAAGTGTACGTGTTAGCGAGCGGGAGGTGAGTAGTAGATAACTGGTAGATGAGCGGGTTGAACCTATAAATACTCGGTACATATCAATTGAAAGAACAACAAAAAAAAACCAAAAAAACAGTAGAGGAAAATCACAGACAGAAATCCACTCATAAAGCTCAAATAAAAGTGATCTTTAAAAGTTAGGTTTTTTAAAGAAAATTCCTTGAAGTGGGAATTTTTTTTAGTGTCTTTGAAGAATTTTCATCACTACAAAAATTTTCTAGCTGCTTTTAGGACGAATTGGGCTTAGCTGAGTATTTGCGGTGTTGAAAACGGCTTATCCAACCAGTCTCTCGCCATTGAAAACTGCGGAACCACCTTGAACTTACTGCCAGTAATTTACATTTGCCGTAATCCAAATCCAAACATGCGACCTGACATCCATTCGTGCTCAGCATTCGACCCACGTTTCCTATTCGATTTAATTTGTCCTAAGAACATTGCTGGAAAAGCCATCTCAATTACCGTTAGTTGCTATTGCCTTTGGTGTCCTTATTCCAGCGATTTCCGCAATCAAAATCCGTATCTGTCTCCATTTCCAGGTAAGTTCTTGTCCCATAGTTTTTGTTTTACTTTATTCTCTTTATCAATTATGACTAGTAAAAAAAAAAAACATCAACTAAAAACTTTAAGAATGAATGACGTATGATAATTGGCAATCCGATTCGAATGGTTAACGTATGCGTAGTATTTCGAAGTTCTGAAAACAATCATTACCCCAGGATGCACGTTTAATATCGCCATTTCCATCATATGATAATTAATTTAAAATAAATATAACATAAATAATAAAAAGCTGTAACAATAGCATGCTAAAAAATATAAATAAATATAAGCACGTATGTAAAAGTTTACGAACAGAAATCATAAGGAATTTTATTGCCATTTAGAAAAAGTATATGTTGTTTTTTTAGTATTCAAAATTAAAACAGTAGATTATAGGATGTCATATTAAAAATCATTTATGTCAAAATCTGAAAATTTAATAAACTTATAATAGAAGAGTTCCAAAAATTTAAAAAGTACCAACCTATTAATGTTTTATAAAAGAACTACGTAATGTCTGATCCCGATTAGAGGATACATAGGCACCTACGGGGCAACATAAAATCTAAAAAAATGTTTTCTATTCCATCATATTATCTTGTAAATTTTGAGTTAATTAAGTTGTTGTAAATATTAAACGGTCTTGTTATCAATTTGTATATAAGGTCGTAAATTTAGGAAATCATGGAATTTAATGTATTTTTTGATCATTAAAAGGATAAATTTTAAATTATGAATTTTAAGTGGTAACCATATGGTTTTAATAGGGTAGCCCCCGAATCCAGAATTTATGGTTTATAAAGTTTGGTTTTAAATCAAGGGTCTGTTTGGATGGTTTGTTTTTCATCTGTATCTGTATCTTTTTCAAAATGATATGTGTAAACATATCCGATTTGCATCTATATTTTATCTATATTTGATCTATTTGATAATTTGATGAGAACTGCCAACTTTTTTTTTTTTTTTTATCTATATCTATTTCTTAATAAATGATTTGTTAGAAAAAAATTATAAAAAAGTATCTGTATCTGTCGGAAAAAGCCAAACAAACAGACCCCAAAATTTTCACAGACTAGTAGCTAAGTTAGGATTAACCAACCCATAAATCCTAACTTATAAATTTTTCCCGATTCTAATCGGGTGGCGACTCCAAATTGTTTCAAAAATTAAATTTCTTTTAATTCTTAGTCGATGGTCTATATTAAATGGGTTTGGGTTTAATACGGATCGAATTAAAAGAAATGAAATCGGAAACGAAAATTCTAGGTTCGACATGGGCCAAAACATAAATCTCGCTTCCTTCCTTCTACCTTTACATTCTCTCTTCTTCCTTAACTTAGGGGGATAGGGCATCACTCGGGTTCCTACTTGATGAACCATGGTTCCTTTTCCTCATGAACTGGTGAAAGTACATCCTCCTCTTGTAAACTCTGCTTCTTCTTCTTCCATTCTCATTTTCCTCCACTGGGATAGCAGTCATGTCCTCTATCTCGTTTGCTTCTTCATCGTGGGATCGAAATCGATTTGACTTGGTGGTGGTGGCTAGGCCATATCAGCTGGTGGCGGTAGCATCTCCTCATACACTTCCCACTAAAAGAAGTGGCTTTGAGCATTGGCTTGAAGCCAATCCATGTGATTCCCCAACGAGTCGTGAGCATAAAAAAACAGATGTCCAATTGGGTTCCAAGTTTGAAAATCGGGAAACGTCAGCCTTCCTTCATTTCTTAATACAAAGGTAGCTTCTTGCAACATTGGTTGCCCTAACCCATGAATAGTGATCCTCTCTAGCGCATAAATCACTTCGAGTTTAGACCAACATTTTCTTCTTATAGGGCAATATCTTATGTCGGTCACGACTTTTTGCCACTCGGTGTTCATCAAACCTCGTTTCCACAAGTTAAAAATCTCTCGAATGGACCTAGGGTGGCTAGCTAAAGCAAATTCTTTACACAAAACCCTAATTCTTAGGCAGTAGTCGACCAAAGACTCATCGGGTCACTTATGTATTTGCCTTACTGCTAGTCGGGCTTCATCAAGTGTAAGCTATTCACAAAAGAGGAAAGGATTAGAATTGTAAAGCTTAAACTACCCATGTTATTCTATCTAAGTCTTCCTTATTTTATTTTAATCCTAACTTAGTCTTTTCTTTTTATTCCTTATTGAGTCCATTAGTTATAATTATGATTGTAAACTCTTAACTTGGCTCTGATACCACCTTAAACTGTCATGCCTCAAAGGGTACCCTAAACACGACAGTCCGCCACACTCGATATTTAAACTCAAGTATGACAACTTTAGTCATCCCATGAGTTTAGACAGCGAGTGTAAGGCTTACTTTCACTATGTAAGGAACCTTACTTTGAATCGAAATAGCTTAAGAAGACATACATGAGCGATAAAAATATAAATCATAATAGTTATACCTAAACTTGGTCTATTACAAAGATCTAAGGGGGCATTCCTCCATCAACATATTAAGAGTCTTTAGGGTCCATAAAAGTCTCTTACAACACATATATGTATAATTAAGGAATTTAACTAGAAGTCTATGCCTAAATCTAGGTCCCGACTTCTCCAAAAAGCTTCTTAAATTCCAAAAGCTGTACTTGAGAAAAGTGGCCTCTTGGGGATAGCCATAAATAATCGTACTGCAACAGGAAACTGTGAGGGTATAAGCTTGTGAGCTTAGTGAGTTTCACTTTCAAAAATTAAATACTCAATCCAACAATAAGGCAAACAAGTTATATTAAATACTCATATGAAATGCACAAGCATGTGAGCATACAATATATAAAACTTTCTGGAAGTCCTATGTTTAATGGATTTATGCCCTCTATTCGAGGTTAGGTGATCATGTCCATATGACCATAGATTTCAATTTTACTCTCATTTATTAAGTGGTTGTATCAGGTGCCCACCCACTCATTAATTATGTAGTTGATTCAAGTGCTTACCTCACTTCCATTTTAATTTAGGCAACTCCGCGTCGATAATCCAAGTTTTCAGACTCACCCATTGCCTAGCTATTAGGCCTTTTCCCCACAAAGGTATAAAAATGAATGTAATGTGACTCAATATATGTTATGCACAAATAATTTAGTTATGTGGTCATGGCATAATATTTAAGTGAATTATAGGCGATCATAGAGATTTCAAACACTTCAATTCTATACTAAATCATATAAATATTATAGCAATTCCCATTTCGATATTCTTATCATCAATTCAACCAAGTGGAATTCTCATGCACATTCCAGTTTTATCTTATCCTAATTCTAATGCCACTATCATTATAAGCAAAATTATAAGCATGTAATTTAAAGAAAGTGAACTCACTTTGCCATGGCACGAAATTCCTCTTAATCGTAATAATCCTTAAGAAGGTCTAGTTTGTCTCCCAAGTCTCCTAATAAAAGAAATATGTCCAATGAGTATTTCTATGAAGTTTAAATGAAACTTATTAATTCTATTCTAACAAGTTCGTCAAAGTTTGCCTAAGAGGGAATGCCAACTTAAAATGGTCATAACTTAGTCATTTTAACTCAGAATTTCTCTTATTATATACCGATTTCAACCTATTCAACGAGAGCTATCCATTCCTAAATTTATTTTCATCAAACATGGTCATTTGATTCATGAAAAGGAGGGTACAGGATGTTATACGAGACTCCGAACCCACAATCAAATTCTAAGTTCAATCCAAGTATCATTCAAAAGCTTTGATAGATACTTAGCTATCATTATATCGTAAAAGACTCTTTTATATACATATATAACTCAATATCATGCATGATTCCTGGGTTTTGATCATTCTATTTCCTTATGTACTTAGACAATGTTTTATGGGGTTCGAAAGACACTATTTTCTTAAGTTTTATTTCTACCAAGTATATTATATGTGCATGCAACATCTACAAATTATTATGAATGACATGATATGAACCATTTATATGCATATTCTTGAGGGTACTTGATTAAAAAGAATTTTTTTTTGAAAACTTTTACTTTGCAAAACTTTTAAGAACACTTGGTTGAGAAAAATTAGCTTTATTTCTTTGAAAATCATTCTTATGTTTACTAAGATAAAACCTTGATGACCTATATGCATAATACCTTCATTATCTTAATAAAATTCTTCATTTAGAAGTTGAAAAATAGATGTTTAAGTAGGGGTTTTGCCTAGTTACAAATTTTACAAATAATTTTTAGGAATGAAAACATTGTTTGATCTATATTTTGAAACATTTCCTTGTTTAGGATTTTGCCTTGATAAAATTCACTCATTCTTGTCAAAATTAAGTCTTTATTACCTATTCTCTAAGACTTCTATTTTTCAATTAAAATTCTCATTTTGGCATTTGAAAATAGGTGTTTAAGTGGGGGTCTTTTTAGATCCGAATTTTGCTAAATTGTTTTAAGGTTATTTCTTGGACAAAACTCATTTAATCTTCCTAAAATTAAGTCCTAACCAAACCTACTCCCTAACACTTCCATTTCTTTAATAAAATCCCTGTTTTTTTGTTCAAAAATAGGTGTTCACATATAAACATTTCCTTATTACAAATTTCAAGTTTGTTGTTGGGGTTGAGACAAGGTTCTAACTTACCTTTGGTAACTTTTATTATTTTGAAAATATCTCTTAGTAAAACTAGATTAAACTCATCAAAATCATGCCTTTAAGATAACTATTTTATAAACCCGTCATTCTTTATATAAAACACTCATTTTGGAGTTGGAAAATTTGTCTTTTAAATAGTGTTATTTTAAAATTCAAATTTCCAAAAATCATTTTTATTGAAACAAAGATAGATCTTGAACTTTTTAACATATTCTCATTATTATGATGCTCCTACTAGTCTTTTATGTACATAAGACAAAAAATCTATGGCATTTATATACTCAAAACAACTAGATCTAGTATATTATGCAAGTCATGAATGCAAATGCAACATCAACATTATGTAGATGAGGTTAATAGATGAATACCTGCACAAAATATCAATAATAACAACATAAAACAATAATATAGAAAAATAATAGTAAAACCTTAAATATCAAGATCCATAACATTGTGATGGGAAAAATTTCATGCTTAAATATTTCCACATCCCTAATATTAATCTCATGGGGATTTTTAGTGGAACCACACATGTATAACCTTGTCGTTACATGTTTTATTGCACTAGAGTTTAGATCTATTACCTATTAAATATATGGGTAAGAAAAAATTGAAGAAAAGAGGTGTGTGTGTGTACGTGTAAACCCCCAAAGTTTTATCATCGATTGAGCTTAAACCCTAATTAGAAGACCAATCGAAAACCCTAAAGTTAGTAAAACTCTAGTAAGACGCAACCGTTTAACTCCGACAAACCCATGTTTATAACCCTAAGTGAGTAAGTAAGAGATTAATATGTAGAATAGTTCGTAATAACATGAGAAAGCTTAAAAATATCAGATTAGTTAAACCGTGATTCGTTTTGAGCCCGATCGGATATAGTTTTCAAAAAGCATGTCACGGGGCTTGGAAAAGTAAAAATATTCTGAATATACCATTAGACTAGTAAAAATATAAGGTTTTTAAAAATATCAGTTTCATAATTTTTCGGTAACTAAAAGTATTTGATATCGCAATTATACATGTATTTTCTTATTACCGGTACTTTATTTGTCATATCTACTTTACATTACACTATTCATTACTATTCTATACTATTCATCTATCTCTACTTTTCCTTACAACCTATACACGTATTTTCTTATAATTTTCATTTCCAATGCAACCTCACATCTCTCACATCTTACTTTTCATTAACAAAAATACAAAAAAATAAAATTTCTTTCTCTCTCCCTCTCAATTTTGTGCCTGCCCCCTTCCCTTTTTTCCTCAATCTATTTTATTTTTCATTTATTTTATTAACATAATTTACCCTTCACTTTTTTCTATAAATACCACATCTTCCTTCCATTTCCTTCACACCTTTCATACACTATCATTACTCTCTCAAATCTCTCCAAAAGCTCTCTTAAAGTTTCTCTAGTTTTATCTTTTATAGGTAATCCTCTTAAGCTTTTCTTATGTTCATTTACTTAGTATGAGCCTAGTGTGTGTTTTCTAAACCCATGGAGGTTAGGAAAGCAACAATATGTTTATATTTTGTTCTTGTTCATGAATCTATTTTCCTTTATGTTGTTTTTATGTATATCTAACTAAATATATCTATGTAGTTATATATATATCTTTTAGAGAATATAAGCTCATTTGTTATTGCAATTTATTTACTTTCCTTGCAATTTATTTACTTTTAAGTTGTTTTAAGACTAGTCTTTCTAGTCTTAGACTTATCCTCATCAAGTCTAAACAATTTTCTTTTTTCTTTTTGGACTAGTCTATTCTTAGTCTCGGGAAGCCTTGAAGAAACTGAGGCTCCTAATACTTGACAATTATTTATTTCTTATATTCTTTACTATCTTATCTTGTGATATTTTTAGCTTTTATAAACTACATGATCGTATTCATGCATGGCTAATAAGTTGTTATCAAAATAAAAATGAATCTTTTTGATGAAGGAATAAAATTTGATCACTAGCTAATTGTTTTCCCCAAAGGCTTAGAAAAATATTTTCAAATAAATTTCTTTTAAATGTTTATGTAAACTCATCATGAAATTTCAAACTAATAGAAGAAGTTTCTTCAAAGTCTAAAGATACTTCCTTTTCAAATGACAAAAAAGAAATCTTGATATAACTTGATACTATTTTTTTTTTTTTTTTACCAAACCAAGAGCTAAATGAGTTTTCAAGAAAAATCAACTTACAAGGAAAATGAAAATAAATAAACTCATCGAGTACTACTAAAAGAAACTTTTGAAAACTCTATTTTTCAAATTCCTAGAAATAAAATTGATAGATGACCTCAAAAGACTCAACCTTATTTTCAACTCACTTTTGATAAACTAAAGAATCAATATATAGAATATTAGATTTTGACCAAACAAAAATTTATAAGTTACTTCAACCACATAAAGTAAAGTTTAACAAATCCAAATTTTCAAAAGCACTAGAAAAGGTTATTTTAAGGAAATTAATTAAATAAGACAACACTTATAGCATCATGCATAAATTATGAGTCTATTTATAAACATAAGGAATTCTTTTCAAGTATACATATTTGGGTTTTCCTTAAACAAGTCTTAGTAAAGGAGGAATTAGAAAATGTAGTTTTCCAAGAAAATAATTTTCTTGTTAGATCTGTACCCTTCTAAATCATGACCCAAATGACCTTTTATAGTGAAAGTAACCTTAAGAATGGATAAATATTTTCTAGCAGGTAGAAAACGACATATAATATGCGAAATTCCACGTAAAAATGAGCAAGTTATGGCCATTTTAAGTTGGAACTTCCTTCAATCTAATTTTACCGCAATTCAGAGATAGATTTAGAATTTTTAAAGTAGAAATTCTATGAAAGACTCATTTGGGTATTTCATCTTGTTTAGGTGAAGAAGGAACCGATATTGCCTTCCCAGAAGATTATTTTGACTAGGAGCGATCAACAAAGAGTGAGTTAATCCCTTATTAATTACGTTTTCTTGATTGTGCTTGTAAATAGTAGTACTAGAGAGTAAGGAAAAAGATAAATGAATAAATGTTGTGTGAATTGGATTTATGATTGAATGATGTGGTTGTTGAATAAAAGCTAAGTATATCGAAAGAAGAATTGATGAATAATTTATGTTTTCTTGCGAGAGGTATGATGAATATTGTTTTGGTCACTTTTACTTGAAATCAATAATAATTGAATAAGCCAATATTAAAAACAATTCATGCATAACATATTATGAGTCATATTTATTTTTTTCGCTACTATTCTTCGTGTAAGGAAATGAGGAGTCATGGTGGTGGCTAGTAGGAGCCAGAAAGTCTACAAGCGCTAGTAGGAGCTGAAAAGTCTACATGGGCAAGTAAGAGTCGATAAGTTTGCAGTTATTGATGGTCGTAGGGGCCGGTAACCACCCAACCCCCGACATGGAGGGCGTAAAATCCATCCTACACATGGTTTTGGGTTAATCATATGTATTTTGTTTGCTCATGTGATTGATGCATTCTCATATGATTGTCTAAAATACTTATATGTTTTATGGAAATGCTTTGAAGAAGGGAGTTATCTTACTAAGCTAGTTTTGCTTATACCCCTATAGCTTTTTGTTACAGTTTGATTACTTGTGGTTGGCATCAAGGAGCCCCTTTTGTCAGGTATGAGCTAAAGCTACTAGGACTTTTTGGAATAAGTTTACATATCTAATTTTTAGATGTAGACTTCTAAGAGAAATCTCTATAGTGGATTTATGTTATTTTCATGTATGTTTTTAGGATGGATTAGAATAGCAACACTTTAAGTACAGGGAATGCCCCTAAGAAGTTGTAAGAATTTTATCTTAATGATTATTACATGTTTGCCTTTATAAGCTCTTGCATGCTTTTTTTATCTGTTTAAACATAATACCCATTTGAGTCTCCTACTATCTTGGAAGCACGTCGTACACGTGATATCGAAGCTCCTTCGTGACTAAGATTGTCATTCATTAGCTTTAATATTATGTGCGGTGGAATGCTACATTTAGGGTACCCTCCGGAGCATGATAGTACGTGTGGGAGAGGGTCACGGCACAAAGGGGAGGAGAAGAGAGGAGAGAAAATATTTTGCAAGAGTTTGTTTAGTGAAAAAGAGAGAAAAATTTAAATGAGATAGGTATAAAGGGGTTTATACAGGGAATTGGATTAGGGTATGTGTGATTAATAAATTGAAGGAAAATAAAACAAATTGGGAGTCTATGTACAAAAGAGGGGGAGGGCAGTTTGAAAAAGGAGAGAGAGAGAGTTGTGTGATTTATTTTATGTAATAAAATGTATTGGAAAAGTAAATGTAAGAAAAATGATGTAAGATTGTAAGAATAGATTGTAAGGATGTAAGAATAAGATATGGATGGTTGTATTTTAAATAGTATGATTAGAAATCAAAAAGTAGATTAGACAATTAAATTACCGGTAGTAAAAAAAATACGAGTAAAATCATAATATCAGATATTTTTAGTTACCAAAAAATTATATAACTGATATATTTGGAAATTTTATAAAATTATGAGTTTAATGGTACTAATGGTATATTCTTGGTATCCCGAGCCTCAGGACATGCTTTTCAATGTTTGTATCATATCGGGTTCGAAATAGGCCAAAAATTCACTAGTCTGATATTTTTAAACATCCTAATATTATTATGAACCAATCTACACTCTTTACTTATATTTCGACTTCTTGGTTTAAGAACACGAAATTGTCGGACCTAAACTACAGGGGTTTTTGAGGATTTGTTGATTTAGGGTTTCCGATTGACTTTTCGGTTTATGTTTTAAGCTCGAAATTACCCTAAAAATTAGGGATTTACACAGATGCCAGCTTACATTCATTTGATGAAGGTCGATGAAAATTTTCCTTAAAAGCTGGCGATGTTGCTTTATATTTGACGAAGGTTGCTAATGATCTGATGAAAGCTTATGGTATACATTCTTAATTGGCTAGCTTACTTTCTTTTCTTATCCAAGTTTGCTCAAATCTTCTCCAAAATTGCTTGTATGTGTATTATAAGTCCTTCATGACCTAAAATATCACAATAAACATATATAAGTACCATATCCTCATGATTTCTATAAAATCAATAATGATTAAACATAATTTAATTAATGAAAAGTGAATATATTATGACTTTATCATGAATTCGATAGTGTAAATATACCAGTGAACAACTCTATGAGTTTATTGAGAAATCACATAAGAAGGACTAGGTGAAGCAATCCCTAAGGCTTTTTCTTGCATTAACAAGCTTATCTTACGATTTACCCTAAAAACCTACGTATATCCATTAACTTTAGTATGACTTCTGTTTTTATTATGCTCTTCTAAATTTTCTTTGGCTAGATAATATATGAAAAGTGAGTACAGTAGATGCCAAGGATCCTTTGGAGTATGACCTAATATTTTCTATATTACTTCGATTGGTGCACTTTCCTGATGCTGCTAGTTATGACTGAAGTTGAACAGAACTTATTAGCTTTATAAATTTTTAAAAATCAACTTTGTGTCCATTGGATTAACATGCCCATGCGATCTAAACCAACCAATAGCCCTCAAATTCAATAGCAACAAGCTTAATCCATTGAACATCAACACAATTATAGTAATAAAAGAGCTTTTCAACTTGATCCTCCCAATCATAATATTTATCTTCTCTACCAGTACCATCAAAAGATGGTACTTTCAATTTTACATTCTCAATACCACACAATCCTCTAGCCTACATCGCGATGATCATCAAAATCATCTTCAAAATCCCTAACTCAATGACCTTGCACCAATTGGTGCACATTCTCTTTACATCTATTGCCACCTTTTCCATGCTTATCTACAAATCCATGTCCGCCATGTTGTAATTGGACTCTTAGATTGTTGCCAAATTCCTCAATAAGATCATGTTCATCTGTTTCATAAGTTTGAGGCTTTTCCTTAACAATTTGCTCAATATTCCTTAGGTTTTCACTTTATTTTCGCATTATTGTTTGCATCCTTTGCATCATCTCCTTCTAAAGTCCATAAACTCACCTATGTTAATGGTGTTCTCAACTTTAGGGGCTTTATTGTTTCCGTTCTTAACATAAGATTTTCCCGACATATTCAAAAACAACAAAACCTGCAAAATAAGCAGCCCAGTAAAGACACTTACCAAACAAGCAAGCCACAGCCTCAAGCTCTAATATTAAGATGATACGGATTGGAAAATCCATGTAATCTAATAGATCTAGAGTTATATTGCAATCTACGGATTTGTAGTGTAATTTAAGGTTTTTATGATTTATGGAGAACTACAAATTAAATTATATGAACGATAAATCCTTGGATATGATGCACCAAAGAAAGAATCGAACTGGTTGTTCCAATCAATCAATATTATGCATGATTAAAAAAAATAAAAAGAATAATCTTACGAAGAAAAATCTCAATATTACTTAAAGCAATTGGTCACAAATGACAATACAATGTTGAAAATGGAAAAAAAAAAAAACTTCTAAAACATCACCCCAATAACCCTTTTATACTTGCACAAGTTGGGTAATGGAAAATATGGAAAACAAAAAGAAAAACAAATAAAATAGGAAACAAATAGTGGAAACAAAGCATGAAATCACGGTGATGATCATGATTAGGACTCAGGTCGTGATCTCCACAGTTGCAAAACAATGCTTTAGATAAAGCTTATCACAAGCATCTTCACTTTGATCATAGGAACAGTCACGTGCAGGATACGAGCCATGATATGCTTGACTCCACATTCATTACGTTGACAATGACATCACCGATGTAATCATGACTATAAGTTGGATCACGGGCAAGATCATAGTCATGGTGGACAGTGTTATCCACTCGTTTCTTAACATTGTCTAATAATGACATACTCATGGACTTAGTCATGTCCGTTATGGAAGGGGTGATTACCATCACAAGTTGGACCACGACCGTAATATGGGGAATTATCTTTGTTGTAACTAGAACTTCTTGATCCCATTCTATCACTGCCTTTTATCACAAGTGTGATGGGCAACTTTAATGAAATTTTCCTAGATTTAAGTGCTTTCTCCATACTTAAACATGCCACATCATGCCTATCACCAAAGTGCATCATATATCCACTAAAATACCATAAGTCATCTTCATTCAGTTCATCCATAAGGATCTAATGAGCTAAGTTCATCAAGCTTTTTGCTCTAGCCTGAGTTATTGGCTAAGCGAACTATAGTTCTTATCAAGTAGTATAGGTGTGGTTTGGAGATAACTGCAGAACAAGTTTTAAATTTGTATTTCTTTGCTAAATCTTTATCTAGGCATAGTTTCCAAAGGCAAGTGCACGCATCAGAGTAGCATAGTAGAAAGGTCTAGGTCGTATTCTATGGGAAAGTTGGTAATTACTTCTACTAACTCTTTTCCTATTATCTAATTTAGCAAAAACAAGGAGAAATTTACCCAACTAAGAATCTACACTAAATTTGAACTAACAAGTTTCATAGAAAGCATAAAAGAGTTAAGATAGATCAATTCTCAAGGTACTTAGGTCATGCTTTACCTTAGGCTTACTCATGTAACTCAAGAAATTTTCAGTGTATGTTATGTTGAATTATTGAACTGTCAGATTCACTAGATTATGCTAGAGTTTCTCTTGAAATCAAAAGCACCTAAACCTAAGTCAAATCGTTGGAATCTCTTTCAGACTATTAGTAACTTAGATTTGCATAAAGATCAAGAATCCTTTTATTAACAATACCTCTCATGCAGTCAATCATGACAAAAGATTTCATCAATTCTATCTCTAGACAGTTATAAGCAACCTCTCCATGTACTTTTAATGAAATCAGACATGAACTCATATTGTGCACCATACAAATTCAAAATCTATTAAGCTTAAGCTATTGAATTCAATAAATCAACACTGATTCAATTTAATCACAACAGAGTTACATGAAATTAACCTAAGGATCCACAAACCCAATCTAAATCAACTACTCCTCCATAGATGTAACAATACAAATCAGTGATTCAAAAGAAATAATTAAAGTGTACAATGTGATAGAGCGATAAAATTGTAATCCTTAATGAATTGAAACAACAAAGTCCAAAAGCTACTATGAAACTCTGAAAATGTCCAAAAAAGAAATCCAAAACCCTCTTCTAAATTCTCTCTCCATCAAAGGAGTGTTTTATGATATTTTTTAGTCTATTTCGTCATCTCTTTACTTGTCTTTCCAAAGGATATTTATATGAGCAACAAATATCCTAAAAAATAAACATAATAGAAAAGACGTGTGTGTTCAAAAGGCCTACCATACGACTTGTATGATGGGGCATTTCACTTGTTGGATGGGAATTCTAGAATGAAACAGGCATTGGTTGACTTATATGAGGGGGCTTATGACTTTCGGGAAGTGGAATTGTGGAATGAAATAGGTGTTGATACGTCTGTATTAGGGGGTGTTTCACTTTCTATGATGTTTCCTACAACCATATAGCCCTTTATACGGGCCGTATTAAGGGGTAGGGGTGTGTTTCACTTGTTAACTTGTCCTAGAAACATACAACCTTTCATACGGGCTATATTAAGGGGTGTATGGTTCCAAACTTCTCTAAACTTGAACTTTTTTCTTGACAAATTCATTTGATTTCTTCATGAAGAGTATCATATTGTCTTAAATTGATAAATGCTTAATTCTAGATGATTTCCAATTAAAATATCAACTAAAAGGATCGAAATCATCCTAGAATTAAGCGTGTTGTAGCATTTATCAAAATTTCCCCACACTTAATTCCTTGCTTGTTCTCAAATAAACAAAACAAACCATTAACCCAAATGAGGATTTTGACTACAAGCGAACTAATCATCATCATGATTGATTAAAAGACAAAACCAGATTAGCTCAAAATATCATCATCATTCATTTTAATCCTTTAAACTCAATGAAATTCCTCAATCTAACAAATGTGCTCCTGATCCTATCATGGAAGTATTGAATCAAAGATACTTTATGCAAATTTATGAAACTAATCAAAGTAAAACAAGCTTTACCCTCATCATTTAAGAACAATTTTCAAAGTTAAAATTAAACACAAGATCAAATAGAGCAATAAGAGACTTAATCCGCTTCAACTACCCGCTTGAGAGCATATAATCCCCACAACTATTTTTCTAAGCACAAAAATCGAAAGTGAAAGTATGTTACATCAAAATTTCCCCTAGGCTTCTCTCCTTTTTATAAACCTTTCCATAGTTTCATCAATTTCACTTTCTAAATTTTAATTCAAACTAATAGTAGGGATCGAATCTTGCTCTTCTAAGGGACCAAGACTTGCCTTTATCATCTAAAATTTACAAATTAGCACTCTTTTATTTATTTGGCCTTTAGAGGGGGGTTTTTGCCTCCATCTTTTCTTTTTCCTCTACACTGTTTTTGCCCTCTCCTTTTAGGCCTTATCTGTCTATTTTTTCCCCCTTTATATATATATATATATATATATATATGTGTGTGTGTGTTTATGTTTATTCCAAAAAGATAGTAAGGAAAGAATTCCAAGTAAAAAATCTCATTTGCCCTTTTACTAAAAATTAAAGAGCTCTCAAAATTTTTTATAAGAGAATATACATTTTAGTGAGCTTAGAAATTAAACCACTTAATGTTTTGCTAAGGACCTTTCTATAATCCTAAGTCTAAATTCCATCGTTAGATAACAAGTAAGCTAACTTCACAAAGATTCCATCCTATAACCTTGACTAAGTGTCAATAATCCAAAGTAGGTATAGGTGAGTGTGCATAACATTCTTTTTGGAGTAATTCATTCATTTAAGGCTAAAGTTCTATTCAAAGTAATAATTAGCAAATAATACCCTTAGTTCCTTTTCTTTATATATGGTACCTACTTTCTTCCCCCACACTTAATTAGGACATTGTCTTTAATGTCCTATTTTTAAAAGTTCAAAGAGGGAAAGATAATAGAATGAAAGAATTTGTGCACTATGGAAAGAGAGTAACTGGTACTACCCTATTGATTCGATTGCAAAAGTTGATTTCACAAACAAAGGTTAGAGAGATTATGCCCAAATGCCCTGTCATACGACCTGTATGGGAGGCCATTTCGTTTCCTGAGTGTTAAAATGCCTTACCTACCTGGGTTCATACACCCTTAGATATACCCCGTATAGATGGGGGTTTCATTCTCAAAACATCATGGGAAATCATATAGGAATCGATACAACCTTATATAGGTGGCCGTATGACTAACTTTGGAACATGTGGGTTTTCCCTGGGCTAATATGTGTTTGATATGGGGTGTATGGGAACCTATATGAATTCAAACAACCAGTGATACACCCTGTTTAGATCAGTATATGAAAACCTTTTTCTAGTGATGCAAGATCTAGAGAGTGAAACATGTGTTGATACGCCCTGTATGAATTCTTCACAAAATTTTTCTCTAAGTTTGGCTCATTTCTATCATTTCTCAGGCTCCTAAAAGTTTTTTTCTTGCAAAATATTGAGAGAGAGAATTATGTATTATGGAGCCTAGTAAAGATAAAACTATAGAAAAAGAAGAGAAAAGAGGGTAAAAATGGATTTAGGCATAAGTTGTCTCCCATGAAGCTCTTTGTTTAATGTTACTAGCTTGAATTATTAAAATTGATTAGGTTAGCCTCCATTAGGATCCCAAACAAACATATCCCAAATCCATGTTTCTGTAATCAACAAAGGGAATTTCTTTCTTGTCCTTGCTCTGCCCTTTTTTAGCTTAATTTCCCTTGATATTAGAAATTCTTGATGGGGAGTGTATTGATAAATTGGTGGCTTCTCAAATTCAATGTCACATCCCATAGGTTTAAGGCACAACTCTTGAAGTTCATCATCCCTCATATACTTAGGTGTTTCAATAAATGGAGAGAGCTTGATATACTTAGTATTAATTTCTTGTTCAACCTCTCCAACCTTCATATCTTTTGTGGTAACTTGAATTTCCTTATTAATTGACTTAAATGAACTCTCTTCCATAATTTCACCTTGCTCATCAGATTGTTCATTCAAAGGATGTTCAAAAACTGTCATTTCATCAGCCACATCATTAACAATCTCTACCATCAGTTCACACTCAGTACGTTCAAAATCATGTACATTATTTGCTTGATTAAAATGCTCTTGTGATGATTATGAATTGAAAACAATTTTTTTTTTTAAATTTTGAGCCAAAGTTTTCAAGTTTTCATTAACTTGTTCTTCATTACTAAATAAAGGAGATAATTGAATGCATGAGGGAGCATCATAAAAACAAGGATTAGCACATAAACAATACCAATCTTTCTCACCACAGTTCTAACACCAGCATTCACTAAGTTTTCAAGTTCATTCTTCTAAGCATTAATAAGCCAATAATGATGTTTTTGAATCTATCAGTTGAAATCCATGAAATTGGAATGCTTTCTTCAAGTACAACTCAATAAGAAAGTCCACCAAAAATTCAAGCAAAAACAAAACAAAACAAAACAAAACAAAAGAAATGATTAGATTAATAGTATTAAGCTTTGAAAATATCGTCTTCCTAGGCAAAGGCACTAAAAACTTGATTTTGAGATAGCTGCAAATTGAGTTTTAAATTTACATTTTCTTTGCTAAATCTTTATCTAGCCATAGTCTCCAAAAGGCATGCGCACCTATTAGAGTAGCATAGTAGAAAGATCTAGATCGTATTCCATAGGAAAGTTGACGATTACTTCTACTCACATTTTTTTCATATATTATCTAGTCTAGCAAAAACAAAGAGAAATATACCCTCCTAAGAATCTATACTAAACCTAAACTAATAAGTTTCACAGTAAGCATAAAAGAGTTAAGATAAATCAATTCACGAGGAGCTTAGGTCATGCTTCACCTTAGGTCTATTTATGTAACTCAAGAAATTCTCAATATATGTTATTTTGAAATATTGAACTGTCAGATTCACTAGATTATGCTAGACTTTCTCTCGAAATCAAAAGCAACTAAACCTAAACCAAACCACTGAAATCTCTTCCTGGCTATTACCAACTTATATTTTCATAAAATCAAGAATCATTTGACTAACAACATATCTTATGCAGTCAATCAATGACAGAAGATATCGCTACTTCTATCTCTAGACAATTATGAGCAACCTCTCCAATAGCTTAGACCTATTCATTAAAACGACCTCTCGATATATTTTTAATGAAATTAGAAATGAACTCATATTGTGCACCATACAAATTCAAGATCTATTAAGCTCAAGCTATTGAATTCAATCAAGCAACACTGGTTCAATTTAAGCACACCAAAGTTACATGAAATTGACTTAAGGATCCATAAACCCAAAATAAATAAATAACTCCTCCATGGATGTAACAATACAAATAAGTAATTCAAAGAAGTAATTAAGAACATAATGTGATGGAGCAATAAAACCGTAATCCTTAGTGAATTGAAATAATTAAGTCCAAAAGCTGCTATGAAACTCTGAAAACTCTAAAAAAATATGCAAAATCCTCTTCTAAATTATCTTTCTATCAAAGGAGTGTTTTATTTTTTTTTTCTAGTCTATTTCATCCTCTCTTTGATTCTCTTTCCAAGGGATATTTATATGAGCAACAAAAATCCAAAGAATGAACATAACAAAAAACTGCGCGTGTTCAAACGGCCTGCTATACAGCTTGTATAAAGGGGCATTTCACTTACTGGATAGGAATTCTAGAATGAAACAGGCATTGATATGGCCTACAGGAGGGGGCGTTTCACTTTCTGTGATGTTTCCTTGAATTCATGCAGCCTTTCATAGGGTCGTATAGAGGGTGTATTTCACCTGCTGACTTGTCTTGGAACCATAAAGCATTTCATATAGGCTATATCAAGGGGTAAATGGTTCTAGACTTCTTAAAACTTGAAATTTTTTCTTGATGAATTCATTTGATTTTTTCATGATAAGTTTCATATTATCTAAAATCAAAAAATTAATTAAGTACAAATTTTAGATGATTTCTAATTAAAATATCAACTACAAGGATCCAAATCATCCTAGAATTAAGAGTGTTATAGCATTTATCAATGTGCCCATGCCAGTGGATTTTAAGGGTACTCCCAGGCTTGTAGTTGTTGTTCCTCCATTTTCTAAGTTGTATAGGGATATTAAGCATATTGAGTTATTATGTGATGGCAAATGATGCGTGACTACCAATCACATCAAATTATAAAATTATATATGGAAGTTAAATCTTATGATCGAGCATAGGCAAGTATACCTATCTAGAGTACTATAAGATTAATACGCGTGTTGTCTACAGGGATCTAAAGAACAAGTACTGGTATTACCATTTTTCTACTATTTAGCATAATTCTTGATATGAGATTAATAATTTAACTACTAATTAACTAACAAATCAACTTAACAAACCCTAGGATCAATTATGTGTGTTTTTAAAAGATGTAATCAATCATAAAACATACCCTTCATCTTAATCTACCCTAAACCTTAAAGTTCTTATGATAATGGATTAATTAATGGATTGTTTATGCTTTGTACTGCAGGATCTCTCAAGTTAATTAATACCTAACCTTACATGAGATAGTGGAGACCTTTTCCTCACCAATGCCATACAAGATTGCATAAATGTTCATGATCGCTATAAAAAGAATTAAATTCATGTGCGGAAAATCAAAGTTTTCATACCTATAGGTGAAACATGCAATCTCTCTATTCATGAAGATTTATCTTATTAGATGGAACCTCTTTCTACCTAATAAGAATCATACATGCAATTAATTATACGCATAAATCAATCACAAGACAATTAAATCACATAAATAGATACAAATGTATAAACTTTTCATTAATTCAAAACAATTCAATCACATGGCTTAATGTTTCATAAGTTGCAGGATAGAAAGATCTACTCTTCCAGAGAGTTTACAGTAAGAACAATTCAATCACGTGGCCATGTTGAAGGCAAGGATCAAAATAGTAGACTTATAAATTTTTGCCTTACCTTCTGTACAAACAGGGAACAAACTAATGAGCAAAAGGAGGAGAATCATAATGTTCGTTTGTGCACTTTTCTCCTCTTTTTGCTCATTAGTTTGTTCCTCGTTTGTAATGAAGGTAGGGCAAAAATTTATAAGTTTACTAGTTTGATACTTGCCTTCAACATGGCCATGCACAAGGTAGTGCATGTATAAAGATTTAGCTTTTGTCCATGTTTTGCCAATTTTGCCTTTATTTTGATTGAATCATCTTCAATTTCTCCAAATATCATCTTTTAGCCTTGAAATTAATATTTAAGAAATTAAGTATCATTTTCTTGATAAAATCACAAGAAATACATATAAAATATATCCAAATAAGCATTAAGAATAAGTGTCTTTTGATACTTATCAGCAGATGCTTGTTTTCTTTAGGTATAATGATTAAGGTTAATGATTGGTTTGGTAACTTTACTTACATAAGTAGTCTTTGTTGACTTGCTTTGATGTCATCATGCAACTTATTTATTGTATGTCTTTTTTGCAAAGGATTACTGAAGGTGCCGCAGAGGTGGTTTCGTATGCAAGGAACTTTTAGCAAGAGAATGCTTGGTTAAGGTATGTGTGTTGTAGCCTAGGTAAGAATTAGTTGGAGGTAAGTTTAATTCTTGATAAGGGTCGGTTTTTCCATAATACAAGTAAGAGTTATGGAGTCTGCTTGGGTGATATGTTTTTCATCTATATCTGTATCTTTTTCAAAATGATATGTGTAAATATGTTCGATTTACATTTATATTTTATCTATATTTGATTTATTTGATCTTTTAATGAAAACTGCCAACTTGTTTTTATCTATATCTAATTCTTTATAAATAATTTGTTAGAAAAAAGTTTGAAACAAGTGCTCGTATCTGTAATCTACCAACAAACAAACAGACCCATCATATGCTTTTATTACGAGTTGAAGGCTGGTAATCAAATTCTTGAATAGAGATTTCGAACAAAGGAAAGGTAGGCCAACCACTATCAGGAGGAGAAGTTGGCTATCAAGATAAAGGTCGAAGAGCAACTGAAGAAACTTCCAAAGTGCAAAGCCTCTTCCTAGACGAGGTTATGTATGCCAGACGATGAGAAACATGATCTTGGTATGGACAACTAGGAACTCTGAATGGAGGATAGTCGACTTTTAACAAATTTTGAACAGTAGCTGGAGAGAATTTGTTAAGAGTCGGAAGGGTTTTCACACCATGAGGTGAAGATGATGGTGCAAATGCATGAGCTTGAAGCCATGGCAGTACAGGGCAAGTTCGACCACAAAAAGTTCAATGAGGACCTAGATAGGGCTAAGAAGGAACATGATGACCTTTGCAAATGTGTAAGGATGATGGAGGCTAAGATCACTGCTCTCAGTGCTAGAGAAGAAGGCTCCACCCACAATAATTAATTTCGTAGTTAGCTTAGATGGAGAAGAGGCTAAAGATTGAGCATGGAGCGATCGATGAGGTCATTGGGTACAACCATGATCATTATTCTTGCAATATAGCTCCTTGGCAAAATTTTCATACTTATCTCCATGGGGAAAGTCAGGTTGAGTTGGAAAAGGATGAGGAGGAAGAGGATGGAGACCAAAATGCTGTTGGTGAAGGTGAAGGTAAAGGTAAATGTGGGTCGACAATCCAAAATGCTGTGGGGACAATTGATGGTAGTAGGGAGTCGACGTGTGATTCATTTTTTTCATTGTTTCCTGATGTTGGTCTTTAGGGGAAGCTCATCCAAATTAAGTTGGAGCTCTAATAACCTGCCCACGATTGAGTGGTAGCTGTGGTTGAAGCTGATGAAAAGGTAGATCCTATTTTTCCAGATGATGTGGTAATGGCACCAATTGGGTCTTTGAGCTGTGTTACCATTAAGGGGTTGCTAGCTTCATGAGTTAACCAGCTGGTGGCTGAGCTGAATGAAACCTTAGTGAAGGATTAGGGCTAACCTAGAATGTTTGTTCTTATTTTTTTTGCAACTAATCAGTCGGGATGCCGACCGTTCCATGGAATCTTTTGTTGAAATACCTTAAACCTTTACCTAAGTTAGAAATTGGAATTAGATAGTTTAAATAGTTCAAGTAAAGCAAACAATGAGTTATGATTAGATAACTTGGCATAATTAAAATTGCAAATATATCAAATTGAAATTTGAACTTTAAAATATTCCTTTAAATCATCCATCCATCTCAATGGCTTTTCATTATGAATCAAACTTTTCAATTACTTCAAAATTTTCATCGAGACCCCTTTTTCATCAATTTCAATTCCTAAATTTTAAAACAAATATTTTAAATGTTTTGCAAACTCCTAAACCCTTGAATCTTGGTTAACTTTCATTTTCTCAAATCCCTAAAATTTTTTAAATTAAGTGCATTTTTAAAAATATCAATTTTAAACATGAACTCAAACTAAATATTTAGTTTTTACAAATTGAATTCCAAATTTAGATTGTCCATTCAAACTAATAATTTTTATGTTACAAATTCTGAAATTATTTTATGACTACTTTTGATACTTAGAAAAATCATCTAAAAGGTTTAAATTGAACCATTTTACCCATAAATATCCTTAATTATTTTTGTTCTTCTCTGATTTATTCTTTTCCCTTTCCCTTGGCTGCCTATTTCTTTCCTTTCTTTTTCCTCTCTTCTTCTTTTCTTTTCTTTTCTTCTTCTTCCTTTATGTTTCTTTCCTTCTTTTTCTCTAGACCCTGAAGCTTTCAATCTCAAAACCAACAAGATTAAAGAAGAAAATGAATATGAGAAATAAGATTAAAGATGAAGACCATGCATGAAATAGTCTCAAGAGCTAAGAAAAAGTAGTAGTGATGGAGTTTTAGATGTTTGAGCTTTTTCTAAAAAGAAGTAAGATGATCTTTTTTTATTTATTTGTTGTTTATGCATGATATCGATGAATTGATGTTAGATATAAGTTGGATTTGTGATAAAAGTTGTAAACAAGGGAGATATGAGCATAGAAACTAAAACTTAGGTTGTGTGTTTATGCATGAATAGATTAGATGTAGATGAAATGATTTAATGTAATAATATGTGTATAAAATGTATTTAGTTGTGGTTACAAGTTGTGTATACTATTAGGAGATGTTTTTGTTAGATTCAAGTTTGAAACATGGGAACAAGTTGATAAAACTAGAGTAAAAAGCATAGGAAAAGACACAACTTAGATGCCCTATTCATCACAGGTGTGATGTAGCTCGTGATCTTCTCAGATCATGAATTTTCGAGTGTCACAACCTGGATCATAGCTATTTCCAGGGGGGTGATCTCCTCAGATTATTTTTTTCAGTGCGACCTTGTTTTGTATTTTAACCATAACTTTTTCATCTAGACTTAGATTAAGATGGTTCAAAATGATATGGAAAGCTTAAAAAGAGACCTACAACTTTTATGTTTTAGTTGTCGAAAATTTTAAAGCATTAAGGCCTAAATTGTCACGCCCCAAAGGGTACCCTAAACGTGATAGTCCACCACACCCGATATTTAAAATTAAGTATGACAATCTTAGTCATCCCATAAGTTTACATATCAAATGTAAGGTGTACTTACACAAATTTTAGGATCACACTTTGATTCAAGTAGTCTTAAGAAAGCATACATAGCATTAAGAATATAAATCACAACAAGATAAATAGTTAAGTTTTACAAAAACCAAGGGGGCATACCCCAGCCAAAATAATGCGAGTCTTCATCATCTAGCTCCAAATTACAAATATCTGAGTCCACATTAAAGAGATTTTCCTAGAAGTCCACGCCTATACTAGGTCTCGACTTCCTCAAAAGCTTTTTAATCCAACGTGATAAACCTGCACAAAGTGTCCTCTCGGAACAACCAAAAATAGGGACACTGCAACAAAACTATTGGGGTATAAGCTAATTGCTTAGAGAGATTCATTTTCCAAGTAACATACTCGATCAAGCTAAAAATATCTATACAAGGAAGTTATAATTAAGCAACCATATGAATGCACAAGCAAATGAGCAAGCAAGCATATGACCTTCCGGTAGTCATATGTGAATGGATTTACGCCCTCCATTCGGGGTTTGGGGTAGTTCATAAGTCATGCAACTACAGTTCCAATGTTGGTCCATAAGACATGCAACCATAGTCCCAATCTTAAGTGGGGTGGTCCATAAGACATGCAACCACAATTTTAATGTTGGTCCATAAGTCATGCAACCATAGTTTTCATTATTTGAATGGGGTGGTCCATAAGTCATGCAACCCTAGTCCCCTTCATTAAAGACCCGCTGCCTCCCAAATACACCTTTGTCCCACCAAAGGCATACTCGACAATGATATGTGACTCACTACGTGATATGCATGTACAATTTATTCATATAATCATGGCATATTAATTAGATAATTTAAAAGTGATCATACAGATTTCAGACACTCCAAATCTATACTAGCTCATACAAGGTTATTGCAACAAAGCTTGCCTCGATATACTTATCGTTCATTCATGTAAGTTTAGATCACCATTCAATCACAATTTTATCTTTCCTAAATCAATGCCTACTACTACAAGCACACCCAAGAGCATAATTAATGAGAAATGAACTCACTTGTCCATGTAGTGAAAATCCACTAAGTCGTAATAGTCCTCGGGTGGTAACCCGTCCTCCAAATTACCTAAGTACAAAGAATACCCTCAATAAGTATCTCTTATGAAGTTCTATTAAACTTAATAATTTTATTACTAAATTCGTCAATTTTCGCCTAGATTGAATTCTTAACTTAAAAAAGTCATATCTAACTCATTTTAAACTCGGAATTAAGCTTATAATAACCGATTTCTATCTACTTCGAAAGAGCTATCTATTTCCAAAGTTAATTCAAACTTTTAAGGTCATCCAAGGTCGGAAACATACTATACAGTAGGGTTGCGAAAATCCAAGATTTGAGCCTTTGTGAAAAATTGCCATATCTACTCTATTTAACTACTTAGATTAACTTATTTTAGTCCTAAACTTGCAAGAAGACCTTAAAACAAAATCAAGAGACTACACACTTATTAAATCCCAAACATAAAGTTCAAATGAAACTTCTAAAAATCCATTTTCATAAAACCGAAATTTATAAGTTGAAACTCATTTCTTGTTTTGAGTAATTCCTTTACTAAAACTTACTTAGTTCAATGAAAATAATTTTCCTATATTATTTATCATCAAGGCATTCCATTTTCAATATAAAATACTTGTTTTGAGATCTACAAGGAGGTTTTCCAAATTGGTCTTCCCTTAGATATGAATTTCCTCTTTGAAGTTTATAATGAAAACAAGATCTAAATTTTGTCTTTTACAAAGCACTTGATTTTAGAAATACTTTTTAGAAAAACTCATTTAAACTTTTGAAAATTCATTCCTTAAGATATCTATACCAAGAGCCCTTTATATTTTTGTCTAAATCTTCATTTTAAAGTTGAATGATGGGTTCCAAAAATGGGTCTTGGTCTAGATCCGAATTTTCATAAATTTATTTTGAACATATCTCTTGAGAAAATTCATCAAAATCATGAAAAACAACCCATTACATATTATATCTTAAGAACCCTTCATTTCTTGAATAAAATCCTCATTTTTGAGTTGGAAAACATGTTTTTTATTTTAGATCTTTGTCTTGATCCGAAAATACAATTTTTATTTTTTGAAAATAAACTTTGAAAATAAACTTTGATTCTTGTAAGATGAAGTCTTGATGATATACATCCATCAAACCTTCATTTTCTTAACAAAAACTTCCATTTCAAGACTTGGAAGAGGGTTTTTCAAATGATGCCTTGACAAGTTACGAATTTTACTTTTTCATTCAAACTCAAATCTAAGATCTACTAACAATACAACCATGGAAACAAAAAAAAAAAAAAAAAAAAAAAAACTTGGTAGTAGGCCTTAAACTTCTAGATCTACACAAAACATAACTAAAGCTTTGTAAAACTCTAGCTCTATAAGTTATCACAAAAATAAAAAGATAAACAACCCTTCAAGATAACAAATATACTAATAACAAAAAAGGATCATCAACAAGAGGAGTGTTTCAATTTTTAGCATCATCATCCATAGCTTTTTAAGCTTGTGGAATATCCTTTGATGCATGAAACACCCATAATATCATCCTACAACATCCTAAGAAAGTTAAAAGGGAATGATTACCTCAAATATTTGCAAGAAAAGTGTGTATGAGTAAGGAAAGAAAATGGTGGCAACTTGTTCTTAAGAAGAACAAAGCAAAGAAGAAGAAAAGGAAAGGAAAAAGAGAGGGTTTGAGAGTTTTTGGAAAATGGAATGAAAAGTGAAGAGAGAGAAAAGTAAATGAGTATTTATATTAGGTGGATTTAGGGTTTGTTTGTATAATAAAAGGAGTTAAAATGAAACAAATTGGGGGAAAAATATGGGGATATGCGCCGGCTAATGAAGGGAGAGAGGAAGATATATTTGATTTCATTTGAAATTTGAATTTGTGTAATAAATTATATTAATTGTAATGATTTGTTAAGAGACAAAATTTCTTGGAAAAGAAAATGAATTGAGTGATTGAGAGGTTGTGAGAATAGGGTATGGGTATGTTTGTAGTAGGTTGTACTTGTGAATAGTAATAAATAGTAGATAAGACATTTACTTTACCGATAGCAACGAAAATATGGGAAAAAGGCTAGAACTGTAATTTTTATAGCCCGAAAAATTATAAAATATATATTTTTGAAATCCGTATAAAAATACGAGTCTAAAAATATTAAAGATATATTTTTAATTTTCCGAGCCCAGGGACACGCTTTCCAAAGCAGTATCCAAACGGGTTCAAAATAAGCCAAAATTAATCCAATCTGATTTTTTAATAAATCAAATATTATTACGGATTATTCTAAACACTTTAATTATTTTTCGACTCCTCGATTTACGAACTCAGGTTTATCTGATCTAAACTGTAGGGTTTTACTCAAGATTCGTTGACTTAAGGTCTCCGATTGACTTACCGGCTTAAGGTTAAGGCTTGAGAAAACAGGGGTTTACATAAATTTTATTTGTTTCCAATTGCTATATATCCAAACAAAGTTGAAAACTTATGTTTACTAGTTAAACATATGTAGTTAAGTATAAAATGAACTTAATTAATAAACCTAAGTTCAACTTGACTAAATGGACTTGAATGAGTTAAAATGAATTAGATTGATTAAATTTAATCAATTTGGTTAAGATTAAGTTAATATAAGCTTAAGTTAACATGAATCTTAGATATACTATGAATTAGTAATATACCTAAGTTCAAGTTGACTTGATGAACTTTACTAAGCTAAAATGAATTAGATTGGCTAAATGTAATCAATTTTGCTAAGTGAAATCAAAATAAAGTTAAAACTTGTAGATGGCTTAGAGATAGTATATTGTAATATAATGAGTTGAACTGTGTTTAGTAAAGGAATATGTTATTTCAAATGTATGTTTGCTAAAACAGGTTTTTCATATGAGTTGACAATTTAGTTGAATACTTATATGAATGATAAGGAAATAATAATGTTTTATAATAAATGTATATAAAACAAAGAGAAAAGGGATAATTTGACAGACAATAGAGAACTGTCTGTATCTTAGTGGGACGTTTTCTCAACTATGGTGAGGTTCCTAATTAGTGTATGATCAAATAAGTTTTTAAAATAAGATTGATGTAAGTGGATAGTTAATTTAAATACTTATAGGATTTCATTCCTTTAACAGATATGGATGTTTGATTTATTCTCTAAGATAGCCATCGGCTTACCTTTTGTTTCTGATTGGATTTCATATATAAAAGGTACGTAATAACTTGCGTATTTTATGCTAGGATAGGCATTCTAAACGGGTTAAAACTTAAACTCGGCTTAATAATTAATGAGTGTTGTTTGTGCATTTTCTGTTAAATCTGGTTTAGGGAGTGGCAACCTTGTCTGATGTAGGCATAGTAGTTTAGGCACTTAGGCCACCCCCATCATAATGCAATGATATTTATAAGTGGCTCAGTGAGTAGCTGATAGAGCAAACGGTATCGACATAGCATTTTCTTAAGCTTGGAGGGAAGTACAATGATTTAATTCATGTTAAGGGGAATGATTGAACTAAATTATGTTATGGATTGAGTTGTAAGTAAAGATGTGTAATGGTTGTGAACTTGAGATGAGGTTATTTTCTCTTTCTTGGCTAAATGCAGGAGATATAGGTATTTGAGTTACCTATATCAACCCTCTGAGCAACTATTGCTACTCAGGACCTCAAGGTTCACATGATTTTTTCGAAGTGTCAGTATTCTAGTGTTGATTTGTTTAATTTAATTTAAGATAATAACTTATCATTGTCACATTGCATTTAGTTAACCTTGTGTGTCACATTATGTATGCTTATGTTACTATGTACTAGGCTTTAGCTCATGGTTGTTGTTGTTATTGTTTTCTTTCTAGGTATTATTGATGTTGTTGATTTGATGATGATGATGATGATGTATGATTTAGGTTATGGGTGATCCTGGAGGTTTAAAAGGAGAAGTACATGAAGTAAGACCGTGAATTTTACTTTGTTTTGTTTTATTTTTTTTTTTAAAGAGCTGGATTTATCTTGTCTAAAGTTGTATTTTCTTTTAAGGGTCTGGTGGAGCCCGAGTTTTGTAATTTAAGCCTGTAAGCTTTGTTTTATCATCATGATGTATTCTTCGATATAGAATACATGATGGTATGGTTTTGTTTTTGAAAGCCAATATACTCGTGAGAGTAGTTATTTAAATGTTTTAATAAAAGTTATTTAGTAAGTTTTAAATCCAATGGTTTTGAGAATCTAATTAAATGATTTCTAAAATTAAAATTGAGTAATAAATGTTCACGATAAACAAATCATGTAAGAAAGCCTGAGCATATAACATACAAATGTTATACGTGACTGTAATCGACTTAATGAAATTTTAAGGCGTTACATTCATGCTGATCTTGTGCTTCCTATATTGTGTTTCTTTTTTTAAAATTTATCCTTGTATGTGCAATAGTTTCAGCTTTTGTGGTGGCTTGTGCCCACCATTGCTTTGACATTTGTGTAGTGTATTTATTGATCACTATCTTCTTGTTAGCCATTAGATGGCTAATTGTATATATCGAATGGTTGAGGTTTTGAGTCCACTAATATTCTCAAGATTTAATGGGATATTTTCATCATTTTCTCTTTTCTCTTTGTCTATAAATAGAGGATATAACTCTTGCTATTGTTCATTCACATGTCTTCTTTCCTCCTTTTCACTTATGTTTTGTTGGTGAGGTAATCTTCTACTTATGGATTTATGCCTCTGTGTTTGGCTAGAAAGATTAAGGACATAGTGTTTTCTCTCATCATTTTCTATTTAGATGGCTTGGAGTTTTTCTAGAGGACTTTCATCTAAAGCGATCATGTTTTTCCCTTATCATAAGGAAATTTTCCTTGTGCTATAGTGTGTAATGGGGGTTATTGGTCTCGTTATTTCTTGT
Source organism: Combretum micranthum (assembly GCA_024138025.1). NCBI lineage: Eukaryota > Viridiplantae > Streptophyta > Magnoliopsida > Myrtales > Combretaceae > Combretum > Combretum micranthum. Next base: position 100,824 of record JAMXBD010000399.1, on the reverse strand, counting down.
TATATATAGTTTTTAAAAAGGGAAAGAAGTACTTGTAACAAACCAAAACTTCAGCCATTGAGATATTGTCCACTTTAACCAAATACCACACGGTTTTGTCATTAATGCCTATTGCTTCTCTGGAGGTCATCCATTATAGGAGTGCTCCCAATTAAGTATGCTTAACTTTAGAGTTCCGATAAACTCCAAGCCATTAACCAAAAGGTGCATTGATGATTAGAGTTCCATCACCTTATATTTGAGGGGTATTACATACTCCCTACTTACAAAGTTGACATCCTTGTCAATTTCCTTACACAGGTCTAACATTGTACCAGGGAGGACACTGGAGATGCTCCATATATGCTTAAGAGGTGTACACACTCTAAGGCATTTTGCCTTGTGTAGTACTTAGCTCTCCCACTTCCGACCAGTGAACTATTTTGTGCTATTTGTAACGATCTAGAACTCTGCCTACTAAGATATTATCTGCTTTAGCAACATGCTACACATTTTTATCGTTGGTGCTAGCTACTTCCTAGGAGGTTACCCATCCTGAGAGCGCATCCCATTAAGCATACTTAACTTAGAATTCTGATAAACTCCAAGCTATTACATTAAAAGGCACCTCGATAATTAAAGTTCTAATACACCTTGTTCCTACCTCATCATCTTTAATACCATTTTATTTTCTTTAAGGGGGTAGCTTTAGCTCTGAAGCCTTTTATTTTTCTCCTTAGGTTCTTTGGCTTCACTAGGATGGAGTTAGTAAGGGAGAAATTTGTCGCATTCTTCATCTTAGTAGGAGTTGGTTGTAGGGCAAGTTAGAATGACTAGCTTCAACAAATCCTTGATTGAGATGAAGTTAATAAAGGGGAATTGGTTGAGTTTCTCTTTATCTTGCAATGGGTCACTCATCACAGATGGGGATGACCGTCTTAACAATTCCCTGATAATCCCATCTTGGTCAAGCTCCCCCTTTATTTGGTGCTTAGTGTAGCTTAGTGGTTTTGCAGTTGTGATTCTTTGGTAATGACGAGTGATTGAGGTTTTTACCAATCACAAATGAAACATAAGCATTTACAGTTGCTTGCGCAACTTGGATATTTCAACAGAATATGCTTCAATTTATAACTTGCAAAGGCCTAAATCAGTAACACCAATAAAAATTTTGTAGTATATAGTTGAAATGCCAATCAAAACTACCCTAGTTGAGAACTGATAAGTGTTTAACGACCCTTATTACATGCATTACTCTAATACCATATTATGATAATTTTATGTGAATTATTAAAGAAAGGATACTTATTTAGTTAAAATGTCAATTTTAGGAATAAAGGAAGATATTGAGCTTAATGAAGACATTTGGATAAGTTAAGGAAGATTTTAATGAAGAAATAAGCAAAGGGACGATTTAAAACATACATGACATTTCTACACAAGTTGTGTAGAATACTGGTATAGGAAGAAAATTTTGACTAGCAAGCATTTTTAAAGTATATGGGGAGCTACACAAGCCATGTATCATGCATGTGTGGAAGCTGAAAAATGATCAGAAGCGTTTTACAAAGCAGACAGGCACTTTACATGAGTCGTGCTTGGGGTCGTGCAGCCTCATTTCCACATTATGTGAATAATTTTAATCCTACATAGCCTTGAACATGGCCGTATAGGATGGTTGTATAGGAGATATTTGGTCTTTTCCAATAAATAGCGGCCTTAACTTGCCATTTGTGAGACACTTCTTTATTCTTACGAATCTTAGAGAGAAAAATAGATGCTTTTGAGTAGAGAGATCCAAGAATTCATTTGAAGATCACAAGACTTCATTTTAAGGGGTTGTAATCATGACTTTTATCTACTTTTCCTTATTCTATTATTGTAATAATTTCTTTATGAAAAAATAGATCATTATACCTTAGTTCTTAAGGAACCCTAACCTTAATGTAGAGATTAGAGCTTGACAAATGGACCATAACCCGTGGGTTGGCCCGTTTAACCCACTTTTAAAACTGGTTAGGGTTGATTTTTTTCAACCCGTTTAAAAGCGGGCTAAAAAAACCTAGCCTGTTTAACCCACGGGTTAAAGCGGGGTTAACCTGCAACGGGTTGGGTTGGCCCACTTTTTTTTTTTAAGATTAAAATAGGTTTTAAACTTAAATTTGAAAGTTGAAACCTAGAGAGTACAATGGACTGTGGTCTGTGGAGAGACACGACAGCTCACAGGTACCACACCACACCAACAACTAGAATAACCACGTCCATAAGATTAAAAGTAAGAAAATAAACAAGCAACATCGAAATCCACCAATTGAAGAGCAGAAGAAGTCGATCAAAAAAATAAGAGTAGAAGAAGCCCCCAGCCCATAAATAAAAAGTTCATGCCAGCCATTCCGTAAATCCATGCATCAAGTAATGAGACCAAGCAGTAGAATAGGCCCAGCAAGTCAAATTTCCAAGTAAGTTCTCATGGTCCAGTGAACAAGTCTTCAACCCAAGCAAATGTAATATATATTTTTTCATTGGAATAGGGTATCCAATATTAGTATTTTTCACTTGAAAAATCATGAGAGATGACGTTAAATTATAAGACTATTAGTATAATATTGTTCTTCTGTTAAATTTTAAATGAGTCAAAGTTAGTGGGCTGGCTTGTTTAACCCACTAGCTCGTGTGGGTTGGGTTAGGGTTATAAATTTTGGCTCGTTTATTAAAGTGTGTTAAAATTTGCTGGCTCGTTTAACCCACCAGCCTGCATGGGCCGGGCCGGGTTGGCCCATTTAACCCACTTGCCCAGCTCTAGTAGAGATTGAATTATTTTGTCAGTGAAAGTTTATGCTTTCTTGAACCTATTCATGTGTTTATTTTTTTTTTGTTGATTTAATATATGCATAGTATTAAATCATTATCTAATCCTTGTTAATTTGATCGATGGATTGATTGATAAGATAGATCTAGTATGAATAAAGAGTTTGAATGTGACTTTAGACAAAAATCACATGAATTTTTTGCATAAAGATTTAATCTTTCTAAGAAATCATGAATTCACGAACTCTAATGCAATTTTGTATGCATCTAATGATGAAATACATTTCCATTAGACATATAGGGTTAGAATTTAATTATCCTGAAAGAGAGATTGATGAAATTAAAGATTCATGCAGTTGACGAACTTAAACAACCCATTAATAAAATTTATAAGAAAGTGGAAATAAGGTTAGTGATGAATCGATATTAAGGATATATTTTTTGATTGATATTATCATAAGCGTGATATTTGTAGTTCTAGGGTTAATTAATTAATTAGTTAGTTGCTTAATTATAACATAATCACTTGAATCATACTAGCTAGATAGTAGAATTAATGTAATTATTGGTAATTATAGGTCTTGGTGGAACAACCCTTATGCTAATTTGTGCTATAATTGATAGGTCTGCTAGCTTAGAATTAATCATAGAATATATATAAGGTTTTAATTTTAATTTGAGTGTTTGCGATTAATCAACACATTAAGAAGCTCATCAAAACTATTGTACTTCATTATTTTGTAAATAAATGCTTGTTCCTATTTTCGTATTTTATCATGGATTTTTTTTGTCTTATAATTCAAAATTAATTATTCCACAAGTTATCCTTCTACGTTAGATTACCCAACCCTTTTAGTCGAGTGTTCTAGTGTAGGACTTTGATTTTTTTTAAATTTAGGTTTTTAAGATAAGATTAAGTGTCAACTATTGCATGGCTCAATCGATTGATCCAAAGAGCAATGGTCTAGTATGTTGGGCATTCTCACATGGGATTTGAGATGTTTTAGGACATAAGTGCTAATCGTAAGTGACTTTGTTGGTTAGTCATAGAGTTATGGTCCTTTTGGTCAGACGTGCGCACATGGGACTTAAGATGTTTTAGGATGTAGGTGCTGAATGTAAGTGACCTAGTTAGTAGGTCCCCGGAGTTATGGTCCTTTCAACCTAACATTTTCACATGGGATTTAGGATGTTTTGGGACACAGGTGCTTAATGTAAGTGACCAAGGCTGTTGGTCCCAAAGTTATGGTCCTTTTGGCCTAACATGCTCACATGGGACTTAGGATGTTTTGGGATGTGGGTATTGAACGTAAGTGACCCGATTGGTAGGTCCTAGGGTTACAGTCCATTCGGTTGGACACCCTCACATGGGACTTGGTGAATTTAAGACACGAGTGTTGTTCACAAGCGGCTTAGCTAATAAGTTGCCAATAGGGGTGTACAAAAAAACCGAATGTTTAGGATAACCGAACCGAAATCGAAAAACAAATCCGAAAAAAACGGTTAACCGATCCATCGGTTTCGGTTTAGGATTAGCATTTTTAATTTTTTCGATTTTTGGTTTCGGTTTTTAGATTCTAGAAACCGATGGATTCGGTTAACCGATCTGTAATTATAAATATATATAATTTATAATATACCCATATGATTATTTTTATAGTATTATCAATATGAATTATGTTAAAATGAATGACTCATATAAGAAAAAACAAATGCATATATGTTTGAAAATTGGAATGGTGGTGTTTGATTGAGATTTTATGTTGAGCTCAATTGATCAAGGTTGATAAGAACGTATGAGTAAAAAGCTATTATGATGATTATATTAATGGAACCTACATATATTAACAACTATTTTACATGTCTTATATTCTTAATTTATAGTTTTTAATATAATTATACAAAAAATACTCTAATTTTTTTACGGACATATTAAAAAATATGATTAACTACAAAATTTGTATAACCATTATGCTAAACGGTTAAAAACCGAAAACCGAAAAAATTAACCAAAAGAAACGGTTAACCGTTAAAGCGGTTAACCGTTCATAATGGATCAGTTTAGGATCAGGATATTGAAAATCCGATTATTACGGTTAGGATAAAAAAATATGACCACGGATCGGTTAACCGAACCGTGAACACCCCTAGTTGCCAAAGTACAATCTATTGGGTCGAACAGCCTCACATGAGACTTAAAGAATTTCAAGATGCGAACCTTGTTCACAAACGAGTCAGTTGGTGAGTCCCTAGAGTTATGATTTGTTCAATTGGATACCTTTACTTAGGATTTAGAGAGTTTTAAGACGTGACCGTTATTTGCGAGCGGCTTAATCAATGGGTCCCTAGATTTACGGTCCATTTGATTGGACACTCTCACAAGGGTCTTCAAGAATGCAAGAGTTATTTGTAGGTGGCTCTGTTAGTGGGTCCCTAGAGTTATGGTCTGTTCAATCAGACACTCTCACATCGAACTTAAGGAATGTGAACATTGTTTGTAAGTGATTTGGTTGGTAGGTCCCCAAAGTTATCATTAGTTCGATTGGACACTCTCATATGGGACTTAAAGAATGTGAGTGCTATTCGTAGGAGGTTTGGTCAGTAGGTCTCTAGAGTTATGGCCCATTCGGTCAAACACTTATATAGAACTTAGAATGTTAAATGTTATGAGACGATAATGTTTTTCATAGAAAAGTTTAAAAATTTAAATTTTTAATGGAAATAAGATGAAAGAAGGAGGCACAAAGTTACATGCAACTGCATACTTAAGCAAAGCATTTCCTTTAGCTGTCGATGTTCCATGTTTTGAGGATGGGCTTTCGTTGAGCCGTTATAGGTAGTAGATGCTGTTATCAAGGTTTTTTATGACTCGAACCATGTCTTCCCAAATAGGGGCCAATTTTCCTTAGCCTTTTCTTACTCCCATATTAATTGAATTATGGCATACTAAGTAGCTAAAGTTGAATTCCTTATGTTTGACCTTCTTGTCATAGTATCACGCGGCTTTAAGTTGGTAGGCCATGAGTCTTTGTTTGGCTTTGTCATGGAGTTCCTCTATGGTGTTGAGGTTAGCCCATAATCCAAACTCATTCACCATTGGTTGGAATTCTTAAGTCTTCAAGGTAGGGAATTCTAGTTTGATGGACTGGACCACTTCCGTGCTGAAGGGAAATCTATAGTAAGTTTCTCTAATAGGCGTTTTATGTGTGGTCCTATACCCTCTTTATACGTTAGGTAACCGTTTCGTCTATCCTAAATTGTCTCAGTCGACGATCTTCTTGAGATTCTTGGCAGTAGTGCAGTTGCCTGTCTCTACTTGTCCATTGGTTTGGGGATGGGAGACAAAGGTATATCATATAGTGATGTGGTGGTATTGACATAATTCTCTAAATCGGTTGTTGTTGAATTGAGTGCCATTATTAGTTATTAGAACTTTTGGCATACCGAACTTGCACAAAATGTGGTTCGTCATGAAGTATTATGTGGATTGTTATGTGATATTGGGAACCGCTTACACTTTTTCCCATTTGGAAAAATAATTGACCGCTGTCCATTCCCCACTATGTGAATAGCCATGGGCTGATGAGATGTGGAAGGGTAGTTGCTCATTACATAAGCCAACGAGGTATATTTTTGGCACTAGGGACATCTCTTGGCCAGCTTAGTTATGTCTTTTTTTCATAGTCAGCCAACAATATCTAAATTGAAGGGATTTTACGTATACCATATAGCCAGCTACGTAGTACCTGACTTCCCTAGAGTGTAATTATTCCAAAGTAAGGGTCGTTTCTTCTATTTTGAGGCATCGGAGGAGGGGCAAGCTATGGCCTCTTTTGTACAAGACACCACTTATGAGTGTAAAATTAGTCATTCAATACATAAGCTTTTTAACCTCCTTTTTGTCGTTTGAGAGGGTACTAACTTGCAGGTACCCTTTGTGGGGTCGATCTAGCATGGTTATGTGGAACCTTCTTCAATGTCGAGAACCTCTTGGTGTTGAATATCCCTTATTCTCTCGGTTCGGGGTTTAGGAAACTTATTGCAGCGAACTTTAGAGAGCTTATAGCCAGGTAATGGAATAATTCTTCTCATGAGACAGGCTTGAGTAGGACAGACAGGGTTGTCAAGAGCTCCTTCAATTCTATAAATGTTTTTTGACATTCTTCGATCCATTTGAAGTTTACTAGGTGTTTGAGGATCTTGAAGATCTAGGAGCATCAATCGGTGCTTTAGGATATGAATCGACTTTGCCGGTAAGTCTTTAGACACCGTTAACTAACTTAGGTGGGGTCATGTCTAGCATAGCTTTGATCTTCTTAAGTCTTGCCTCAATCCCTCATTTTGTGACCATGTATCACAGGGATGCTCCAAACACGCACTCTTGGGGATTTAACATCATCCAGCATTACTTTAGCCAATCAAAAGTTTCTTCTATATCTTGAGATAGTCTTTGGGATTTGGGTTTTTCACGATCATGTCATCTATGTAGACTTCCATGTTTCAACCAATTTGTTCTTTGAATACTATGGTGATTAAACTCTAGTAAGAAGCCTTGATGTTCTTTAGTTCAAACATCACCACCTTATAACAATACATGCTAAAGTCCATAACGAATGACATATGCACTTGGTCCTTTAGCTTCATTATTATTTGGTTGTAGCCAAAATAGATGTCCATGAAGCTTAGTAGGGTATGTCCTGACATAGAGTCGAATAATTGGTCTATTCTTAAGAGAGGAAGCAGTCCTTCGAGCATACCTTGTTGAGGTCAGTGTAGTTAACACAAATCCTCCATTTTCAGTTGGCCTTTTTCACCATCACCACATTGGCAAGTCGTGTAGGATATCATACTTCTCGGATGAATTCTTCTTTAAGCAACTTCTGAACCTCTTCTTCTATGGTGGCCTATTGGGTCTCCATATAGTGTTGTCATTTATGTTGTACTAGTTTGATCAAGCATGTGAGTGATAACTTTAGGGTCAATTCTAGGCAAGTAATGAGGTATCCATGTGAAGATGTCGCTATTGAGATGAAGGAAGTGTATTAGTTCATTTTTTTAACTTTTGCAACAACGTATAGTTGATCTTCTTTACTAGGATAGGGTCTTTACCAAATAGTATCTCCTTAGACAATTTGGTCGACTCTTCTTACCTCTCACCTCGATTGACTTTCTTTTGATTCGATCAGTCAAGGAATGAATCTATCTATTATACTTCATCTCTTGCAAAGGCTCGAACATACAATTTATGGGAAAAATCTTGATGACCTTTGCATATGCCGACTTCATTTGGGGTAGGAAACTTCACCTTAAGGTAGATCGAAGAGGGGACCATGAAAAAGATGAAGAGGGAAGGTTGGCTAAGTATCATGTTGTAGGGCGACCAACTATCTACTACTAAGAACTATACTGCATTCTAGGCCTTGTGCTTGTTGTCTCCTAATCTCAACGGTAAGGTGACAATCCCCCCGACCTTAAATGGCTGGTTATTGAATCCAAAGATTTCATGTCTATATGATTTGTCTTTTTTTTTAATATTATAATTATGAAGCCTATTCAAGTCGTGGCCAAAGATGATGCCCACATTACTCTCGGTATAGGCCAAAATCTTCATTATATCAAAGCTTGCTACTTGTACATTTATGACAAGGCATCTTGGTGTGGTATTTGAACATCCTCTAAGTTGCCATTGGTGACTTCAAGGGTCATATTGATCTTTTCTCTTTTTATAAGAAGCATTACCTCATTTCCTTTGTCATTTCTGAAAAACTAAGAGAGGATAATGGGGTGTGGTCCTCCGATAATAGTATTTACTACTCATCGGCCGGCATCGTTGGACTGCTAATTGTTGGTGATCATTCCTCCTTTATTGATTCAGTCTTTCTATGGCATTATTCGGGTTGGTCATTTACTACTATAAGAGTCCTTTCTATAGGGCCTCTTGGAGGGTGACTTTTAACTAGAAACAATCATTAGTGTTTTTCCCTACATCTTAGTAGTAGTCTTAGTACTTGCTAGTGTCCCTTCTAACTGAGTTGTTGTGCATTTTGGATGGCTCAAGTAAGATTTTTGAGTTTCTAAGGTGCAAGAAAATGTCTTCCTAGGGTTTTTGAGGGGGAAGAAGATGGAGTCAAAGAATCTCCCTTTCCTTTGAGGCCTCCTTCCTTGGGGTGCTGATCCTTCTTTTTCTTTCGAAGGAAGGTAAATGCGTTCTTTCACCTATCCTTCGGCTTTTTGGTCCTTTAGAGACTTCTTCATCTTGTTTCGGACAACAATGAAGTCTTCACATCTGGTATATTTGCTGGCTCATCCTTGGAACAGTTCAAAAGTTTTAAGCTTGTTCTTCGCAAGGGAGTAAAAGAGGCTTTCATTTTTTCGGGCCCCATAAATCTCCACTTGAACAGCAAGATTGAGGATGAAGCCATCGACCATGGTCATGGCTTAGTTGAAATGTGTGTTATAGTCTCTTAGGGATTCATCATTCCTTTAATTAACTAGAAAAGTTAATGACATATCCTTCTTTAGGGGTTAGCTGATTGTGAAATGCATCTTGAACGTTATTGCTAGCTCCTCCAATGATGTGATTAAGCTGTTAGCCAATTGGAGAAACTAGCTATTAACAGCCTTCTTTAGTGTTCCTAGGAATACTTTGTAGAAAATTGTGTCATTGAAGCTTAACACTAGCATTTGGTCATTGTATCTCCTGAGATGTTCCTTTGGGGCAGTTGTTCTATTGTACAGTTTGAATGTTGGCAGTTTCATGCCTTATGGCCAAGGCTTTTGTATGACCGATCATGCTAAGGAAGTTTTTATCGACATCTGAGTTACCTTTGGTGTCAGGGTGCTCTTCTTACTTTCCTAATCTCTGACATCCTCTTGATTTCTTTCTCTGTGTCTTTTAAAGCCATATCTTCGAATCGCTTCCCTTGGTACAAGAGGAGATCCATAGTTAAGGAGTCTCTAGCTTGGGTTTTCAACGTCATAAGGGCAATAGAAGGATTTCTAGCACCATGGGTGTCATAGGACGGGAGTTTCACTCCTTAAAGAGTTCTCGTGCGATGCTTGACGATCCCCCAAGCATCGTTTGTTGTTAATCTGAATGGTGAGCCAACCTAATCTTCTTTGACTTCCCAAGTCAGTTCCGAGGCCACATTCTCATAAGGAGTGCCCTCTTAGCTTTACCACGATCCCTCATACGTTTGGGAGGTTCAACTATACCAATTGGTTTCAGCCTGCCTTGGTCTCATCAGGAGAGTGGCATCAACTCCCAACCAATTTATCCACAAGAGGCTAGACCCGCCTTTAGAGACAGCCTATACAACGAACAAACCTTCTGTTGATGCCACTCGTAACTCAACATGCCCAAGCTAAACACCCTCATAAATTCCTCAACTCTCGGATCATAATTGAGGACTTACATTTGAGACCCTACCAAAATGCCATGGGTATTTACTACCTCCTAGAGGTGGAAGTTCTCTTCTTGCTGGGTAGAATTTCGCCATTGTTGAAATGTATCTAAGAGTTTTGTGCCCCAACTCCACTTCTTTAAGACATTGTTCAACTCCTTATTCCACTTGATGATATCAACATTCTGCTTTACTTCTTGGTAGAGCATGTCTTCCAAGCAACTCAAACAGTTCTAATCTCAAAAGCCATTAGAGGTCGAAAAAATACTGGGAGCCATCTAGACTTTGTGAAAAGGTTGAACCCGAAGTCTAATTCAGGTTGTCTTCTGCGCAATCACCTAAGGATGGTTTTTTTTTTTTTTTTTTTTGTACAAGATGACATAGCTAGAGTGCTAGCCTTTAAGTTCTTGAAATGCTATGGCTTTTTTGGAAAGAGAGGTGAGAAAACTTCTATAAGAGTGTAAGAACTTCCCATGGACGATGCTAAATGTCACTTGCTTGAAACCGATAAAGGTTGGATCTTAGGGATTTTGGCTTAGATCGATGTTTGATGTAAAGCCTACAAAGGCGAAAACCCAATTGGTGGCATATCGAGCATGAGCCCAGCATAGCCACTCTGATGTTAAGTCAAAGATTATCATAATAAGCCTATAAATTGAGTTAGAGCAAATAGTTAAGTGTGACGTTATCTATCTCTTAAGTGGTGGATAAGTATTTATTAGTGACTGACATAGTGGTTACAAACGTCATGGACTAGTGGTCGATTAATGGTTATGAATGGAGGAGATGGGATAGACCTACTACTCCACTATTTGAGGATTAGCCTGATTAAGTTATCAATGTCAAACGACGAGCGAAGCAAAGATGACCAAGAAACTTTTGAACTATCATTAAGATCAGGCAGCTCATCGTGCAATTCACTAATAGAGCATGGACCAAATAGATTAGTCCATTCCACTTGTGCTTTGGGTCGGGCTTTAGCGGCTCTATGTTCTAGAATAGACCATCAACAATATCCAATTGAACTTTTCGTACCCCTAAACACTACCCTGCTTAACACCGTAAAATACTGTCTAAGACATGTTTATTACTTAAAGAGGCAACGAAGGGGAGATACTGTTTAGGGGCATAAGAAGTTCAAATAGATATAAAATAGGACTTTTTAAAGTTTAGATACATAATTGACCATTTCGTCAAAATTTATATGTCAGATTGTACATTTTTCCTTAAATTAAAAGAGCTTTTCTTATATCACAAATGATTCAAAAGTTATTTAAGTCAACTGTTGATTTTTTTGTCACTTTGTCAGCTTTTACATTTTAATACATCCATTTATATAAATGAGACTTAATGACAATAATCATAATAAGTAAATAAAAAATATACATATAACTTTTATGATAGTTTTTATTCTTAACTTGTATTATATTTTATCTATTTTAATTTATTCACATGCATCTTAAGAGCATATCCAAGGGAAAAATATTTACATGAGAGATCAAAAACCTAAAATTTGAAGATTGAGGATTTCAAATGCTCAATTCTAAATGTACGGAGTTTTAAGCACATACGGATCAACCATTAAATGATGTGCTTGCAACTCAGTCAAGTTTTCACCTCATTAACTTCTTTTAGCTTGTAGTCAATGTACACGTTCAAATTCGGCAAAAGCTGAAAGGATTGAAAATCTGAATATATTGACGTTAGAATTCAATTAGAAATTTACTAGTGGACGATGTAGTCGATAGTAGGGATTAAAATAACCTCATTTTTTTTATTCAAATTTCTAAATAAGACAACTTATATTTTATACACGAGAGATCATTTTGACTATACTATATCTCTTATTATGTTACCACATAGATAAATTTAAAAAAAAAAATGAGTGTGTAGTCTGTACATCAAAGTAAGTCCATGCACAATTGCACATTTTGTAATAAAGAAATCAGGGAACTAAAAAAATAAAATAAAATTTGGAAAAAATATGGAAAGAAGGGTTCCAACTTCCAACGACTTGAGAGAGAGAGCTTCGGCCCAAAATAAAAATAAAAACAATAAATAAATAAATAAAATAAAATAAAATAAAAAACCAACTTCCCACGGCTTTAAGGATTGCGTGGACATTCGGTAGGTAAAAGTGGTGGACACCCTCTCTACGACGCTATCCTTCTACCTTACCTGTCCACAGAAAGATGTAACTTTCATGATTCCATGTGCAAACCGTCCAGCCAATGTGTAACTATTAAGATAAATACAGAACAAATCCAATAAAAAAAAATATGATAGTGTCAACTATCATCAAATTTTTCAAAGCATACATTATGCATGCATTGGATGCTTCTCTTCTCTTTGTACTAGATGTCTGCCAAAATTAAAAATATATGCTTTATCTTTTAGGTTTGTTCAGTATGATGGAATGAATTAAAAAAGAAAGATTATGAAAGAAAACAACGTGGAGGGAATGAATTAACAGAGATTTAAATTATTTTATATGTTTAGATAATGAAAGGGAGGAAAATGAATTTAATCTTAATTATTACAAAACACAAAATACAATGAATAATACATTGCTTATATACTCCTAAAAGATAATAAGTAATTTTAAAAAGTAGGGCATAAGAGTAATTTAAAAAAAAAATATTTTCTTCCTAATTCTCTCTATTTTGAAGGAAATAAAAAAGTGATGAAACCCATAAAAAATATTACATCTGTTTTCTCTCCCCTCCTCTTTTCCTCTCAAAACAAACAAGAAGATGGAATTCAATCCTCCCTCATTCTCTTTCTCTCTTAATCATTCCCTCCTAATTTTCCCATGCCAAACATAGTGTTAGAGTTATAATTGCAGAAAAATTCAGCAATACACCTTTCATTACTTCGACATCAATCCTCTTGTGTTATTTTATATTATTTATAATAATATTAAAACGGTGCAGATAATAATAACTTTTGGCAAATAATAGTAGAAGATGAAGGCACTTAACATTGGGAAAGGCCGAAAGGGGAATATCATTTCTATCTATCTTTTTAAAAACCATTTTCTTGATTTATGAACTTCTTATAGCTGTTGAATATCATCAATATTATTCTTCTACTATTGTCGTGATCCAGCTCATTTACCCAAACCTTTAAGATGATGTTTAGCATATACAAAGTTTTGATTCAAACAATATAAAAAATTGAGTTTGATATTTTTCAGTTTAACTAGCTCACAAATCTAATTGGCTTGTATATGTATTTTATAGTGATTGAAGCTGAGTTGAATTTAATTATTCAGTATTATTTTAATTAAAATAATTATTTTTTAGATGAATTGAATATAAATAAGTTTAATTGAGTTGAATCTAACGCCATCAAATACTACCACAAGTAGAATTTAAACTAAGCTTATAAAATCCACCTTTAAATTTTCGAATCAAATCTCAAACTCAGAACTCCATCATCTAAACATTAATTTATCTATTTCCCTAGTCAAAATCCTATTTCATCCGTCTATCTTTTTAAACAATGTTTAACTCGTATGATGGCCAAAAAGAAAAACTCCTATGTTCTAGTATCTAGTTTCAAAATTTTGTGAATCTATTAATTAGTGTCCTCTATTAGGTATCTCTAATTTAGCAAAAGGTATAATTAGTAGAAAGTTTGATGGAGTCCACAAAATATCAAGAACATTCCCTGTATGTGATGACTGGGTCTTCCCTGCCACATATTTAGGCTTCATAGTGTCTTCATTTTGAATATTTTTTAGGGAGCTTAAGCAACGTTTGAAATCAAAGAAATCTTATCTCTATCTCGTGATAAGATCAAATTTTTGTTCAATCAAATCAAGTTTTGTGTCAGGATGGAAGCAGATTGACACTCACAATTCGTTAGGCTCTAATCTAGGTTTAGTATTCATTCAATAGTAACCTTAAAACTATAGTAAAAACTAAAGGTAAAACTAAGAAAATCACCCATTAATATTCTCTCTTACAACATCTAGCTAGCCTATATTAGCCCTGATTCTCTCTTATTGATGACTCGCTTAGTTGCACTTGCGCCTAAGTTGTTGACTATATCCTTCAAGTGGTCCAATTTTTAAGTTTTCGTAGCCACCATATCGTTAGTAACAAGCCATAGGGTCAAATAGTTAGGCACAAACAATAGATGCAATGTTAATAGTTTTATAGGCATTAGTCCATTATCCACAGGCAATATAACCACTTACCTTTGTATTCTCTAGAAACCTGTTACTTAATCTTTACTCTGCAGTTTTCTTATAATATTAAATTAAATAATCCAATGCAAAATGACATAGGCATTATAATTACAAGTCAACTGATTGAACGAAACAATATAGCACGGTTCACTAACTTGCCAAGAAGGCTAGGGATACCTAATCTTTCTTATTTAATTTTTATTTTGGTAAATCATCCTTTCAATTTTCCGATTGTATTTTCTTGATGAATAATGTCTTATTTATAAGTCTTGAAAGCGTTGTGAGACATACTCATTTATTCAGGACTTTAATTAGTTTGCATTAAAAGGAAAGTTTTTCCTTCTTTTGGTTTTCTTGTATTTTTACTTCTTGTTTTGGTTGTAAAGATAGCAGCACTTCTTTATTTACTTTCTAAGCAAGTCACTGGTACACCCGCTTAAATAGGTTTACAAATGAGCCGAGCCGAGCCGAGCCGAACTAAGCTGAGCCAATGAAGGTTTGGGCTTGGCTCGTTTATAAATTACCGAGTTCAAGCTCGAGTCGAACTTTTTATCGAGAATAAAATCTAGAGCTCGACTCGTTTAACTCAATAAGATTTATTTCAACCTCAAGCTCGGCTCATTTACTAATCGAGCTCAAGTTTAAGCTGAGCCGAGCTTTTTATCCAACCTAACAAGTTTTTAACAAGTTCAAAGTTAAAGCTCGGGCTCGACTCATTTAAATAATCCAATTTCTATTTTTTTAAAATCTAAAAATAATGTATAAGAGTTGCTAAATATATATGCATATATATTAAGTAGAAATTAGTTTGTTATATTAATTATACATTAATATATCATAAATATATAACTTATAAATTTGTTAAGGAGCTTTTTAACATGCTAGTTAACAAGCCTACTAATAAGCCTATCTTGTGCCTAAAATGATTCTGTTCACGAACTAGCTTGAGAGCCTGAAGCAAAGCTTAAACTCGGCACATATACTAATTGAGCTCTAGTCAAGCTGAGCCTAAAGTGATCCAAGCTTGTGTAGCTCATAAGCAGCTCAACTCGTTTGCAGCCTTACTCTTAACTCACGACCATCAGACCAACCTAAGTTTGTGCCTCCTTTCCAATTCTCTTTTTATTTATTTAGCTAACCATGAAATTGATATAAACTTAATTCATGATGTCAGTAGTATTTATATTAATGATTTAATTAAGACTATCTATTATCAGAGATTGTAATTAATATATCTTTACTAAAATCTTAATGATGGATGCAATAGAATTTTCATCTTTTCATTAATTATTCCCACAATTTGTTTTCTATAACTAATATCAAGTTTATCTTTATTAGTTTTATGAATCAAAGGTTTGGATATTAACTCTAGATTATAGGTGTTTTGTTAGGTAGGTGATAGGCCCAACCTTCCACATGCTTGGAAAATCTTAAATTTTTGAAATTAAGAAAAAAATGTACATAGTATATGTATATTTAAAAGAACAAAAAAAGATAAATGGTTCAGTAAAAAAAGAATTGATATAATAATAAATATAGTTCAATGGTTAGGTACTTATTTTTACAAACATAAAGTCTTAATTCGTTTTTTTTTTTTCTTGGTCAAATGTCTTGCTTCAAATCTTATAAGTGTAAGTTTAGGTAATTGATATGCTCTAACCTCCCATGCTTGGAAAAACATTGATTTTTTTAAGACAGAAAAAATGTACATAGTTTGTGAATAATCTAAAGAACAAAAAGTGGTATAATAATTTACTAAAAAAAGAGATATAATAATAAATATAGTTTAGTAGTTAGTTACTTTTTTTTTTCTTACATACAGTCTTGATTCAAAACTTATAAGTGAAGTATACCTTTTCACCATCATTTATTTATTTTTTTCCAGCTTTTCAACATCATTTCTGTTTTTCAAATTTTTTTCCACAATATCATTAAATTCATTCTTATTTACTTTTTTAATCATTCATTATACTACCATTCTTTTTTTCCTCTTTTTCTATTTTTTTTTTACATTTTTTATCTTTCACAATAATTAACAATTAATGGTATTAAATTCATTTATTATAAAATTATATTTAATTAAATAAATTCTTGTGAACAACTATTTCAATTAATAGTATACTATAAATAATAATTATATAATCTGTATTAAATATATAATTTTATTGTATAAATTATTATTAAATGAAGCTAATTATATAAGTTGATATAGTAACTTTTCTTTTCAATTAACGTTGTGAAAATGCTTGTTAATTAGTGAACAATTGTTTCATTTAATTATATTTTCTGTTTTATTTTTGCTTGAAACAAAATTTATATAGATCTAATGTATTACTTTTATTTTTTAATAATAATTAATTTTTAAGTAATATATATAAATCTCTTACGAAAATGTACTAAATATTCTTAATTATCTCCTAAGAGAATTTTTTTCATACATATAATGTTTTAGAAAAAATCATGGTAAAATCATTCATAGAATCTTATGCATATATAAGATGTAATATAATTATAATAATGAACAACTACATACAAATGATTTTAATAATAATTCATGCAAATGTACATTTATAACAAGTTCAACGCAATCCGATGAATGTATAGATGATTCTTTGTTCGCTAGGAATTGAACAACCCTATAATAACTTATTACTGTTGAGTAGGGTAAAAGCAATATACATGTAATCTATTACAAATTACTAAATTATCCTCCCTATCTCTCTCTAAATAAGGATGCTACTAAGACAAGTTCAGGACCATTGTATTAAACCCGAATCCATCTCAGTTTCCTATAAGATTGACCAAACCTAGCATGCGATCTTATAATTTTTTTTTTTTTTTAACTATACCCAGTGTCAACCCGTCCCACCCCATTAACCCAATTCATCATGAATCTTACTTTTTTTTTTATTGTGTTTTAATCCTTGTTACATCTTGCAAATATTTCCACTTGATACTTCAATGGGCTCCTTACAATTAGTTAAGGATAGAAATATACGATCCTATCTGGGTGCTAACACTATACTTTAAATCCACATTCAACATCATCACATGTCATCACTATACCATTATCCAACTCCAAAACAGCCGTTGCTTTTATCAAAGGATCCTTCTTGAAGTGATTGCTCATCGAATTCCTACCCTTAACTCTGATCATTATTGGGACAACAAAATCGAATTCACTTATGTCAGGTGGCATAACTTTATTGCCACTCCGCAAACTAAAGTCTCGGTGTATACAGTCACCATATATAATACTTTATCTATAACATGTACAACTTCCTTAAAAGATATGTTTCTTGTGAATATTTCCTATCCACTTTTAGATTCTGAAATCGTTTAATTAGATTCTCAAAACAACTGGATTTTGCAGCGATAAAACTTATTACCAAAAACATTTCTAAATCTACTTACATAAGTAGATCAACTTCCATAAACAAAAAAACCATCAAGTATCTCATATATACCTTTCTTGATGGTAAAACAAGGCTTTAAAACTTATTACAAAATATGTGCGTTCTAGTGGACCCTTAAAGAAAATACAGGACTTCAAAAGATAAATTCAGCTTTGATACAAAATAAAATATAATCCAACAGTTCTAACTTGTCTTGCTCTTCAACAAAATCCTCTCAAGTCATCCCATACATCTAAAGTAAACATCATCATCAAATCAACACCTGGAAAGAAAGCAACAATAAGTTAAAACCTAGTACGACAGTAACACAAGCACACATGAGATGAAACATAAGCTTATACTAATCAATGTAGCAAACAACAATTTATCATCCTGAATTAAAGTAAATCAAGCAACACAGAAGCACTCACATTCCGAAACAAGTCTTTAGGAATCTAGGGGTCCTGAGTAACAGTAGCTGCTCAAGGGATTGATATAAGCAACTTGAGTACCAATATCTTCTACATGATATACCAAAAAAAGAAAATAGCATCCTCTAGGTTCACAGCTATTACACATCTCTAATTATCTTAATCCATAATCTCAGTTTGCTCAACCGTCCATAAACGTGAGATAAACCATATTACTTCCCTGTAAGCTTAAGTAAATGTTATGTGAATACTTTTTTCCTTATCAGCTATCCACCGAGCCACTTATAGATTATCATTGCATCATAATAAGGGGATAGCTTAAGCACCTAACTATCGTACTTAGCTCCGAGCAAGGTTATCACTCCTTGGACTAGATTTAATGATATAAGCATAAGTAACACTCACTAATTAAGCTGACTTTAAGTTTTAGTTCATTAAGAATATATATCCTAACAAACAACACCAAGTCACTGCGTATCTTATAAAACGTTTGCTTCCCAAACAAAACCAAAGGATAGATCAGAAGACAGGTTCAAAGGCAAACATTTGTTTAAGAAATTAAACTCATATAAGCAATTAAATTAATTAGTAACTTACATCAAACTTATATTAAAACTTATTTGATCAAACACTGAGTAGGAGCCCCACCATGGTACAAAAATTGCCATGCTAAGATATGCATTGTCCCCTATTATCTATCAAATTATTTTTTTCCTTTGTTTATAAATCTTTTACTATAAAACATCATCAAATTATTCATTTTCAAAAATACTCATTTTACTTCAAAGAAAAGAAAAATATTTGAAACAACAAACTCTCCATATTAATTAAGGCATAGTCCATTATATTATTTATCTCATCCCTAAGCCATTTACAAGTTAAGTTTCTATTAACTTTATCTTAGCTAAGTTGATTAGATTTAATCATTTAATTCAATTACTAAGTTATATTCAACTATTACACTAGGGTAAGGCTAGAAACCCTATAGAATCTTAATCAGTCTAGTTTATTTGAATTCATTTAAATTCATTAAGCCAATTTGAACTTAGTTGATTAGTTAAGTTCATTTTATACTTAACTACTATGTTTAATCTAATTAGTTATTAAATCTATAAATTCACTTAACTCATTCATATTAACATATCATATTAAATACCATTTATCTATTTCATTTTATCTTCCTTCCTTCCTTCCTTTCTTTTCTTTTCTTTTCTTTTTTTTTACACAAGGCCTGATCACGCCCATGATGGAGGATGTGATGGCCATCACACCCTCTAGAATGCCCATGATCAGAGGAAATAAAAAGATTAGAGGTGATCATGATCTTGATCATGCCCTGATGGCTCAAATTTTTCAAAACAAAAATCCTCATGGGATGGATCATGTCCGCAATGATCTAAAATTTCCAAATCTGCAAGCATAACGGGCATCATCACACTTGTGATCAGTTGGGCATCAAATTTTACATGAAACGAAGACCATCACGAGTTCCATCACGTGTCGTAATGAGTACCCTATGTCCAATTTTCATGTTTTTTATTGTTCTTTTTTTTTTCAAAACTTCACTCCTTAACTATAACATACTTCATTCCAAACATTATAAAAAAAACATACAAATCCATAGCAAGTCTAAACAACATTCATAAACCTATTTCTATTTCATCAAACTTTAAATCATGCAATCAATCATCTAACATATGCATGTATATACTAACCTAGGTTTTTTGTTTACAAGTTCATCAATTTTAGCTCAATCCCTACTTATATCTAGCTTCAATCTATCATTCTCATGCATAACCAACAAATCAAACAAAGAAAAATAACAAACTTACTTATTAAACTATACAAATTAAATTTCTAAAATAAGATCAAATTCAAGTTCAAATTAACTGCCTATTATACTATTTAATTATAAAAGGTCTAACTTAGTTAGGTGAGGATTTAGGGTGTTTCATTTATTTCACACTAGAAAAATTTCCTTCACTGAAGAACATCTCAAGTAATACTTCATATAAATCTTTAAATTCCAAAGACAAGCATCGTATGTCATAGTCAATAGCATTAACTATGAGTAGTGCCCCTTCACTAGGTAAGATTCTTTTATTTTATTATTCATTTTAAAAGTATACTTAATTTGGCAAGTTGGTTTCCACTAGTCATTATTATGAGTTATGACATGTCCCCAAACCCCATAGGATCAAAATATAGTTGCCCAAACTTGACTCACAACCCTATAGAGTTTTAACAATCAAATAGGTGGGTATCCTATAACACCTCACCAGTTTACATCCCTGATTTTAATGATTCAGAAAAGAAAAAAAAAAAAAAAAAACACATTCCGTATAGTTCATAGTGGTCTTGGTAGATATAGTTTATGGTGTTACATAAGTGGGTTTAGTTTATAGTGATGCGTTGTGGTTTGTCTTAGTGGGTAGGCCACATATATAAGGGGGTGCATAGGTGGTTTTGGCTAAGAGTAGTGATCTATGGTGTTTGTTGGTGTGTATGGTGTTGGTGGTGATGCAATGATGGTCATTTGTGGTCTAGTGAGGAAAGTAAAAGTAAGGGAAAATAAGAGAGGGAACATAAGAAGAAGGGCGTGAGGAAAATAAATTAATAAATTATTCTTATGGTCTCTCCATAATATTGAATTGTTCAATATTTTGTATAATTTCTCCTGCTAAATAACTATTATAGTCCGGTAAACTTTGTAATGAATTCTTTTCATGCA
Organism: Combretum micranthum; assembly: GCA_024138025.1. NCBI lineage: Eukaryota > Viridiplantae > Streptophyta > Magnoliopsida > Myrtales > Combretaceae > Combretum > Combretum micranthum. The sequence continues at coordinate 79,882 of JAMXBD010000399.1, read as the reverse complement.
ATAGAAGGGGAATAGTAATCTAGCTACATATCCAATTAGATAGCTAAAATTTATATATTATTAATAAGCTAGCTTTTGATATAGTGGGGGAATAGTAATCTCATTTTTCTTTCCCTATACAAGCAATTAAAGTTTTGAATCGGAGATTATCAATTAGTAACTACATATTCCAATTAGATAGCTAGAATACACACACACACGCACACATATATATTATCTAGCTTTCTAATAATTGCCTCAAGGCCTTTTTTAAGAAGTAGTTTTTTAGGTATATTTCAATTACTTTGTCATATAGTTTCATGAGTTTTGGTTACTTGATTCAGTTTTATTTTGGTTCAAGTGTAGAAAGAGTATTTGAAAGAAAAAGAAAAGATTTAGATGAGTTATGCACGATTTGATTGAAGATTTACCCAAATTTGTAAAGTTCAAAATTCAACATAGGGAGGAAGCACAACTCTTTAGACATTGTGTTCTTTCATATCAATATGTTATGAAGCACATGACCTTTTGTTGTGTAGTTGCATTGAGAAGCCAACACAAGGACTTAGCATAACCATATTATGTGTTATGTACTCTTAGAAAACCAAGCAAATTGTAAACATGGTGTTTTGTTCGTTGTGTTGAAATGTAAATGTCAGGATCATAGAGTTGCATCGTGAGGAATATAACTGTTTAGATGTTGTGTTAAGCCGAATTTATAACATAAATTAATAATCAAATACCTTTAAATTATGAAAAGAAATACAATTTAAAGCATTTTGAGCTATCCGGAGAGAGAAAGAGTGTAAAGCACATCAAGGTTCACTTTAGTTCATTGGAGATCACAAAAAATATTTTTTACATATGTTTAATTATCTGACTCTTGATATTGATTGTTCTTTTTTTGATACATCTATGGAGGAGCTATTCAATTATACCTTAGTTTTAATAAACCTTAGGATTTTAATGCAATTGGTTATGGTTAAATGTAAGGTCTATATGTTTCATCATATCATAGTCATTCTTGGCATCATATTTTTATGGTTTTCAAAAAAGATGATGATGGAGATAAGATGGCATCAAATCTAGATTCTAACATATCTCCTAGACCAATTACTAATTCACATAGAAGTGGAGATAAAATAGTTTAGGACACAAAAGATTAAAGCCTTTCAAATCTTTGAGCTATTGGAAGTGTAAGCCGTTGGCCTTGAGGCTTGGATCTTGTACGCTAAACTTCTAAGTTGCCAGCCTTCAACATGTACACTGCCGGCTTTGGATGTTTAAGCCACCAGCCATTATAGTCTTAGGGTTGTCTTTTCGTATATCTTTGTTTTCTTTGTTTTGTAACTTAGTTTTGAGGCTAAAGTCTATATAAACCTATGGTTTGTAACAATCACATAGACACATGATTGAATACAAATTGGAAAGTTGATTCTTTTGTTTTGAAAAGAACGTCTATGAACTTATCGGTTTATTCATGGAGTTCATTCACGATTTATCAATCGATTTTCTATCACTAATTGTGGCATCCTCCTTTTATACCAAGGTTCTTGCTTTGCTAAGCAACGGGTTATGGTTCTTCCATGCATTCTTAGAATGATCTTGGATTTAGTTTCCAATTTAGGTAATGGGTTTCATCATAGGTTGGTATGGTTTGTACCATTTGGTATCAAAGTGAAAGTTTTCTAAGAATCATCTATAATCTAGTTTGATTAGAGGAAGTTGTATCAAAACCCTAACTTAAGTCGTTTATATCCTTAATTATCTTTTGTTAGTTTTGATTTGTCTGATCTTATTGATCGTCTTTTGTTAGGTTTGTTAGTTTTGGTGTCTATGTTATATTAAAAAAAATCCTTCCTTTCTTTTGTGAATCAGTTTGTTCTTGATAGAAAAAAAATGATTCGGATTTGTTTGATTAAGGTTCTTTTTTCTCCATTATTGATCGTTGGGTCTTAGGTTCCTATACCTAGGTTCACGTCATATTTGATTAGATTCTTTTCTTATCTTCTTGTGAAATTCGTGTTTTTAGGTCTAGGGTTTGTTTCATAAAAAATGAGTGAAATACAAGTGAATCCAAATCTGTTGAGGGATGATGTTGATGAGGTCCCATGTGATCAAATTTTTCATACTAGATGTCATGTGAATAACAAGGTATGCAGCTTGAGTATTGATAGTGGGAGTTGTACAAATTTTGATAGTATCTTTCTATTAGACAAATGGAGTTTCAAAACCTTTGAGCATCTAACACCTTATAAATTGCAATAGTCAAATGAGTGTGGAGAAGTTGAGGTGACTAAGCAGGTTTTGATTGCTTTTTCATTGGAAATTACCATGACGAAGTGTTATGTGATATGGTACCAATGCAAACTTGTCGTATTCTTTTGGGGTAACCATGGTAGTTTGATAGGAGAACCAAGCATGATGAATACAATAAGCACTATTCTTTTGTTCTAAAGAAAAGGCATGTGATTTTAACATCCCACAAACCATGGGAAGCTCATGACGATTAGATAAGCTTAGTGAGACAATTCCGTGAAAGAGAAAAAGAAAAGACTATTCACGAAAAGAATTAGAGTGAAAAAAAAGAGTAAGAGTGTAAAAAAGATTGACCAAATACACTATTGAATACTAAGGGGAAAGATTCAGAGAAGGATGTTTATTTTTCAACTAACGATCTTAACTCACATAGATACATGATTGAATACAAATTGGAGAGTTAATTCTCTTTGTTTCGGAAATAACTTTTCTTAACTCATTGGTTTACCCGTGACGTTCGTTCATGACTTATCATTCAGTTTTCCATCATCGATTGTGGCATTCTCCTTTTATACCAAGGTTCTTGTTTTGTTAAGCAACAGGTCGTGGTTCTTACATACATTCTTAGAATGATCGTGGATTTAATTTCCAATTTAGGTAACATGTTTTGTCACAGGTTAACGTGGTTCATATCAAATGCTTATAAAAACAGATACTGATAAAAAAATGACAGTTCTACTCATAAATAGACTAAAAAAATATGAAATATATATGATACAGATAAGTTATAGATGCAAATCAAATACAATTAAAATCCATGAATTCAAATAAACCCTTAATGAATTTAGTTTCTTGAATCTAATTATGCATTTAAGTTGTTTCTTGAATTAATATTGTACAAATATTAATTATTTATTATATTTGTGCTCATTGATTGAGAAATCACTTATATTATTATATCTACATATTTAGAGAAATTTGCATGTAACCCTAAAGATAGGATGATACAAGTCTCCTAGATTAAAGTCAAACATAATAAAAGAATTCATAAAACTCGATGTGACTTTAAGGATTTAATAAATAAGAGATTTCAATTAATCAACCTAGAGTTAGAAATTGGTATTGAAACGTTAGTTTGTTTTAGGATTTTCTAGATTTCAAAAAAATTGATAATTGCTTTGATTAGCTTTTTAGATTATATAATTATGGAGAAATCTAGGTATATCTTGTAATCTTGGTATTTTGATTTATGTATTCATTTGTGAACCTTGTTTACTTCAATTGTTTAATTTATTAAGATTTTGATTTTATCAATTAGATAATAAAGGTAATTATTAGTATCTACAATCTTCCTATAAATAATACATGTGCTTAATTATTATAATAGAGCATCAATAAATGCATGTGCACTTGCCTAAAGTGGTCATAGGATAATATGGAGAATAGGCAAAACTAAAAAACACAATCACTTTCACTATTGAAAGTCTTCATGTTTGAATTCTCATTTTATAAGTGAAAAAAAATAATAAGATTTGGGAACTTATATGGTCCCGTTGGCGGATTATATAACTCATCATTCAAATATTTGAATAATTCAAGAATTAATACAATAGGTATTTCAATGGTTTGATTTAAGGGGTGCATAAATCTCAATCATTCAATAACTTATATGATTAGTCCATAACAAAATTGTTGAACCATTTAACTCTCTCTCTCTCTCTCTCTCCCCCCTCCCCCCGCCCCCCCCCCCCCCCCCCCCCCCCCCCCCCCCCCCCCCCCCAAATAAAATCCTAACATAGGGGGCTAGCCACATTGCTTGTGGGTACCCCTCCTCTCTAAACGTTTTGGTTTTCTTCATCATCACAAATCTACAAGTCCATCATTACTTATATATTAATATTTATAGATCTATCATTTTTATCATAAATCTATAGTCTTTTTCCATCATTCCCACCATTATTGACCAGCAACATCACAATTCCACTCTACAAGTCTACTTTTCAAACAAATTTGCTTAGATTGTTTTTCTATTCTTTTTTTTTTTCCATCCCTTATGTGGGATTGTCCTATCCCCTATGTGGGATTTGTTTACTAACCAATGGGGTAAGATTTTTCCTTGGAGAATGTGTATCCCTAGTGAGGGACACTTTAACGCTTGAAAAGATGTGTGTGATTACTTGAATATGTTCTCATACCCTTAATTCTTCATTAATCAATTTTATTGTATTAATTGATACAATTGATGTAATTTTGCTACACTGAATGAAATTCAACTATTTTGGCAAAAAAAAGAAAAAAAGTAAGGCCCCTTTGATTACTTACTTTGAGAATTGAATATTGTAAATTAGATATAAAATAATATGCACGAAATTTAAAAAGAGAGAGGAGAGAAAGATTGCATAATTGATATATAGTGGTTTGCCTTTGTAAACATCCACTCTTCCAGCTTCATGCGAAGGACCCTATATTTTACATAGGTATGTTCCATTATATCCAATAAATAAGAATTTACAAAAATTATGCTTCAACTTAGATGTAATTCCCGCTGCTCAGTGTACCTTACTTCACCAATACTACTCACCAAACTATAAAGCCTATTTATAATTTTCTCATACGACTCACAACATACAAATCAAGTTTAAGAATATGAGAATATTGTCACGCCCCAAAGGGTACCCTAAACGTAACAGTCCGCCACACTCAACATTAAAGCTTAAGTATGACAACACTAGCCATTCCCAAAAGCTTTGATATTAAGTGTAAGGCATGCTCTCACAAATTTAGAGGACCATACATGGACTAGTGAAGCTTAAGAAGATATAATAACAAATTAAGAAAAGAGGATTCATAATATTCATTTATTCATATCAATAATCCTACAAAACTTAGGGGCATTCCCTAGTCACAAATCTATTACAACAATATTTATACATCTTATGCAACACTAAACTTCATCTAAAAAATTCCTTAACCCGAATGGAAAATACCTGGCTGTAGGGTCCATGTGGCCTCAACCACAAGTATGTGAACTACAAAAGATATCTATAAGGGTATAAGCTCATAGGCTTAGTGAGAATTATTTCCATAAATGACTTCTTATAATGAAATTCAAACAAGTTATTTAAGCAAACATATGAAATGTAACATACACGTGGGCAAACAAGGCATATAGTTTTCCGAGAACTATATGTTGAATGGATTTACGCCCTTCATTTGGGGTTTCGTGATACGTAACCTCAAAACGAGTAGTTTCAATTAAAAAGATTTATGCTTTCAACCAATATCGCCAAGCATATTAAGTCTACTTGAATTGAGCCTTACTTTCGGACTTTCCGCCAAGCATTTCCTTCATGTCGCCAAGCAATCACTTTCGGTCACTCCGCCAAGTGTTGCTTTCGACTTGAGCTACAATCCTTCTCACCCAAGGATAATAACCCAATGCAATGTGACTCACTTCATGGCATGCATGAATCCATTTATTTATGATATCATAGCATCATTATTATCAAATTTAAAGTGATCATAGAATCTCATACAAAACAAGTGTTATACTAAAACAAACATTAAATCAATTTCGGCCTCGATATTTTTAGGATTCTTTCAAAGAATTATCTTACATACATATCCATTTGTCTTTTCTTAATTCTAATGCAACTAGATTACAAGCATAAACAAGTAAAGCATTTTAAGGAAATAAACTCACGATGCCATGTCAACTATTCTTCTACACGGATGAGTCGCTTATATAATCCTCTTAATCGAAATAGTCCTCGAGGTATAGGTATCCTTCCTCGAAGTCATCTAGTCAAAGAAAATATCCAAAATGAGTATTTCTTAATGATTTTCTTGAATTTTGACAAAATAATGTCATGAAAATGTCAAAGTTCGTATAAAGGAGAATTCCAATTTAAAATGGCCATAACTTGGTCATTTTAACTCGGAATTGTACATATAATATACCGATTCTACCTACTCAAAAAGATCTATCCATTTCTAAAAATATTTCATTAAACTAAACCATTTAAGCCCTGAAAAAGTGGTGATCAGATTCACCATGAATTTTCTAACTCAAAAACAATTTTGTCTCACACTTTAAATCATTCAAAATTTGATTGATAAATACTTAGTTATCTATATAGTTGAAAAATTCTCTTTTTATAGTTACTTAGCTCATATTTATTCATGTTCAAGTGTTTGTTGTCCATTCATACTTCTTGAGTAAAACAATATTAATTAGGAGTTTAGAATAATATAGTTTTCAAGAATCCATTTTGTAAATCTTTTTAAACGAATATTTTGATTCTTTTTGTTTTCAAAGAATTACCTTATATTTGACTTATTATTTCTCCTAGATGACCTTTTTCGAAAAGTAATTTTCTTCTTTTCTAAATTCTCTACATTAGTACTATTTTTTCCTATTTATTTTCTATACAATTTTTTTTGCCCATTTGTTTGAAAAGATCTTAATTTGAAAATTCTCATTCCTTTCTCATAAGGTTTCCTTTATTTATGTTTTCATAAAATCATTTTTGTATCAAAAATCATTTTCTTTTCGAAAAACAAAGTGATATAGAAATGATTTAAAAGCTTTTCAAAACAAAAGTAGTTTTTTAAATTATAGTGAGTTCTTCTTAAAACTTGGAGAGAATAACTTTTACTTTCGTTAAACCATAGATTTTATATTTCATAAACTTATTCCTAAGTGACAAAATCTCCTTTTTATCAAGTATTTTTAGAGTTTTGAAAAATTTGGACAACAATTTTAATGGCATGATCTGATGAGAATATAATAGCAAGCAAAAATAACATATATAATAAATAAAGTCAAGTATAAGGAGTCTTAGCTTCTTCAAGGCTCTCAGGACTAAGAAGTAGACTAGTCCCAAAAGAAAAATAAAATGAAAGAAAGAAAAATTTGTTTTGACTTGATGAGGACAAGTCTAAGACTAGAGACTAGTCTTAAAATAGCAAAAAATAAATAAATTGCAATGAAAGAAGTAAATAAATTATTTTGCATGGAATAAATAAATTGCAAATGAGCTTATATGCTCTAAAGAATAGGTATATATATGTATATACATAATAATACTTAGATATAATAACAATAATATGAAAAAAAAAATAACAACATAAACATAAATAGATTTCCATGAACAAGAACAATACATGAACATAGTGCAGCTTCCATAACATTTAGTTTTTAGAAACTCACACCATGGTCATGTAAAGTTATATGACATGAGAAGAAGAAAATATGGAGAAAAGTTTAACTAAAGAAGGTTTTTGAAGTGTTATGTGGTTTTGGGTTTTGTGTAAGCAGAAAGTGGTTTGAGATTATTTTGAGAGAGTTTTGGGAAGATATTTGAAGAGAGTTTTGAGAGGAGAATTTGAAAGAGTTTTTGTAGAGAAATTTGTGAGTAGTAATTGTGTGAAAGAAGTGAAAGAGGAAGGGGGTATTGTAAATCCCTAAAGTTTTGAGATTAATTTAAGCTTAAAACCTAATTAGAATGTCAACCGGAATCCCAAAGTCAACAAAACCCTAGTTTTTTGCAATCGTTTAAGTCCAGCATTCCCGTTTAAGCAACCCTAGGAAAGTTAGTAAGAGTTTAGTATGTAGAATAGTTCGTAATAACCTGAGAAAGCTTAAAAATATCATATTAATCAAACCATGATTCGTTTTGAGCACAATCGAACACATTTCTCGAAAAGCATGTCCCAAGGCTCGTAAAAATATAAGATTTTCAAAAATATCAATTCATAATCTTTCGGTAACTAAAAATATCAGATATCAAAATTATACGCATATTTTCTTACTACCAGTACTTAAATTGTCATGTCTACTTTACATTACACTATTTTCTACTATTCTACACAATTCATCTATCTCTACTTTTTCTAACAACCTACTCTCACAATCTACTCTTACAACCATACCTCTATTTCTTACAATTTTCATTTCCGATACAACTTTACATCTTTCATATCTTACTTTTCATTAAAAAAATACAAAAAAATAAAATAAAATTTTCTCCCCTTTCCTCTACAAGTGCTGGCCCCTCTCTTCCTCTCTAATTTGTTTTATTTTCATTTATTTAATTAACACAATTAACTTCCCACATTTTCCTATAAATACCCCTTCTTTCTTTCACTTCATTCACAACTTCCATACACTAAAATTACTCTCCAAAAATCTCTCCACAAACTCTCTCAAGTTTCTCTGGTTTCTACTACTTCTCTAGGTCATAGTTTTAGATTTCTAAAGTGTTCATTTACTTAATATGAGCTTAATGTGTGTTTTCTAAACCATGAAGGTTAAAAAAAAGCAACAATAAGTACATGCTTTGTTTTTGTTCATGGATCTTGTAAGTTCCCGAATTATCGGTTCCAAATTAAAAGAGCTAAACCCTAATCGAAAGTCAAATGGACTCTTAAGACAACCAAAACCCTAGTTTATCGGACCGCTTAAACTCCGGCATTGCCGTTTTCACTAGCCTAGAAAACGAAGTTGAAAAGTTTGCCTTATGGTTCGTAATAGTTATAGGTTGCGTAAAAATATCAGATTGAAGAATTTCGAGTGTCCTTTGTACCCGATCGGACATGATTCTTGAAAAACATGTCCGGAAGCCGGAATAGGAAAATTATTCCGAATATACCGTTAGACTCGTAAAAATATAAGATTTAAAAATATCAATTTCGTAATTTTTCGGTAGCTAAAAATATCAGATATCGCTTTTATATGCGTATTTTCTTACTACGCATTAAATTGTCATGTCTACTTTTTCATTACACTATTCTCTACTATTTACACTATTCATCTATCTCTACTTTTTCTTACAACCTATTCTTACAAACCATACACCTACTTCTTACACATTTTCATTTCCAATACAACTTCACATCTTTCATTTCTTACTTTTAATTAACAAAATACAAAAAATAAATTTCTCTCCTCCCATACACACAAATGGCGCGGCCCCCCTCTCTCATGCTCAATTTGTTTCATTTCCAATTATTTAATTAACACAATTTATCTCCCACATTTTCCTATAAATACCCCCTCATACCTTCACTTCTTTCACATCTCTTCTTCTCTAAAGTTACTCTACAAAATTTCTCTCCAATTTCTCTCAAGATTCTTTCAAGAAGTCTCCTTAGTTTAGCTTCCTTTAGGTAAGAGTTTCTCAAGATTTCTCATGTTCATCTACTTAGTATGAGCTTAGTGTGTGTTTTCTAAAACCATGAAGGTTAAGAAAGACATTAGGTTCATGCTTTGTTTTTGTTCATAATCATAATTCCTCTATGTTCATTTATGTTCTTTTATGTTCATTACTATCTAGCATATCTATATATATATATATTATTTAGAGCATATAAGCTCATTGTCTTGCAATTTATTTATCTTTCATGCAATTTAATTACTTCAATGCAATTTATTTATTTCAAAGTTGTTTTTAAGACTAGTCATTCTAGTCTTAGACTTGTCCTCATCAAGTCAAAACAATTCTTTTCTTTTCGGGACTAGTCTTTTCTTAGTCCGGGGTACCTTGATGAAGCTAAGGTCCCAATACTTGATTTATTTCTTTACATGCTTTTCCTTTAAGTTATTATGTTCTTTTCATATTTTCATAGCTTATGATTCATATTCATGCATGAACATAATGCTTTTGTCTCAACAAAAATTTAAAGAATGTCTTCTTAAACTAAAGGTTCATTTTAAATAAATGTAGGAAATAGATTTTCTTGGAAAATCAAGAGCATATTGAAATGATTTTTCATAAACAAAAGGCTTTATGAAAACTTATTTTCCCTCAAGAAATATTCTTTTTCAACAATTGTCATTTTAATCAAGTTTTGATAATAAAACCCCAACCTTAGGAATTTAAAGAAATTACAAGAGATTAAATTTAGAAAAGAATATTCATCTCAATAACAAGATCTTTCAAAAGTAAATAAATATTCAAGAATCTCAAGTTCAAAGTCTTTTAAAACCTTACTTTTTAAAGTTGAGACAACTTCATTTACTTCATACATTTGTTATGAGTCATTACATATATGTATATACCTTCCAAAAGTTTACAAATTAATTAAATATTTATCTTTTCATGAGAGCTTTGTTTTAAAGAAGGAAAACAAGTTTTATAAATTCGTGGCAAATCTGGTCGCTATCTTTTCGGAACCCAAACGACCTAGTTTTATGAAAATAAGCTTAGAAATGCGTAGATCTTTTCGAGTAGGTAGAAAACGGTATATTATACGCGAATTCCGAGTTAAAATGAGCAAGTTATGCCATTTTAAGTTGGAATTTTCCCTTATACGATTTTACCGCGATTTTAAGAAAGATTAGAATCTTCAAAATAGAAGTCTTATGAAAGACTATTTTGGGTATTTCATCTTGTTAGGTGACGAGGGACCCGAGATCTCTATCGGAGGACTACTTCGATTAGATCCACCGATATGGAGTGAGTTAATTCTTTTCCTAAGTTCATTTCCTTGATTGTGCTTGTAATTAGTAGCACTAGAAAACTAGGAAAAGATAAATGAACATTGTCATGAAATAATTGTTGAATGAAGTTAAGTATATCGAAAGACGTATGTTAAATAAGTGTGACTTATGTATTGAATGATGAAATTAGTTGATCGCTTTTAATATGAAATTCAACTTGTATGGTTGAATGTTTAATTGAAATTTATTCATGCATATCATATACATGATCGCATTTGTTCACTACTTTTCTTCGTGTGGGGAAACGAGGAAAGAGTAGTGGTGGCTGGTAGGAGCCGGTAATCTACATGGTGGCTAGTAGGAGCCTGAAAGTCTACAGGGCAAGCAGGAGCCGGTAAATCTGCAGAATGATGGTCGTATGGGCCTGTAACCTCCCAACCCTTGTCATGGAGGGCGTTAAATCCATGCTACACTTGATTTCCGGTTAATCATGTGTATCTTACTTGTTCATATGATTGATGCATTCTCATATGCTTTGAAAATACTTGATTGATCTTTGGAAATGTCTTATAGTTGGAATTTTCTCACTAAGCTAGTCATGCTTATACCCTTATAGTTTTCTATTACAGTATGATTACTTATGGTTGGCCCGAGGAGCCCCGTATGCCAGGTACGAGTATAAGTACTAGGAGTTTTTGGAGGAAGTTTATGTATATTTAGTTTTGAACATAGACTTCTAGGAAAAATCTCTATAGTAGACTTATGTAGTAGATGTTTATTTTGATATAGTATTGTTGATCAAAGACTTTAAGGCGGGGAATGCCCCTAAGATGATGTACGAATTTATGATGAAATGAAGATCTTATGATTATTTATTTAAGTTCATGCTTGCTTTTGCTATCTATTTAAACGTAATACCCTATGAGTCTCCTACTATCTTGGAAGCACGCCTTGCATATGATATCGAAGCTCCTGCATGACTACGGTTTGTCATTCATTAGCTTAATATTGTATGCGGGGACTGCCACGTTTAGGGTACCCTCTGGGGCGTGACAGTTTAAGTTGGTATCAGAGCGCAAGTTTTAGATATAAGATAGTAGAAATAGACCTTAGATAGATAGTAACAAGATAGAACTCTAGCTTAAGATCTGATCCCCTTTTTGTTTCCTTGATAGCTGACTTTCCCTGAGGTTAAGGAAAAATCCCGACATTTCCTTAAGGACCATGACGAGACCTTCGTGAACAACCGCCTTAGGCTAAGGGTTCTGTGTGAGGAGTTCACGTTAGTTGGAAGGCCCAAGACCGCCCGTGAAATGCTCAAGCTGTGGAAGAGAGGACTGAGACATTCCCTATGGAGGAACTTGCCCCAGGAGTTGAGATATGACGCAGTAAGCAATCGGTGATGGAGTGATGTAGAAGTCATTTACGTAGTCGAGAGAATGATGGTTTTCATATATCGGGAGACCATGCTTCAGCAAATGACCTTCGTCTTGAAAAAGGGAGAAGGACGACAGGAACCAGACTTTCGGACATGGAACAAGCTAAGATCCCTGTACATCTACGCACACGATGAGTTGGCAGATCATACGGACTGGCTAAAGGCAGATGCGGAAGATCGATTTTATTGGTATGCCGCTTATCGACGAATTGTCCCAACGCCATCGAAGTATAACCCTCAGCCTAACTCTGTCGGAATGCAACTAGATGTTATTCCAGATGAGGACCTCATCATGGAAGAAGCCCGAGCAAACGAAGGAAATGGAGAGACAAACGGTACCGAAGGAGATCCGAACGAGGACTCGGAGCCTGAGGAGACCCAATCTGCATCCCTCTGGGAAGACAGCCCTTTGATCCCCAATCAGGCACCTCCCCGAAGGTTGAGCCAAGACGTACCAATGGAGACCGTTGCAAGGAATGACCCCGTGATGATTTCGATTCAGAGAATGAGAGAAGAAGGAACAGTGTTTTTGATCCAAATAGGTTCCTAAGGAGGATCCCAGACCCCCACAATGACAATGGCACCGGAGGAAGAGGAAGAACCAGAAGAAACGAATGGCACAACCCATGGAGAGAGGATGTCCGTGCATGACGAAGTTTGGCCGTCTCAAGCAGAGATCACCTCACGATATCGAGGGAAAAGAATGACCGTGAGCCAATATCTACAACAATTCGTCAAGCGACACAAGGGATCCACTAGCAGGAGTGCGAACCCAGCGCCGTCCCCGTGAGAAGAATGAAGGAATGAAGAAGGAGCATAACCCGACAAGTCCAACCTAGTTTTTCCTAGGCTTATCTCTCTTTTAATGCATTGTGTTTTGTTTTCTATGATTTTGAACAATTATCTTTTGATGAGAATGGTTTATACCTTCTCAAGGTTATGTAAGAATTATTAATTTTCTCATTTTGAATGCAAGTGTTTTGTTTGATGATTTCTGAATTTGATTGCTTTAAATATTTCCTATGCAATTTCCGATATTTCCGATCTCTTTTAAAGTCTAAAACTAGAATAATTAACAGACGTGGTAGGAGAGGTAGAAGACGCGAACGTCGCGCCTCTAATAATATACCAGCAGAACCAGAGAATCCCCCGCAGGACAACAAGCCCCAAATCCTCCGCCAAATCAACAAGGAGATGTGTGGGCCGCTATCAACCAACTGACAGGGTTGGTCAATAATTTCATGCAGCGTGCACAAAACGTACCACCGCCTGCTGCAAATGCACCTGAAGACCGTTGAGGCACCTGCAGCTCCAGAAGCTGAGTCTCATACCGTTCCTTTGCCAGCACCACCGCCGCCGACCTTATAGAAGTTCCTTGCCAGACTTCATAAAAAGCAACAGGTACTTCGACGGAAATTTTGGAAAGCCAGACGAAGCGGAAGACTGGCTAGCCCAGATAGAAAGGTCGTTCGCCGCCTATGAAGTCCCCATCATCTGCGCCTGGACTATGGCACTACATGCTGGTTCAATGCCAGGGTATGGTGGGAGTCGAAAAGCAGGAATTGTTGCCACCCGTGACCTGGGCAGCTTTCCGTAGAGAGTTTCTGGACAATTACTTCCCTGGAAGCTTAAGAGTTCATATAGTGGAGACTTTCTCCATATATCCCAGAAAGGAAGGACAATAGAACAGTACGAGACGGATTTAGCCGACTGCTCCAATACGCACCTGAGTCCTTCAAGCACAGTGAGGAGCTGAAGAGGCAAGTATTTCTGAGTGGCCTGGATGAAGACATAAGGATGCGTCTGGAGGAGTTAGACCTGAGGACCCTCCGAGAGTTGGTAGAAAGGGCTCGTATCATTGAAGGAGCAAAGAAGAGGAAGAGCAAAGCTCCTGAAAGGAAGACCTTCGTGTTTGGAAAGAGAGCTCAAGACTACTAAGCCCCAGCTTTCAAAACAAGAAGTTTAAACCTTTCCATAGCTTCAAGGAAGTGTTAGTAACAACAAGGAGACACCGGAAGTCAGTGTGACCTGCTGGAAATGCAAGAAGGAGCATTACCCAAAGAGGTGCCCGCTGCAACACAAATGCTACTTTTGTGGAGATCCCAGTCACAAGATAGGAGATTGCCCAAAGAAGGCTTCCACCGTTTGCTTCGTTTGCAAGCAAACTGGGCACTTCGCCAATGAATGCCCACAAAGGAAGAATGCACCAGCAAGACCGTTTGGTTCTACGGGAGGAGCAGCACCAGCAAAGAATGGAAATGGAGGAAGCAACTCGAATCGGACTGGAGCAGCTGTCCATGGAATGAGGATATACAACTTGGAAGGACAGTGGGTATGCGAGGAGTCCGATGGTGAGGGAGCAGAGCTAGCAGCCGTAGATGGAGATTATGGCTCAGATTTTGGATTGGTAACAGGTCAGAATCGAAACCCTTTCTTTTAAAGCAAGTTATTAAGTTTCCTACGCTACGCAAGTTTTATACCTACGATTAGCTTAAGTATACCAGTTCGTAATTAGTATAAAAATTCGAGTGCAGGGCGCATACGTGTAGCTAGTCAACCCGCTTATGCTTTGTTCGATACGGGAGCTACCCATTCTTTTATCACCGCTAGCCTGGCTAAACAAATTGGGTTACCCATAGATACGATTGCTACCGGTTTTCGAGTTAAGACCCCACCGGAGCATAGTAACAACAAAGAAATGCTTAAAGGCTGTCCAATGGAGATACAAGGAAGTCACTCCAAATGTGACCTAATAATCTTAGAGATGAGTAAATACGAAGTAATCTTGGGTATGAGTTGGTTAACATCCGTCAAGGCCTTAGTAGATTGCAGACAAAAGGAAGTGAAGTTTAAGGACCAAAATGGATGTGAAGTGATATTCAGAGGAGAATCCACGGTGAAGTTAAATTCGTTCGAGTTAATGGACGACGAGGAGATCAACCTTAGTAACCTGGATGAAGAAGAAGGAGAAAAGCCTGAGCTTGGATCCATACCCGTGGTCAATGAGTTCCCAGATGTATTTCCGGACGAATTGCCTGGATTGCCACCAAAGAGAGAGATCGATTTTGAAATCGACCTATTGGTCAATACGGAACCAATCTCAAAGGCACCTTATCGGATGGCACCAGTGGAGCTTAAGGAGTTAAAGATCAGTTGCAAGACTTGTTGGATCAAGGTTTTATCCAACCAAGTGTATCACCTTGGGGAGCACCAGTGTTGTTCGTGAAGAAGAAGGATGGTTCCATGCGCTTATGCATCGACTATCGGGAGCTAAACAAAGTCACCATCAAGAACAAGTATCCCCTCCCAAGGATAGATGACCTCTTCGATCAACTTCAAGGAGCAAGTGTCTTTTCAAGATCGATCTACGATCAGGATACCACCAGTTGAGGATTAAACCTGAAGACGTACCAAAGACAGCTTTCAGAACTCGCTATGGACATTACGAGTTTCTAGTGATGCCTTTTGGACTGACCAACGCACCAGCAGCTTTCATGGATATCATGAATCGAGTATATAAGCCCCTGTTGGACAAGTGCGTAATAGTCTTCATTGATGATATTCTAATCTACTCCAAGACGCGAGAGCAACATGAGGAACACTTAAGAATGGCATTACAGACCCTGCGTGAGCATAAGTTGTACGCCAAGCTATCTAAGTGTGACTTTTGGTTGGATCGTATATCTTTCCTAGGACATGTGATATCTGGAGAAGGAATATCGGTAGACCCTGAGAAAATCAAGGCAGTAATGGATTGGAAACAACCTAAAACTGTGACTGAGGTGAGAAGTTTTCTCGGTTTGGCTGGTATTATAGGAAGTTTGTGAAGAATTTTTCAACCATCGCCAAGCCCCTCACTCAGTTAACCCAAAAGGAAGAGAAGTTCATTTGGACAGACAAGAGAGAACAAAGTTTCCAGGAGCTAAAGAAAAGACTTGTCTCTGCCCATTCTAATTCTACCGGACCCCGAGAAGTCCTACACAGTGCACAGCGATGCTTCAGGAATGGCCTCGGATGCGTGCTGATGCAGGATGGAAAGGTGATCGCTTATGCATCTCGACAACTCAGACCCCATGAGCAGAATTATCCTACCCACGATTTGGAGTTGGCCGCCGTTGTTTTCGCACTCAAATTATGGAGGCATTACTTATATGGACAAAGGTGTGAAATACACAGACCATAAGAGCCTCAAGTACTTATTCACACAAAAGGAGTTGAATATGCGGCAACGAGATGGTTGGAGCTCATTAAGGATTACGACCTTGGAATCAATTATTGTCCAGGGAGAGTGAACGCAGTTGCAGATGCCCTAAGTAGGAAAAATTATGGACAAGTTGCTTCTTTGCTCACTGATAAGAGAGAGTTGATAAGTGAATTTGAAAGAATGAGCATTGAATTCATTGGGCAAAGTGTGGAAGTAGAGATTGCCAACCTTGTTTTGGAGCTCACCTTGGTGGAAAGAATCAAGGAAGCCCAGCGATACGACGAGGCGACCATAAAGATCAAGAAAGAGGTACAAGAAGGAAGATACACAGATTTTTCCATGGATGAGGACGAAGTGGTGAGGATGAAAGGCAGGTTATGTGTTCCGGATGATGAAGACATAAGAAAGGAAATCATGGAAGAAGCACATCACTCCGGATACACCATGCACCCAGGAGGAACGAAGATGTACCGGGATCTAAAGAGCCACTATTGGTGGAACGGCATGAAGAGAGACATAGCAGACTTTGTGCTGAAATGTCCCACGTGCCAACAAGTAAAAGTAGAGCACCAAAGACCTAGTGGACTTCTGAAACCCTTGCCAATACCTGAGTGGAAGTGGGACCAAATCACGATGGACTTTGTGTGTGGATTGCCAAGAACGTCAGCTGCATATGATGTGGTTTGGATCATCGTGGATCGATTGACAAAAACGGCGCATTTCCTTCCAATGAACATGACGTACTCTATGGATAAGTTAGCAAGAATGTACATAAGGGAAATAGTACGCTTGCACGGAGTACCCACTGGAATAGTCTTCGACCGAGATCCAAGGTTTGTATCTAAATTTTGGACAAGTTTGTAGAAATGTATGGGAGCTAAACTACATTTCAGTACGGCTTATCACCCTCAGACGGATGGTCAATCGGAAAGGACGATACAAACATTGGAGGATATGCTGCGAGCCTGTGTAATAGAGTTCAAAGGTAGCTGGGACGCACACCTACCTTTGGTAGAGTTTGCCTACAACAACAGCTACCATTCCACGATCCAGATGCCACCTTATGAAGCGTTGTACGGAAGAAGATGTCGGTCACCTTTGTTTTGGGATGATGTAGAAAATTGAGCATCGGACCTGATTTAGTACAGGATGCAGCCGACAAGGTACGGATCATCCGACAAAAGATGAAGGAGGCACAAGATAGGCAAAAGAGTTGGGCGGATATGAAAAGACGTACACTTGAGTTTGAAGTTGGAGACCACGTGTACTTAAAGGTAAACCCATCAAAAGTATTCGCGAGTCGAGCACAAGGGAAGTTGAGCCCACGTTATGTTGGACCTTTTGAAGTGCTGGAAAGAGTAGGAGATCTTGCTTACCGTCTAGCACTACCTCCTAGCCTATCTGGAATTCACAACGTTCCATGTGTCGTTCTACGGAAGCATGTGTCAGACCCCAGGATTGCAGAGCTAGAACCTGTTCAGCTGAAAGAAAATCTCACATACGAGGAGCACCCGGTTCAGATCCTAGATCACAAGGTGCAAAGCTTCGGAACAAAGAAATCAGTATGTGAAGGTTCTATGGAGAAACCATTCACATGAAGAAGCAACCTGGGAGGCAGAAAGTGACATACGCCAGAAGTACCCAAGCCTGTTCAAGGAATAAGGTATGAATTTCAGTTTTGAGGACAAAACTTTCTTTAAGGGGGGTAGGTTGTAAGTCCCCAAATTTTCGGTTCCAAATTAAAAGACCTAAACCCTAATCGAAAGTCAAACGGACTCTTAAGTCAACCAAAACCCAGTTTATCGGGACCGCTTAAACTCCGGCATTGCCGTTTTCTCTAGCCCTAGAAAACGAAGTTGAAAAAGTTTGCCTTATGGTTCGTAATAGTATAGGTTGCGTAAAAATATCAGATTGAAGAATTTCGAGTGTCCTTTGTAACCGATCGGACATGATTCTTGAAAAACGTGTCCGAAAGCCCGGAATAGGAAAATTCCGAATATACCGTTAGACTCGTAAAAATATAAGATTTCCAAAAATATCAATTTCGTAATTTTTCGGTAGAAAAAATCAGATATCGCTTTTATATGTGTATTTTCTTACTACCGGCATTAAATTGTCATGTCTACTTTTTATTACACTATTCTACTATCTACACTATTCATCTATCTCTACTTTTTCTTACAACCTATTCTTAGAAACCATACACCTACTTCTTACACATTTTCATTTCCAATACAACTTCACATCTTTCATTTCTTACTTTTAATTAACAAAATAACAAAAAAATAAATTTCTCTCCTCTCCATACACACAAAATGGCGCCGGCCCCCTCTCTCTCCATGCTCAATTTGTTTCATTTCCAATTATTTAATTAACACAATTTATCTCCCACATTTTCCTATAAATACCCCCTCATACCTTCACTTCTTTCACATCTCTTCTTCTCTAAAGTTACTCTACAAAATTTTCTCTCCAATTTCTCTCAAGAATTCTTTTAAGAAGTCTCCTTAGTTTAGCTTCCCTTAGGTAAGAGTTTCTCAAGATTTCCTCATGTTCAACTACTTAGTATGAGCTTAGTGTGTGTTTTCTAAAACCATGAAGGTTAAGAAAGCAACATTAGGTTCATGCTTTGTTTTTGTTCATAATCATAATTCCTCTATGTTCATTTATGTTCCTTTTATGTCATTACTATTTAACATCTATATATATATATATATATATATATATATTTAGAGCATATAAGCTCATTGTCTTGCAATTTATTTATCTTTCATGCAATTTAATTACTTCAATGCAATTTATTTATTTCAAAGTTGTTTTTAAGACTAGTCATTCTAGTCTTAGACTTGTCCTCATCAAGTCAAAACAATTCTTTCTCTTTTCGGGACTAGTCTTTTCTTAGTCCCGGGTACCTTGATGAAGCTAAGATCCCAATACTTGATTTATTTCTTTACATGCTTTTCCTTTAAGTTATTATGTTCTTTTCATATTTTCATAGCTTATGATTCATATTCATGCATGAACATAATGCTTTTGTCTCAACAAAAAATTTAAAGAAGTGTCTTTTTAAACTAAAGGTTCATTTTAAATAAATGTAGGAAATAGATTTTCTTGGAAAATCAAGAGCATACTTGAAAATGATTTTTCATAAACAAAAGGCTTTATGAAAACTTATTTTCCCTCAAGAAATATTCTTTTTCAACAATTGTCATTTGAAATCAAGTTTTGATAATAAAACCCCACCTTAGGAATTTAAAGAAATTACAAGAGATTAAATTTAGAAAAAGAATATTATCTCAATAACACAAGATCTTTCAAAAAAAAAAAAAGAATGAAATAAATATTCAAAAGAATCTCAAGTTCAAAAGTCTTTTAAAACCTTACTTTTTAAAAGTTGAGACAACTTCATTTACTTCATACATTTGTGATGAGTCATTACATATATGTATATACATTTCAAAAAGTTTACAAAATTAATTAAAATATTTATCTTTTCATGAGAGCTTTGTTTACAAAAAAAAAAAAAAAAAAAGGAAAACAAGTTTTATAAATTCGTGGCAAATCTGGTCGCTATCTTCTCGGAACCCAAATGACCCAGTTTCATGAAAATAAGTTTAGAAATGCATAGATCTTTTCGATAGGTAGAAAATGGTATATTACACGCGATATTCCGAGTTAAAATGAGCAAGTTATGGCCATTTTATGTTGGAATTTTTCCTTATACGATTTTACCGCGATTTTAAGAAAAGATTAGAATCTTCAAAAATAGAAGTCTTATGAAAGACTTATTTTGGGTATTTCATCTTGTTTAAGTGACGAGGGACCCGAGATCGTTTATCCGGAGGACTACTTCGATTAGATCCGCCGATATGGAGTGAGTTAATTCTTTTCCTAAGTTCATTTCCTTGATTGTGCTTGTAATTAGTAGCACTAGAAAATTAGGAAAAGATAAATGAACAATTGTCATGAAATAATTGTTAAATGAAGGATAAGTATATCGAAAGACGGTATGTTAAATAAGTGTGACTTATGTATTGAAATGATGAAATTATGAATGATCGCTTTTAATGTGAAATTCAACTTGTATGGTTAAATGTTTAATTGAAATTTAATCATGCATATCATATACATGAGTCGCATTTGTTCACTACTTTTCTTCGTGTGGGGAAATGAGGAAAGAGTAGTGGTGGCTGGTAGGAGCCGGTAAATCTACATGGCGGCTAGTAGGAGCCTGAAAGTCTACAAGGCAAGCAGGAGCCGGTAAATCTACAGATAATGATGGTCGTATGGGCCTGTAACCTCCCAGCCCTTGTCATGGAGGGCGTTAAATCCATGCTACACTTGATTTCCGGTTAATCATGTGTATCTTGTTCATATGATTGATGCATTCTCATATGCTTTGAATTAATACTTTATTGATCTTTGGAAATGTCTTATAGTTGGAATTTTCTCACTAAGCTAGTCATGCTTATACCCTTATAGTTTTCTATTATAGTATTATTACTTATGGTTGGCCCTGAGGAGCCCCGTATGTCAGGTACGAGTATAAGTTACTAGGAGTTTTTGGAGGAAGTTTATGTATATTTAGTTTTGAACATAGACTTCTAGGAAAAATCTCTATAGTAGACTTATGTAGTAGATATGTTTATTTTGATATTAGTATTGTTGATCAAAGACTTTGAGGCGGGGGAATGCCCCTAAGATGATGTACGAATTTATGATGAAATGAAGATCTTATGATTATTTATTTAAGTTCATGCTTGCTTTTGCTATCTATTTAAATGTAATACCCCTATGAGTCTCCTACTATCTTGGAAGCACGCCTTGCATATGAAATCGAAGCTCCTACATGACTACGGTTTGTCATTCATTAGCTTTAATATTGTATGCGATGGATTGCCACGTTTAGAGTACCCTCTAGGGCGTAATAGATCTAATTTCTTTATGTTGCTTTTATATATATGTTACTAAATATATCTATGTAGCTATATATATATATATATATATCTTTTAGAGCGTATAATCTCATTTGCTTTGCAATTTATTTACTACCTTGTAATTTATTTACTTTCATGTTGTTTTTAAGACTAGTCTTTCTAGTCTTAGACTTGTCCTCATCAAGTCAAAACATTTTTTTTTCTATATGGGACTAGCCTATTCTTAGTCTCGGGATACCTTGATGAAGCTAAGGTTCCAATACTTAATTTATTTCCTTACTAGCTTATTCTTTTAAGTTATTATGTTTCCTTGTGTTTTCATAACCTTATGATTCATATTCATGCATGAACATAATGATTTTTGTCTTAACAAAATAAATAAGGAAAGGTTTTCTTAAAATAAAGATTCTTTTCTAGAAATAAAAGTAGGAAGTAATTTTTTTAAACAAACTTTTCTAAGAAATCTAGAGGAGTTCATAAACATACATAGAAAGAAATTTTTGAGTAAACAAAAGTTTTACTAAAACTTCACTTTTTCATCAAGTATTAGAAATTATTTTCATGAAAATGGAATGATCTCAAAAAACAAGGAAATTATTTCTATAAATATAGAATTGTTATTACTTTCAAAAAGTGTTAGAAACTAAGCTTAGAAAATAAAAATCATTCCTTAGAAATTTAAAAAGACTATGGAAATTAAATTTAGGAAAAGAAAATACTCATTTGAAATAACTTAAGATATTTTGAAAGCAAAATAAAAAGGAATTTTTCAAAAGTTCTCACTTTCCAAAATCTTTAAAAGACTTTACTTTTTCATGGTTTGAGACAAGTTCATTAACTTCATACATTTTGATATGAGTCAATAAATATATGTATATACATTTCAAAGGTTTTACAAACTATTATAATATCTATCTCTTCAAAATGAGCATTTGTTAAAAGAAGGAATTCAAGTTTGTGAAAATTTGTGGTGAATCTGGTCACCACTTTTTTGGAACACAAATGAATTAGTTTGATGAAAATAGTTTTAGAAAAAAATAGATCTTTTCGAAAGGTAGAAAACGGTATATAATATGCGAAATTCCAGGTTAAAATGAGCAAGTTATGGCCATTTTAAGTTGGAATTTCCTCCAATCCGATTTTTACTGCGATTTTAAGATAGATTTAGAGTTCTCAAGAATAGAAATTCTATGAAAGACTCATTGTGGGTATTTCATCTTGTTTAGGTGAAGAAGGAACCAAGATCATATTCCCGGAAGACTACTTCGATTAGAAAGCTACCGACATGGAGTGAGTTAATCATTTACTAAGTTATATTTCCTTGTGTGTGCTTATAGGTAGTAGCACTAGAAGATAAGAGAACGATAAAATTATTGTGTGATTTGAATTTATGATTGGTTGAATATAAGTTAAGAATATCGAAAGAGGAATTGATAATTAAATTGTGATTCTTGCATTAATATGATGAATATTGTTTTTTATCACCTTTAACTTGAACTCAACATTAACTGGTTAAATTTATATCGAAAATAATTCATGCATATCCTATTTGTGAGTCGCATTTGCTTCACTACTATTCTTCGTGTGGGAAACGTGGAAGTAGTAGTGGTGGCTAATAGGAGCCAGAAAGTCTACAGGGCGAGCAAGAGCTAGCAAATTTGCAAGTATTGATGGTCGTATGGGCCTGTAACCTCCCAACCCCCGACATGGAGGGCGTAAAATCCATGCTACACATGATTTTCAGTTAATCCTGTGTATTTTGTTTGCTCATGTGTTTGGTGCATTTTCATATGATTGTTTAAATATTTGTTTGATCTATGGAAATGTCTTGTAGATGGGAATTATCTCACTAAGCTAGATTTGCTCATACCCCTATAGCTTTTTGAAACAGTATGATTATCTTTGGTTGGCACCGAGGAGCCCCGTATGCCAGGTATGAGCCAAAGCCACTAGGAGTCTTTGGGATAAGTTATATGTATTTAGTTTTGAACATAGACTTTTAAGAAAATCTCTATAGTAGGCTTATGTTGTAGTTACGTTTACTTTGTTAATGGTTTAGTTGAATCAAGACCATTTAAGACGGGGGAAAGCCTCTAAGATGATGTAAGAGTTTGTTATTTAAATGACGATTTCATGTTTATTTATATAAGTTCTTGCTTGCTTTTATTATCTACTTAAATGTAATACCCCTGTAAGTCTCCTACTATCTTGAAAGCACGCCTTGCATGTGATATCAAAGCTCCTTCATGACTAAGGTTGTCATTCATTAGCTTTAATATTATATGCGGCGGACTGCCATGTTTGGGGTATCCTCCGGGGCATGATAGTTCAAGTTGGTATCAGGGCGCAAGTTTTAGATAAAAGATAGTAGAAATAGACTTTAAGATAGATAGTAAAAAGTTAGAACTTAAGCTTAAGATTTGATCCTCTTTTTGTTCTATTTGATACCTAACCTTCCCGAAGTTAAGGAAAAATCTCGAAATTTCCTTAAGGACCTAGATGAGACCTTTGTGAACTACCGCCTTAAGTTGAGAGTCCTATGTGAAGAATTTACATTAGTTGGAAGACCCCAAACCGCCCAAGAAATGTTTTAGCTGTGGAGGAAAGGTATGAAACATTCTTTATGGAGAAACTTTCTCGGAGAACTGAGATTCAATGCCGTAAGCAGACAAAGGTGGAGTGATGTGGAGGTGATCTACGTGGTGGAAAGGATGATGGTTTTTATGTATAGAGAGACCATGCTTCAAGAGATGACCTTTATCTTAAAGGCAGAAGGAACCCGACAGGACCCAAACTTTTGAACACGGAACAAGTTATGACCCCTTTACATCTATGCGCATGATGAGTTGGCAGACCACAACAACTGACTAAGGGCTAACACGGAAGAACGGTTCTACTGGTATGCCGCCTAGACATATTGTCCCCATGCCATCGGAATGTAGTACCCAACCAAACTCTATCGGAATGCAGCTGGACATAATCCCAAATGAGGATTTCATCATGGGAGATGCCTAAAGGAATGAAGGAAATGGAGAGACAGAAGGAGACCCTAACGAAGACCTAGAACCTGAGGAAATTCCATCTGCATCTGTTTAGGAAGATAGTCCCCTGATTCCCAATCCGGTACCTTCGCAAAGGTTGAGTCAAGATGTTCCCATGGAGATAGTTGCAAGAAACAACCCTGTGATGATCTCTGACTTAGAGGAAGAAGGAAGGAGAGATAACCCACAATGGAGAAATGCTTTTGAACCAAGTGGATTTTTGAGGAGCAGGTCTCAAACCCCTACCGTAGTAGTGGCTCCTAAAGGAGGAATCCAAGAAGGACAGGAGGCAACAAATGACACCACTCAAGGAGAAAGGATTTCTATGAACAAAGAAGCATGGCCATCTCAGGCAGAGATCACCTCGAGGTACAGAGGAAAGAGGATGACTATAAGTCAGTATCTACAACAGTTTGTCAAGAGGAAAAAAGGTTCCTCTAGCCAAAGCATGAACCCGGCACCATCACCGTGAGGAAGGGAAGATTGAGGAAGGAAGAAGTGAAGGAGATGAGCACAACCTCGACGAGTCCAACAAAGCCTTTTTCCTAAGATTAGGATAGGCGTATCCTTGCTTGAAATGCATGAATGTTCTTACTTTTAACGATTATGTTTTAAGTAATTCCTATTCTGAACAACTATCTTTTGCTAAGAATGGTTTTATCCTTCTCAAGACTATGTAAGGGTTATCACCCTCTTCTGTTTTAATGAAAAGTACCTTATGTTTGATTTAATGATTTTTTATTTGATTGGCTTAAATATTTCCTGTGCAAATTTCCGATATTTCCGATCTTTTTCCCCTTATAAAGATTTAAGAAGTCTAAAACTAAGAATAATTACTAGACGAGGTAAGAGAGGTAGGAGACGTGAACGTCGCGCATCTAATAATGTCCCAGCTGAGCCAGAAAATCCACCAGCAGGCCAACAAGAGGCACCACCAAATCCCCCACAAAACCAATAAGGCGATGTTTAGGCTGCGTTCAACTAACTAGCTAGTCTGGTCAATAACTTTATGTAACATGCACAGAACATGCCATCACCAGCTGCCAATGCACCGGAAGCAACAGTTGAGGCACCAGCACCACCAGAAGTTGAATCTCAAACTGTTCCTTTACCAACACCACCGCTACCTTGACCTTACTAAAGTTCCTTGCCTGATTTCATCAAAAGTAATCGATACTTTGATGGGAGTTTCGAAAAGCCAGATGAATCGGAGGACTGGCTAGCACGGATAGAAAGATCGTTTGCTGCATATGAAGTGCCTCATCACTTTCGTTTGGATTTATGGCACTTATATGTTAAGATTCAATGCTAGAGTATGGTAGGAATCGAAAAGTAGGGAATTGCTACCACCGGTGACCTGGGCAACCTTTAGAAGGGAGTTTTTGGAGAATTATTTTCCTGGAAGTTTGAGAGTAAAATACAATGGAAACTTCGTTCACATATCTCAGAAAGGAAGGACAGTGGAACAATACGAGACTGAGTTTAGTCGCCTACTCTAGTATGCGCTGGAGTCCTTTAGGCACAGTGAAGAGCTAAAGAGGCAAGTCTTCCTGAGTGGCCTGGACAAGGACTTGAGGATGCGTCTGGAGGAGTTGGATCTGAGGACCCTCCGTGAATTGGTTGAAAGGGCTCTCATTATAGAAGGAGCCAAGAAAAGGAAAAGTAAAGCACCTGAGAAGAGAACCTTTGTATTCGGAAAGAGGACTTAAGATAGTTACAGTCCCAGTTTTCAGAACAAGAAGTTTAAACCCTTCAACAGTTATAGAGGAAGTGCTAGTGGTAACAAGGAGGCATCAAAGGTCAAAGTGACATGCTGGAAATGTAAAGAGGAACATTATCCGAAGAGCTACCCCTTGCTTCAACACAAATGCTATTTTGTGGAGACCCTAGCCACAAGATCAGTGACTATCTAAAGAAGGCTTCCACCGTTTTCTTTGTATGCAAGCAAACTGGGCACTTCGCCAATGAATGCCCACAAAGAAAGAATGCCCCAGCTAGATCGTTTGGGTCAATGGGAGGAGCTACATCGGTGAAGAATGGAAGTGGAGCGAGTAAGTCGAGCCATTCTGGAGCAGCTGTCCATGGAATGAGAATTTACAACTTAGAAGGGCAGTAGGTGTGTGAAGAGTCAGACGATGAAGGAGCTGAGTTAGCAGCCATGGATGGAGACTGTGGCCCAGATTTTGGACCGGTGACAGGTTAGAATTAGAAACTCCTTTACCTTTAATGCAAGTTATTAAGTACCCTGCATTCAATTCTTAATACTAGAAGTATAAAGTTTCATACTAGCAAATAGCTTAAGTATACCAGTTTTGTGATTAGTATAAAAATTCGAGTGCAGGTCACATATGCATAGCTAGCCAAACCGCTTATGCTTTGTTTGACACACGAGCTATGCATTCCTTTATCATCGTTAGTCTGGATGAACAAACTGGTTTACCTATAGATACTATCGCTACTGGTTTTCGAGTTAAGACCCCCACCAGAAGCATAGTAATGACTAAATAAATTCTTAAAGATTGTCCCATGGAGATTCAAGGATTTTACACTAAGTGTGACCTAATAATCTTGGAAATGAGCAAATATGAAGTGATCTTAGGAATGAGTTGGTTGACATCTGTTAAGGCTCTAGTGGATTGTAGACACAAAGAGGTGAAGTTTAAGGATTAGAATGGGTGTGAAATAGTATTCAAGGGGGAATCCACGGTGAAGTTAAACTCATTTGAGTTAATGGATGATGATATCAACTTAAGTAACATGGATGAAGAAGAGAAAGAACAGGAGAAACCTAAGTTGGAATCCATACCCATGGTTAAGGAATTTCCAGATGTATTTCCTGATGGATTACTTGGATTACTACCCAAGAGGGAAATCGATTTCAAAATCGACCTATTGGTAAACACGGAGCCAATATCAAAGGCACCCTACTGGATGGCACCACCAATGGAGTTAAAGGAGCTGAAGACTCAATTGCAAGACTTGCTAGACTAATGTTTCATTCGACCAAGTGTATCACCCTGAGGAGCACTAGTTCCGTTTGTGAAAAAGAAGGATAGCTCTATGCGTTTGTGCATCGATTAACGGGAGCTCAATAAAGTCACCATCAAGAATAAGTATCCCCTCCCAAGGATAGATGATCTTTTTTACCAGCTTCAAGGAGCTAGTGTCTTTTCAAGAATTGATGTACGATCAGGATATCACCAGTTGAGGATTAAACCTGAGAATGTACCCAAGACGGCTTTCAGAACTCGCTACGGACATTATGAATTTCTGGTAATGCCTTTCGGTTTAACCAACGCACCAGCAGCTTTCATGGATCTTATGAATCGAGTATACAAACCTTTACTAGATAAGTTTGTGATAGTCTTTATAAACGATATTCTAATCTACTCCAAGACATGAGAGCAACATGAGGAACACTTAAGAATGGCATTACAGACATTGCGTGAGCATAAGTTGTACACCAAGCTGCCTAAATATGATTTTTGGTTGGATAGGATATCCTTCCTAGGACATGTCATATTTGGAGAGGGAATGTCACACCCCGAGGGGTACCTTAAACGTGGCAGTCCGCCGTACACAATACTAAAGCCTAGGAATGACTACCTTAGTCACGCAAAGGCTTCCATATCATGTACAAGGCGTACATCACAACCAAGGGAACATATCAGAGTAACGCAATTTATATTAATAATAAATAAGTAACAAGGCAAAGAGAATACTTATCATAAAACATATTGCATTGCAATTCTTAGGGGCATGTCCATCTATTATCTTCAAATAAATATACATCACTTATTCATTTAAGTCATTATATATAAAGAACCTTACAAAATTACTTATCTTATGATTCTATTTCTTTCATAGAAGCTTAACCATCCTTCCATGATTTCCTCAATGTCATGATCCTCAATTTAAGCCACGGATATACCTGTTTCAACAAAATCTATAGGGGTGTAAGCTACGACTAGCTTAGTGAGATATTCCTTTTTATTCGCACCATATATTCAAACAAGTTTATTTAGATTTTCACTCATATGCTATGCAAGCAATGCAACAATCACATGATTACGCAAATATATATAATTATCCGGAAACCATATATAGAACGGATTTACCCCTTCGTATCAAAGGTTAGGGAATCGGGGTTGAAGGTCCTCGACCTTCTACTACTAGTCCCCAGGTCCTCACCCACAGCGTTCGGTTGGCTCGGCTTCGAACCTAGAGTCGCTTTCCCTAAGCGATTTGGATTCTCCAGGAAGGAACATGGCCCGTGGCACCACACGATCACAGCCAATCCAACTCTACGCGTAGGAGTAGCAACCTTCCGAAATAGATGTGACTCGACGGATGCTATGCATGAGCATTTTGATTTTCTTAAGCCAAACCTTATTAAGGTTTATTAGGGGCGATCAATCAACTTAGCAAATACTAAACAATCATACCAGTAAGTAAACAAAGTTATTAAACAAGCAGTTCGAAGTTGCGATATTCTTAATTCTCGTTTCATACATAAACATAGAATCATACAAACATAATCCCAATTTCCCTAGATATATATATATATATATATCCATTTTTATCTTTTCTTAGTATACTAATGCCGCTACTTTACAAGCACAAGCAAGGTAACGAAATTAGGAGGAATAACTCACTCGTCCATTTGCGATCTTCTTAGTCGTAGTAATCCTCGGGTAGGGTAATCTCGTATCTTTCGTCACCTAGACAAAAGAAATACCCGGGATAAGTCTTTCATGAAATCCTATTCTTAGATTTTCTAAACTTTTCTTAAAATCACGGTAAAATCGTATAAGAGGAAATTCCAACTTAAAATGGCCATAACTTGCTCATTTTAACTCAGAATTCCACATATAATATACCGTTTTCTATCTATTCGAAAAGATCTATCCATTTCTAAGGTTATCTTTGTCATATAAGGTCTTTTGGGTTCTGAAAACGTTGGGTACAGATTTAAAACGAATTATTTCTAAACTTTTACAAATCCGTTTTCTAACTCAACTTTCTATTTAAAGAAAATCCTTTTGCAACAATATAAGTATATATAGATATATATTGATAAACACTTTGAATATATAGGTAAGCTCACTTTGTATGCAAAATTTCTAATGGTAGTGTCTCAACAATTTATTTCATAAAACAATTCATTTAAGCTTTTTTAAAATTCTTTCAAGTATTTAAAGAAACTTTTTTTTTTCCTAGGCTGTTATGAGTATATTCTTATTTTATTTTCTTCATTCTTTTTCCATGGACCATTAAATCATCTTTTAACCTTTTTCCTAAATTTTATTTCTAGTGATAAAAGATCAATTTTTTTATTAAAAGTATATTAAGTTGGTGAAAAATCTCTTTATGAATTAATATGTTAGAATGGCTCTTGAGTCGTGTCTTTATTATTTAAAATATAAGTTTTGTTTTCTAAAACTTTGTTCTTTTTATTTCTTTCGAAAAGAATCTTTATTGGTAAAATCATTTGTTTCTAACCTTATCTTGTTTATATTCTTTGGAAAAATAAGTATTTCTTTAGGGACTTGAAAATCATTATTTTCCTAGGTGGGTTTTAACTTTATGGATTGAATTCATCTTAACTTTAAAAACTAGTTTGTTTCTTATTTTTGCTATGGAGTTAAAAAGAGTTTATTCTTAAGCTTTTTGTGAAAACTTTGAAAACTAACAAATTATTTTACTAAAACTTAGGTTAACATAAAAATATCTATTTCTTAGTTTCCACGGTAAAAACATCTTTGTTGTTTAAGGAAACGTTTGAGAAAACTCTATTTATGTGTTGTTGATAATAGCTCATTATTTTGTGACAAGTCACATAATGAAAAACTTAGTTTTAAGTTCCTTTAATATAATAGAATTCTATTTTTCAAATTAGTTGAGACATTAACATTATGTAGATGCAAGTATTATGAGCATATAAAGTAATAAGAACATAAGAAAATACTTAGAAACAAATAATAAGCAAAAATAAATATCAATATTGAGAACCTTAGCTTCATCAAGGTATCCCGGTCAAGTATTGGAGCCTTAGCTTTATCAAGGCGTCCCGGGACTAAGAATGGACTAGTCCTGTAAGAAAATAAATAAAAGATTGTTTTGACTTGATATGGACAAGTCTAAGACTAGAAAGACTAGTCTTAATAATAACATGAAATAAATAAATTGCATAAATAAATATATAAAGTTAACAAATGAGCTTATATGCTCTAAATAAATATATATAATAAGAGAGCAATAAAACAATAATAATAACAACATAATAAATAGAAAGCTTATGTACAAGAACAAAACATGAACATTTTGTTGCTTTTACTACTCATGTGAGTTTCAAAACAACACCATAGTCATGCTAAGTTACATGACATAAATAGATAAATGGTTGAAAGAAATTTTTACCTAAGGTATTTGTGTGGTATGAAGATGGTAGTGAATGTATCGCTATGTGGTTATGGAGAGATGGTAGTTGTATTGCATAAGGAGAAATTCTTGTGGGTATTTGGTGAAAGAGAGTTTTGGTAGAGGGAAATATTGTAGAGAGAGTTTTGGTAGTGTAAAGAATTGTGTGAAAGAATGAAAGAGGAAGGGGGTATTTATAGAATTTTTGGAGTGAATTTTGGATGTAATAAAATAATTTGAAAAAGAAAAAAAAATAATTGTTGGAAGAGAGAAGGGGGTGCCGGCCTTGATGTTATAGAGAGGGAGTGAGTTGATTTTTGAGTGAAATTTGTAAAATAATTAATATGTAAGGTATTATTGATTAAAGTTGTATTAGAAATATAAAAAGTAAGAAATAGGTATGTAGGTGAAGAAAAGGTGTAAGAAAAAGTAGAAAGTGAAATAGTAATGAATAGTAGAAAAGTACTATGAATAGTAGACTAGACAATTAAAGTACCGGTAGTAATAAAAATACGCGTATTAAGGCGATATCTATAATTTTTAGCTACCGAAAAATTCTAAAACTGATATTTTTGAAATCCTTATATTTTTACGAGTCTATTGGTATAAACGGAATATTTTTAATATTTCGAGCTCCGGGACACACTTTTCTAGAACTGTCCCCGTTTGAGTCCGAAGGACACTCGAAATTCACGAATCTGATATTTTTATGTTACCCTATATTATTATGAACTATTTAAGCTATTGGCTTAATTTCGTTTTCTAGGGTTTGAAAACGCGGGATTGCTGGATCTTAAAACACTGGGTTCGTTATAGGCTTGTTGACCTTTAGGGTTCGTTTTGACTTCCGATTTTACCGAGTTATTCGTAAGATCATATAATTTTTGAGTTTTGATCGTTTTATATTTTAAGCTGGACGTCTATGATTCATCTTATTTTATTTGTGATTATTTAATAGTTTTTAGTTCTCGGGATCGTTTAACCGAGTCTAGGGTTATGAGTTGACTCAGTTTGACTCTTTGGTGAAAAATGAAATTTCTGATTCTGAAATTTATCGAGGGTTTTACGATTTTGTTGTTGATCGTTACTTGGATATATTGTCTTGATTTGTGTGTTAGGAAACAGTTAGGTGATTTGATTGATGTACGAATGTTGTTTCAACCGATAGTTGAATTTTTCTATTTTGTTTTTGAGGATTCCCTATTTCTCAAACTAAGAAATCTCATTTTTTATCTTTATTTAGGTTTTAACTTGGTTTGTGTGTTAGGGTTTCGTTTTTGGTGTTTGTCTTGATTTAGAATTTGGTTTTAACTTGAGTCGATTGTTGGGATTTCAATTTTAAGCTTTTAGAATTATTTTCTATGATTTATGAAAATTTTTTGGGGTTTACAGGGAATATCGATAGGCCCTGAGAAGACCAAGGCAGTGATGGATTGGAAACAACTTAAGACTGTTACTGAAGTGAGAAGTTTTCTCGATTGCCTGGATATTATAGGAAATTTGTGAAGAATTTTTCCACCATAGCCAAACCCCTAACGCAGTTGACCCAGAAGGATGAGAAGTTCATCTGGACGGATAAGAGAGAACAAGGTTTCCGGAATTAAAGAAAAGGCTTGTTTCCCCCCGCCCAATTTTGGTTCTACTCGACTTCGAGAAACCTTATACGGTGCACAGTGATGCCTTTAGAAATGGTCTTGGATGTGTGTTGATGCAAGATGGAAAAGTGATTGCTTATGCGTCACGACAACTTAGGCCTCATGAACAGAATTACCCCACCCATGATTTGGAGTGAGACGCCGTTGTGTTTGCACTTAAGTTATGGAGACATTACCTGTATGGGCAAAGGTGTGAAATCTACACCGACCATAAGAGTCTCAAGTATCTATTCACGCAAAAGGAGCTGAATATGTGGCAACGAAGATGGTTGGAAATCATCAAAGATTGTGATCTTGGAATAAACTACTGCCTAGGACAAGTAAACGCAGTCGTAGATGCCCTGAGTACGAAGAATTATGGGGAAATAGCTGCTTTACTCACAGAAAAGAAGGAGCTAATCAAGGAATTTGAAAAGATGAGTGTTGAGTTCATAGGGTAAAATGTGGAAGCAGAAATCGCCAGCCCAGTCTTGGAACCTACCTTAGTGGAAAGACTCAAAGAAGCCCAATGATATGACAAGGCGATTTAGAAGATTAAGGGAGAGGTACAAGAAGGAAAATACACTAATTTTACGATAGATGAAGATGAAGTGGTGAGAATGAAAGGAAGATTATGTGTTCTAGATGATGAGGATATGAGAAGGGAAATCATGAATGAAGCACACCATTCAGGATATACCATGCATCCAGGAGGAACTAAAATGTATCAAGACTTGAAGAGCCACTATTGGTGGAATGGTATGAAGAGAGACGTGGATGATTTTGTGATGAAGTGTCCCACATGCCAACGAGTGAAGGTGGAACACCAAAGACCTTGAAGACTTTTGAAACCCTTGCCGATACCTGAATGGAATTGGGATCAAATCACGACGGATTTTGTGTGTAGATTACCAAGAACACCTGCAGGATATGATGCTATTTGGGTCATAGTGGACAATTGATAAAGACAACACACTTCCTTCCAATCAACCTGACGTACTCCATGGATAAGTTGGCAAGAATATACATAAGGGAAATAGTACGCTTGCATGGAGTGCCTGCTGGAATAGTCTATGAACGAGAACCAAGGTTTATGTCTAAATTTTGGACAAGCTTGCAAAGATGCATGGGAACAAAGCTATACTTCAGTATTGCTTATCACACCTAAACAGATGGTCAGTCGGAGAGGACAATACAAACTTCGGAAGATATGTTGCGAGCTTGTGTGTTAGAGTTCAAGGGTAGTTGGGATGCACACCTACCATTGGTAGAGTTTTCCTACAACAACAGCTACCACTCCACAATCCAAATGCCACCTTATGAGGCATTGTATGGAAGACGGTGTCGATCACCTTTGTTCTGGGATGATGTAGAGAAGTTGAGTATTGGACCCGACTTGGTACAGGATGCGGCTAATAAAGTATGGGTCATTCAACACAAGATGAAAGAAGCACAAGATCGACATAAAATTTAGGCAGATACGAAAAGGTAAATACTCGAGTTTAAAGTTGAAGACCATGTGTACTTAAAGATAAACCCCATCAAGAGTATTCACAGAGTTCGAGCACAAGGAAAGTTGAGCCCACAATATATTGGACCTTTTGAAGTGCTTGAAAGAGTAGGAGATCTTGCCTATCATCTGGCCCTACCTCCTAACCTATCGGGAATTCATAATGTATTTCACGTATCGCTTTTACGGAAGCATGTGCCAGATCCTAGCAGACTTACAGAGCTGGAACTAGTCCACTTAAAAGAAAATCTCACATAGAGGAGCACCCGATTCAGATCCTAGATCATAAGGTGCAAAAGCTTCGGAACAAGGAGATCAAGTATGTGAAGGTTCTGTGGGAAAATCACTTACATGAAGAAGCAACTTGGGAGGCCGAAAGCGACATACGCCAAAAGTATCCAAAGTTGTTTGAGGAATCAAGTATGAGCTTCAAGTTTTGAGGACAAAACTTTCTTTAAGGGAGGGTAGGTTGTAAACCCCTAAAGTTTTGATATTAATTTAAGCTTAAAACCTAATTAGAATGTCAAACGGAATCCCAAAGTCAACAAAACCCTAGTCTTTTGCAATCGTTCAAGTTCGGCATTCCCGTTTAAGCTACCCTAGGAAAGTTAGTAAGAGTTTAGTATGTAGAATAGTTCGTAATAACCTGAGAAAGCTTTAAAATATCATATTAGTCAAACCATGATTCGTTTTGAGCATAATCGAACACAATTCTCGAAAAGCATGTCCCGAGGCTCGGAATAGTAAAATATTCCGAATATATCGTTAGACTCATAAAATATAAGATTTTCAAAAATATCAACTTTATAATATTTCGGTAACTAAAAATATCAGCTATCGCAATTATACGCGTATTTTCTTACTACCGTACTTGAATTGTCATGTCTACTTTATATTACACTATTTTCTACTATTCTACACTATTCATCTATCTCTACTTTTCTTAAAACTTACTCTTACAACCCATACCTCTATTTCTTACAATTTTCATTTCCAATACAACTTTACATCTTTTATATCTTACTTTTCATTAACAAAAATACAAAAAAAAAATAATAAAATTTTCTCCCCCTTTCCTCTACAAGTAGAGCCAGCCCCCTCTCTATTCTCCAATTTGTTTTTATTTTTATTTATTTAATTAACACAATTAACCTCCCATATTTTCCTATAAATACCCCTTCTTCCTTCCACTTCATTCACAACTTCCATACACTAAAATTACTCTCCAAAAATCTCTCCACAAGCTCTCTCAAGTTTCTCTAGTTTTTAC
Source organism: Combretum micranthum (assembly GCA_024138025.1). Classification (NCBI taxonomy): domain Eukaryota; kingdom Viridiplantae; phylum Streptophyta; class Magnoliopsida; order Myrtales; family Combretaceae; genus Combretum; species Combretum micranthum. Next base: position 44,747 of record JAMXBD010000399.1, on the reverse strand, counting down.
GACTTCTCTAGGTAGTAGTTTTAGCTTTCTAAAGTGTTTATTTACTTAGTATGAGCTTAGTGTGTGTTTTCTAAACCATGAAGGTTAAAGAAAGCAATAATAAGTTTATACTTTGTTTTTGTTCATGGATCTAATTTCTTTATGTTGCTTTTATATATATGTTACTAAATATATCTATGTAGCTATATATATATATATATATATCTGTTAGAACATATAAGCTCATTTGTTTTGCAATTTATTTATTTCACTTTGTTTTTAAGACTAGTCTTTCCAATCTTAGACTTGTCTTCATCAAGTCAAAACATTTTCTTTTTCTTTATGGGACTAGTCTATTCTTAGTCTCAAGATACCTTGATGAAGCTAAGGTTCCAATACTTGATTTATTTCTTTACTAACTTATTCTTTTAAGTTATTATGTTTCCTTATGTTTTCATAACCTGATGATTCATATTCATGCATGAACATAATGATTTTTGTCTCAACAAAATAAATGAGGAAAGGTTTTCTTAAAATAAAGATTATTTTCTAGAAATAAAAATAGGAAGTAATTTTCTTAAACAAACTTTTCTAAGAAATCTAGAGGACTTCATAAACATACATAGAAAGAACTTTTTGAGTAAACAAAAGTTTTACTAAAACTTCACTTTTTCATCAAGTATTAAAATTCTTTTCATGAAATGGAATGATCTCAAGAAATATGGAAATTATTTCTATAAATATAGAATTGTTATTACTTTCAAAAAGTGTTAGAAACTAAACTTAGAAAATAAAAATCATTCCTTAGAAATTTAAAAAGACTACGGAAATTAAATTTAGGAAAAGAAAATACTCATTTGAAATAACTTAAGATATTTTCAAAGCAAAATAAAAAGGAATTTTTCCTAAGTTCTCACTTTCCAAAATCTTTAAAAGACTTTACTTTTTCATGGTTTGAGACAAGTTCATTAACTTCATACATTTTGATATGAGTTAATAAATATATGTATATACATTTCAAAGGTTTTACAAACTATTATAATATCTATCTCTTCAAAATGAGCATTTGTTAAAAGAAGGAATTCAAGTTTGTGAAAATTTGCGATGAATCTGGTCACCACTTTTTCAGAACACAAATGACTTGTCTTGATGAAAATAGTTTTATAAATAAATAGATCTTTTCGAAAAGGTAGAAAATGGTATATAATATGCGAAATTCTAAGTTAAAATGAGCAAGTTATGGCCATTTTAAGTTGGAATTTCCTCCAATCCGATTTTACTGCGATTTTAAGATAGATTTAGAGTTTCCAAGAATAGAAATTCTATGAAAGACTCATTGTGAGTATTTCATCTTATTTAGGTGAAGAAGGAACCGAGATCACATTCTCGGAAGACTAATTCGATTAGAAAGCTATCGACATAGAGTGAGTTAATCCTTTACCAAGTTACATTTCCTTGTATGTGCTTGTAGATAGTAGCACTAGAAGATAAGGAAAAGATAAAATTAATGTGTGATTTGAATTTATGATTGGTTGAATATAAGTTAAGAGTATCGAAAGAGGAGTTGATAATTAAATTGTGATTCTTGCATTGATGTGATGAATATTGTTTTTTGATCACCTTTAACTTGAACTCAACATTAACTGGATAAATTTATATCAAAAATAATTCATGCATATCATATTTATGAGTCGCATTTGTTTCACTACTATTCTTCATGTGGGAAACGTGGAAGTAGTAGTGGTAGCAAGTAGGAGCCGGAAAGTCTACATGGGCCAGTAGGAGCCGGAAAGTCTACAAGGTGAGCAGGAACCAGCAAATCTGTAAGTATTGATGGTCGTATAGGCCTGTAACCTCCTAACCCCTGACATGGAGGGCATAAAATCCATGCCACAAATGATTTCCGGTTATTCCTGTGTATTTTGTTTACTCATGTGTTTGGTGCATTTTCATATGATTGTTTAAATAGTTGTTTGATTTATGAAAATATCTTGTAGAATGGGAATTATCTCACTAGCTAGATTTGCTGATACCCCTATAGCTTTTTGTTACAGTATGATTATCTTTAGTTGGCACCAAGGAGCCCCGTATGCCAGGTACGAGCCAAGCCACTAGGAGTTTTGGGAGAAGTTATATGTATTTAGTTTTGATCATAGACTTCTAAGAAAATCTCTATAGTAGGCATATGTTATAGTTACGTTTACTTTGTTAATGGTTTAGTTGAATCAGGACCATTTAAGACGGGGGAATGCCCCTAAGATGATGTAAGAGTTAGTTATTTAAATGAAGATTGTCACGCCCCGAAGGGTACCCTAAACGTGGCAGTCCGCCGTACACAATATTAAAGCCTAAGAATGACCACCTCAATCATGCAAAGGCTTCTATACTATGTACAAGGCGTCTAACACATAAAGGAGACACATCGGAATGATACATTTTATGTTGATACAAATGAGTAACAATGTAAAGGAAATACATTTACTATACTCCAAATACAAAACCATATATACAATTCATCAAACTACAATTCATCCAAGACTTCACTACATAAAGCTATTACAAAGCAAATCGTAAAGCTTAGCCAAAACTTCAAACATTCTTATATCTTGCCGGAATTCCGAAATCATTCTCGGCTTCAACCATCTCGGTCCCCACTTAGCATTCTTGGAATAACCTGCTCATTTAAATAACTATTGGGGTATAAGCTACACTAGCTTAGTGAGATTCATTTCCACAATAATATACTCAATTGTAAAATATACAAACAAGTTTATTTAAACAATCATATGAATGCACAAGCACGTGAGCATACAAGCATATGACTTCCGGTAGCCATATGTGAATGGATTTACGCCCTCCATTCAGGGTTTGGGGTGGTCCATGAACATGCAACCACAATTCCAATATTTTCTCTTGTGGTTTATAGTGTCTGCTCACTCCCACTGCCCATTAACATAAGCGACCTCATAGGCCCTTGATGTTAACGAAGGTGGTCCTCCACCTGTTTATATGTATTGGTTTATAGTGTCTACTCCACTGCCCGTTAACTTAAGCGACCCTGCAGATCCTTAACGTTAACGAAGGCCCGCTGCCTCCCGATCATACTTTTGTTCCCACCAAAAGCATTCTCGTAATGCAATGTGACTCACAGATGATATGCATGTACAGTTTATTTATAGAATCGTAGCAAGTTCATTATGCAAATTAAGAGCGATCATAGAGTATTTCAAACAATCCAAGTCTATACTAACTCATACAATATTATTTCAACAAGTCTCATCTCGATATACTTATCATTCATTCAACATGAAAAGTTCATTTCTCATCAACAATTTTATCTTTACCTAAATCTAGTGCTACTACAATTACAAGCACACTCAATGAGCATAATTACTCAGGAAATGAACTCACTCGGCCATTGGATCACCGGTCTTCTAGTAATAATAATCCGGTGGCAAAGAGTCAACGTTCACGGGTTCACCTAATCACATAAGAAATACTCTAATGAGTATTCTACCATCTAAGGATACTAAAACTCTAAGAAAACTTAGCGAAATCAAAATTCGCGTCATTTTCGATGTCCCGATTTAAAATGGCCATAACTTGGTCATTTTAACTCGGAATCTCGCAAATTTTATATCGATTTCTATCTACTTCGGAAGAGCTTTTTAAATATGAAGTTTAAATCAAGTTTTGAAAATATCTAAGCCTCGGAAATGAGGGATCAGATCTGTACAGCGGTTGTGTTGATTCCGAAAATGCGGTTTTCATGAATGCACTTGAGATTCCTAAGTAAAATGAACTAAATGCCATGGTAATGATTTTCCCTATCATGAATGTCATGATATGAACTCTAATGAGCTAAGTTCTTATAACTTTTTAGACTTAAAGAATTTAAATAAACTTTTTCTAGAAAATCATTTCATGCTATTGTTTAACAAGTAAGATTACCACTTGGTCACACTTACTTATACAAGGATTTTCTTTGGAAAACTCATTTTGTTTAAAGAAATTTTGACCCTTATATTAGTTATATCCTAAGGCCTTTATTTCTTTAATAAAATCTTCATTTGTAAACTTTTAAGTGGGTCTTTACTAGGGGTTTCCAAAAATCCGAATTTAGAAAACTTTATTTTCAAGTTGATTCTTTAAGGAAAATGTATTTTATACTCAAAACTTTAAGTATTTATTATACCTATACCCTAAGGACTTCATTTATTTAAGAAAATACCATTTTTGAAGTTGGAAAAATAGTGTTTTCTAACCCTACATCCATTATTACGAATTTTGTCTACATGACTTTTAGCTCAAAACTTCTATTGGACTTCATTCTTGTTTCCAACATTTTCTTTAGTAAAATCTCATTTAGACTCATGAAAAATACTACCAAACATTATCTATTACCTAGGCTTCATTTCTCTTGTAAAATACATGTTTAGAAGTTGATAAAAGTGTTTTTAACCTAGGTTTCTAAAGTCATCCGAATTTACATAAGTTCATATTTTGAAAAGTATTTTCCTTTTTGACTTTATTAACTTATCTAACATAGATCTATATGCTAGGAAGATTATTTACTAAAGACAAAAGCATTAAAGACTATGAATGCACATAAACTCAAAATAAATATGAGATCTTAAATGTCTACATGAATATGAGTAGTAAAATGATAGATCTACTATATGAAATGCTTAAATAGGTTTTGAAAACATAAAAACCATATTTTTATAAAGATCTTTTGTTCAAAACACTTTTTGATGAAAACTCATAAAGCTTATGCCTTGAAAGCTCCTTGAAATACAAGATCTACTAGTGATGGTTTGGTATTCTTGTTTGATATTTCCTTGTCCCTATCAAGAGATCATGGGGACATTTAGTTGGAAATATCCAAGAATAACTTAGCCATAACAAGATCTATGAGTGGAAGGAGTGAAGGCTCATTTACTTAAAGTAAAATAGGAGATGAATGAAGGTTAAAAGAAGTTGTTTTGTGTGTGTGAATGAGCTATATAGCTCACGGCAAAGAGGTGGAGAGGGAGAGGATTTTGAGAGTTTTACCTTTTGTAAAGTTTGAAAAAATGAGAGAATGAAGTGAGAGAGAGAAAGTGTAGTTTATATATAAAGTGAAATTAGGTTAAAATGGAATAAAACAATTTTAAAAAAATTGCAAATGAAACTTGTAGGGGGGGGTTTTCATGCCGGCACTATTCACCAAAAAGGGGGGAAGAAGTTTGATTTTTAATTTTTGTTTTGATTGATTTGACTTGATGTTTAACTTGTCATGATGTGTAAGGAAAGTTAATGGACAAAAGTTATGGAGAAAAGGAATTGATTTGAGTGATGGTAAGGGTTGAATTTATAGAGTGTGCTAATAGGTAGTATAGGTGGTACTTTTTGAATAGTGAGGAATAGTTGACAAGACAATTTAATTTCCGGTAGTAATGGAATACGAATAAAAAGGCTATAACTGTATTTTTCATAAGCCGGAAAATTATGAAAAATATATTTTTGAAATCCTTATTTTATTTCGATTCAAATGAGTATTCATAAGAAAGTTTTGAAATTCTAGTTCCGGGCACGCTTTTCTATAATGGGTCTCGGGATGACCCGGAATTGAAATTTTCAAAATCTGATCTTTTCTTGGTTTGAAATATAATCAAGAACTATATTCAAAATTAATTTTCTTATAAAAGTTTCTTATTTGGAAACCGTGGAAAAGCCGGAATTTGGGTTTCTAAGTCTTTTCGCAAAGCTTGAACTAAACCGGTTTAGGGTTTCATTTTCTGGTTTTCGAAGTTTACTTGATTACTAGGAACCCGGGTATAAAAATAAAAATAATAATATAATAAAATTGTGTAATGAAATAAAATGAATAGTGCAAAAGACTAATCAATTACCGGTAGAAATGAAAATACGATAAAAAGGTTATAACTGTAACTTTTATAACCCGAAAAATTATATAACTGATATATTTAGAAATCTCGTGGAATTACGAGTCTAACGGTACTAATGGTATATTTTTGATATCTCGAGTCCCGGGACACGCTTTTCGAAGTCTGTATCCGAACGGGTTCGAGATAGGTCAAAAATTTACCAATCTGATATTTGTGAACAAACTTATATTACTACGAGCTATTCTACTTATTTAAACTATCTTTCAACCTCTAGAGTTAGGGGCGCTAGATTGCCGAACTTACACTATTGTATTCCGGTCAGGGTTTCTAGGTGATTTTTCCAGTTTAGACCTTTGCCAATTTGGAAACTGATATTTATGTTTATATAACATATTTAATTTTGAGAAATTTATTTTAAATTTTATTTTTATAAGTATTTAATAACTCTTAATGTTTTCGGAATTCTTTAATTGGGTTTCATTTCCGAAAGTTAATCATTATTTACTTTTTAATAATTTGTTTTTCGACTTTATATTACCCGATTTTACAAGCTGGAGCTAAATATGAAATTTTTCGTACGTCGTGGTTTTGAATTTGAAAACCACTGAGTTCTTATTTTATTGTTTAAAGATTTTCATTTTCTCAAGATTGAGAAGTTTTTGAATTCGTTCGTGATTTAGGACTTGTCAAAATTCGGTTTTAATTTGGAGTGATTTTTAGGGTTTATTTTCGAAGTTCATTTTGAAATTATTTATTGAAATTTTCCGGGGCTTACAAAGATTTCATGTTTATTTATATAAGTTCTTGCTTGCTTTTATTATCTTCTTAAATGTAATACCCCTGTGAGTCTCCTACTATTTTGGAAGCATGCCTTGCATGTGATATCGAAACTCCTGCATGACTAAGGTTGTCATTCATTAGCTTTAATATTATATGCGATGGACTACCACGTTTAGGGTACCCTCCGGAGCGTGACGGGTATTTATAGGAAAATGTGGAGTGATTATTGAGTGATTTAAACAAAAGAAAATTGAAACAAAATTGAGGGAGAGAAGGGGCAAGGGGATCCGACGACCATGAGTGTAAGAGAGGGAGAGAGTTTTATTTTTTCGTGTTTTTGTTAATTAAATGAAGTGATAAATAAGGTAGATGTGAAATAAAGTTATGGGAAAGGTAAAAAGTAAAGGCTATAGGTTATGGTATTTATAAGAGTAGATATAAGAAAAAGTAGACTGAAAAGAATAGTGTAGAATAGTAATGAATAGTGTAGAATAGTAATGAATAGTGTAATGTAAAGTAGACATGACAATTTAAGTACTGGTAGTAAGAAAATACGTGTATAATCGCGATATCTGATATTTTTAGTTACCGAAAAATTATAAAATTGATATTTTTGAAAACCTTATATTTTGGCTAGTCTAACAGTATATTCGGAATATTTTTACTATTTCGAGCCCTATGACAGTTTTTCAGAAACTGTGTCCGTTCGAGTTCAAAACGATTCTTGGTTTTACTAATCTGACCTTTTTAAGCGTCCTTATGTAATTACGCACTATTCTACATACTAAACTCTTACTTACTTTCCTAGGGTTGCTTATTCGGAATGGTCGGATTTAAGCTATTACGTCTAACTAGGGTTTTGTTGACTTTAGGGTCCCAGTTGACTTCCAGATTAGGGTTTTAATCTAAATTGATTCCAAAAATTTGGGGGTTTACAAATACGGTTTCTCAAAATTTTCATTTCATAAAACTAAAGAACAAATTCAACATAAACTTTAGCATGTGAAGGGAGCTTTACTTATGACATTAGCTCTTAAATCGTAAATTTATCATATGTTAGAAATGTTAAATTTCTTCAGTATACAGTGCTTCTTCTTTAATGGATATATTGATGGTAAAATGTTGTTGAACTGATGGAAAGATTACTAACTTTCAGATTTTGTGGAGCTAATATCTTGCTTTCCTTATCCTTATTTGATTTGAATTTTTGAACTTGAGCTCTTCTTAAAATCTCTTCCAACTTCATGTCAATATATAAATATATATATATATTACCATTACAACAGGAGAGGGGGAATTCGAATATGGTACCTCTTATTTGAAAGACCAGGAGAGATGCCACTAGGATAAAATGTCATTAGCAACTTCATTCCAATATGTTTTTCAAATATAATTTATTATAATTAAAAAAATTGAACTTAATTGATTTGATATGGCCTTATCCATATCCTTGAAAAAAGGAATAGATTTTGCAAAATTTTTATCTTCAAAATTTTAATTCTATAACGTTTGAAATTTGTATGAAATCTTCTTCTATTTAAACTTCGCTCTGTATAATACATTTCAGTTTCAACATGTTTTTAAAACTTCTTGGATTAAACCTTTAATCAAATTTGCAATAACACTCTTAAAACTTGAAAATTTGAATTTAATAACTAATGTTTAATTCTTATTAATCCTTGTAGATATTTGAACCAACTTAAGTGGAATGTTATGGGAAACATATTGAGTACATTGCCTAAATATACTTAAACCAATGGAGCTAGCCTTTAAACATACAATTTAAATTGATCTGGAATGGTTACTTGCAATTGAACTAAGAAATACCTTCAGTTGTGATATTTATCAACTGTCTTTATATACTGCAATCTCTGACTTCCATATTCTTGCAAAAAAAAAAATAATAATAATAATCCTCAAAGTAATGCTTATAGACTTGAATATTTCCTTTTTAAACTTGTGCATACACTAAAATTAACCTTTAGCTACAAATTTCTTCTTTAATCTAAATCAAATTTTAGCTGGATTATATATATTATATATATATATTTGTTTTTTTTTTTTTTTTTGCATACTTAGTGGACTTAGAAAAAAAAGGCAGATAAATTTTTCTAAGATTTAATTACTTATATGGCATAGTGTCACATTTTTTCCACCTATTGTAACAAGTAATTTCTTATTGGAATAAGTTACGAAGGAGGCCCTAAGAGCTTATTTCAAAATTTGGCATGAGATTAAGATTTATCCATAATGGCAGGTTTTAAACAATATACTAAATTTAAATTACATTCATTATACACACACACACATGTTTAGGCAATGATACACTATGTAATATATTGTAAATAAAATATACTATATCACATTTAATGTATAGTTAGACTGAATTTGCAATATAAAAATAAATAATTTATAATGAAAGGCAAGGATGTCAATCAAATTTCAAACAAGTTTTGTTACAAACATATGCAATGTAACACTCAAAGAAATTTTACGCCCTCTCTTGGGGTTGAAGGACTAGCTCAAGTCATTAATGCCTAGAAGAAACCAAGAACTAAGGAAGGGGAAATCTTCTCAACTCATTATTATTTACATATTTATTACCAACATAACGTCAAAATTCTCCTTAGGAATAACTAAGGAGGGACAATTTCTTTTGAAACTCATTTATACTCGTATATACATATTATTAGCATATCCACCACTTCATCTTGGAACTTTAGAAATTCCCTAAGTACTAGCATCTCTTAGGCCAATACCTACAGAGATGATGTCCTTTGCTGCCTTTTTAGTACTTAGGATACGAACAACCCTATGGTATCCAATTTTAGTAACAAATCCACTAAAATAGCCTAAGACTACCATAGAATTAAGATGCTAGCACGTTACATGAATACCATAGTAATGCAAGTATGCTGTCGTGTAATGAATAATTGTTTAATTAAATAGTCAAATAGTATTAAATCCATTTATTAAGGTGGCCAATCAATGTAGCAAACACTCATTAACAACAACATTGCAATCATTTCAAGTAATGTGTGATCACTTTGATTTTAATGTTTTATCAAACAATATAACCAACAAACAATAGACAAATACTCAGTCCCCACACATAATTAGTTATGTTTATTTAATATAAATTCAACTATATTACATGCATAAACAAGGTGATAAGGTTGATATTACCCACCTAGCATCCAAGCTAAGTAATAGAAACTCTTGAGAAAACCAAAGATTAAGCTGCTTCCCCTATGAAACATATAGTGTCACGCCCCATAGGGTATCCTAAACGTAACAGCCCACCACATACTAAATAAGACTCTCGAATTCTTTATCTAAGCCCTTCGGGAGTCTTATAAAGATGTAAAGCGTTCCTTTACGACAATAGAATACTTCAACAAATGGAGTTAAACAGTTTAACGTGGCATTCATTAGCCATAGATAATAAACCAAAACGCATAATTTATATTTTACAAAATCTAAGGGGCATTCCCCCGCAAAATATCAAGTCCATTACAGTCATCCAGAGTCCATTAGTTTCCAACGGAAGTCTATACAAAAAGAATGAAGTAAACTTCTACGGGAAACTCCTATCTTTGGTATCTGTGCTGTGGCTTGCCTCGGCCTAAGCCAGATAAACTCGTGCTGCAATAAGTAAAAACTATGGGGGCGTAAGCTAACTAGCTTAGTGAGTAATAACTTCCATAACACAATTAAGTATAATTCATTCAAACAAGTGATTATTCAAGGAAGTGTATGCATCAAACAAATGAGTTCAACAAACATATGACCAACCGGAAATCATATGTGGATGGACTTGCGCCCTTCCTCCCGGGTTAGCAGATTAACGAATCTTGCTGTACGACGCCGTTTAAGTTCACGGTCAACTAACAATATTTCGTTTTATGGATCACGATTAACCAATAAATTCGTTTTATGGATCACAATTAACCAACATATTCGTTTTATGGATCACGAAAAACCAACCAATGCCAATGCTCCATCCCCATCGTGATATGAATGAATCCAATTATCATTGCAGTCGAATATACATTAGTTCAATTCTTTTAGGTGTCCAACAAGTGTTCACAAACATTTAATATAGGATACTAGCTAATCAGTCAATAGTTTAACATCCGGTTTCGATATTTCTTAAGTTTCATTTCACGCCTCAACAGCAGACAAATACATATATAATTCCCATATACCCCATCATGCATATTCATTTTTATCTTTGCCTACACCACTAGTGCTACTACATTACAATCACAATCATTAATTGAGAGTGGAAGTAAAACTCACTCGGCCATTGGACGCCGGTCTTTCTAGTAGTAGTAATCGGGTGGTAAGGTGTCGTCCTGCTCGGGATCACCTACCAAGTAAGAATAATCCTAATGAGATTCTCATCATGTAGCTAATCCAAACTATGCATCTAGACTAGATGAATTCGGAATTCTCGCTATTTGCGAAAATTCCAACTTAAAACGGCCATAACTTGGTCATTTTAACTCGGAATTTCGCAAATTTTATATCGATCTCTATCTACTTCGAAAGATCTATCTATTTCTAATATTAAATTTAAGTTTTAAAAACATTAAGGTCACAAAACAGTAGGATCAGATCTGTTCCGCAAGTTATCCAATTCCGAAAATTTGTTTTGCTTTTGATAAGAATGTTCCTAGTTGATGATTCATGCATGAATGGCATATGAATGAATTCCTAACATGAGTATCACGTAATGAACTCCATATATGCATGGTTTTCGATGATCTTTTGTTATGGACTCTTATGAATTCCTAATTATTATGAATTTCCTTAATGATTCCTTATAACAAGTCATTATTACCAATCTTACATCCCCTAATGTTTTTATGATTTTATCCTTAGAATTTACTTGTCACTTAATTAAAAATAAGTTCCCAGCATCCATATTAATCATGACCTTCATTCATGCATAAAAATTCCCATTTTCCATTTGGTAAACATGTTTTTAAACAAGCCCCTTGTAAAAATCCGAATTTTTGAAATTTCATTTTCTTGCATTTTCCTTTTGGGAAATCTTGTTTAATGCATTGAAATTTGAAGCTCCAATATAGCTATTATGTCAAGACTTCATTTAGCTCATAAAACATGCCATCTAAGCTTAGATACTAAGTGTTTATATAGGCATCACCCAAAATTACGAATTTGACTACTCATCCATAATTCAATATTTTCTTTTCTAACTTTACTCCTTGTTTTTACATTTCTATCATGCCTAAACTCACCTAAGTTTATAAAAATCATTCCTTCAATATACCTATTACACATACCCTTCATTTTTCTTGTGAAAAATGAGTTTAAAAATGATTTTGGTGGTTTTTAAAGTAGGGTTTCCATTTCATCCGAATTTCCAACATTTCATATTTGACAAAACCCTTTCTTTTTCAATGTTCTTGCCTTCTATATATGAAGATCCATTCTCTAACATACCCTTACATGAACAAGACTACATTTTTATGATCATCAATGCATGAAAATCAAAATAACTCTATGATCATACATGTAGATGAAAATGTGGGTGTCTAAACTTTAGATCCACTAACTATAATGCATGAATCATATATCTCATGGCATGAACATTAATATATATACAAGATCTCTACTTTACATGCATGAACAAGATGATATCTTAACATAAACTCATCTAAATAATAGATCCATGTCTTGTGATGCTTGATATTCTTGTTCATGTGTTTTCATGTCCCTAGCATGAGCTCATTGGGATTAAATGAGAAAATACACAAGATATAGCCTTGCCATTACAAGATCTAGGAAGAACAAGGTCTAAAATCAACATACCAAAGGAGTTTTGAAGTAGAAAAGAGAAGAAAATGAGTTGAACTTGTGAGAGGGGGAGCGGGCAAAGCTCACGGCACCAAGGAGGGAAAAGAGAGGGTTTTTGCTCTTGAAGAAATTTTTGAACAAGTGAAATGAAGAGAGAGAGAGAATATTTAGTATATATATTAAGTGAATTAAGGTTTTAGTTGAATAAATTAAGTAAAAATAAATCAAATGGAGAGGGAAGCAGGGGGGGGGGGGGGGGCAGCCACATTGTGTGTGTGTGTGTGTTTTGAAATTTTTGATATTTGTAATTTAGTTAATTAAAATGTAATAAATGTGATAATTGATTAAGAGACAAAATTCATTGGAAAAGAAAATTGAAATGAGTAGTTGTAAGGATGTAAGAATAGGGTATGGGTAGTGTGTAGTGTAGGTTGTACTTGTGAATAGTAGACAAGACATCTACTTTACCGGTTATATCGAAAACACGGGAAAAGCTATAACTGTAATTTTTATAGCTCGGAAAATTATAGAATTGATATTTTTGGAATCCTTATAAAATTACGGTTCTAATGAATATTCCGGAACATTTTTCTGAATCCGTGGTCTGGGGCATGCTTTTCCGTAATCGAGCTCGGGAAGGCCCGGAATTGAAAAATTCCCGAATTTAGAACTTTCAAAGGTTTAAAATGTACTTTAAAACAATAAGTCAACTTCATTTACTTTATAAAATTTCTTTTATTATGAAACCGAAGAAAAGCCGGATTTAGGGTTCCTAGGCTTCTTCCACTAGACTCAAACTGGACCGGATTAGGGTTTCGCTTCCAACTCTCGGGGTTTCTTAACTACTGAGAATACCGGGGTTTACATATAGTATCATTCATCACTTCTTGTAATGTATTCTTTATAAATTTTAGTATTCAAACTCATTTCTAATTCATTAGTTTATACTTGATTGAAATATAGTTGTATATTAAAACTATTTGACTAAACACTAAGTGGAAACCCTGACATGGTTGTGGAAACCGCCCCACCAAGATATGAACAGTTCTCTATTGTCTATTAAGTTATTTCTTTTAGTTTATTTACCATCATCTATTATAAAGATATCACTATTCTATATCATTTGATAATTATCTTAATGATTTATTGACTTACTTGAAAAAACTCATTTTATTAAACATGTATTAGGAACTACTTATTTCCTTTACCAAACATGGTTTAACCCATCATATTATGATATATTATCTCTAAGTCATTTGCAAGTTTTAAGTCTATTTTAACTTAACTTAACTAAATTGATTTAACTTAATCAATCTTGTTCATTCTCGATTAATGAAGTCCATTTTTCCAATTTAGGCTTAGCTATATGACTAATTCATTTTATATCTAAAATTTATATCAACTTAAGTCTATGTTAACTTAATCTTTAGCCAAGTTGATTAGAATTAGTCATATAATCTATCTATTAAATCCTACTCAATTATCTTACTAAGTCATTATCACATATCCATAAAATTCTTAATTAATCTAGTTCATTATAGTTCATTTAGATTCATTAAGCTAAATTGGACTTAAGTTGATTAACTAAGTTCACTTTGTATCTATGGGTTATAATCTTGATTTATAAACTCCTTAGTTTAATGGTCTTTAAGAAATCATGAAATATGATACTCAACTACATGTACATAACTAATGAAACAAATGTTCAATAAATTTGATTATATTTAAACTTGTTTTGTTTTGTTATTATTTATAACCATACGTTGTCATTTGAAACAATTATATCTTTGGACTTGATTTTTTTAGTATTTCCCAAATTTAAAACTTAAAGGTTGTGGAGTTCTTTTCAAGTTATCCTTAGCATTTTGAATGACCTCAATTCGAGTTCGGATGAGGAAGTTATGATCAAATCAATTAATTTGACAAAGATAAGAAGAACAAGAGGGGTTTAGGTCCATACGAGCCATATCAAGGGTAGTGGCATCCACCATGCCCCATATCAAGAGACATATGAATTTAGCAAGAGGACAGGGGCCACCACGCCCCTTGCCACCATGTCCATATCCATGGGCGTATTCACCAAACGTGGATACAAAGGCTATCACTGTAAACTCCCGAATTTTTCATAACTCTTAAGAAATAATCCTAAAATTAAAATACCAAATCGAAACCCTAAAAGCCGACCCAAGTTAAAACTAAACCCTAAACAATATCAGATACGAAATTTCATGGCCTTAAGAAAAAGAAACCTTCAAAAAACAAAAATAAAAATTCAATAATCGATCAACTCAAAACCCGAACATGAGACAATTCATTTATGCGATCCCTAACACATAAATAGAGATAAAATATCTGAATAATATTCAACAAAAAAATTATAGAACCTTAAGCCTTTCGGTTAATTTCGAAATAAAAAAAATCTAAATTAATACCAAAAGTCAAACTAAGTCAATCACACAATCCTAGACTCGATTAAACAATCCCAGTAATTGAAAAATATTAAATAAATCATAAAGATAAATTAAAACATAAATTTTGAACAAAAAATATAAGACAGCCAAAAACTCCAAAATTTTATGATCTTGCAAATAAATCAAAAAGTGGAAGTCAAACAGAAACCCTAAAAATCTAACAAAGTTTACAACAAACCCTAGTGTTTAGATCCAGCAATCCTGCGCTCTAAAACCCTAAATAACGGAACCGAGATAATTTTGGTTAATAGTTCGTAATAATATAGGAAAACTTAAAAATATCATATTCTCTAATTTTTAGTGTATTTCGGATCTAAACGGGATCAATTTTTGAAAACCATGCCCTGGTACATTAGATAGTGAAAATATTCCGACAATACCATTAGACTCGTAAAAATATAAGGTTTTCAAAAATATTAGTTTTAGGATTTTTTGGTAACTAAAAATATCTAATATAGGCTTATTACACATCTTTTTATTACTATCGGTATTTTATTTGTCTAGTCCACTATTCATAGTACTATTTTCACTATTCATTACTATTTCACTATGTCTACTATTTCTTACAACCTATTCTTATACACTACCACATCTATTCCTTACAATTTACCTTCCCCATGCAACTTTATTCATATCACACCTTACACATTACTTCTTTTCATTACAAAACAAGAAAAATAAATAATCCACACACCACCCCACCCCCCCTCTTTTTGTGCCCAAAAATGGACCCCTTCTCCCTACTTAATTATTTTTCTTTTTCAATTTGTTTTATTACACTTAATTTCCCTCCATCTTTAACTATAAATACCCCATCTCCCTCCTTCTTTCACATCTTCATTTTACGTAACAAAACTCTCTCAAATTCTCTTCTCAAATTCTCTCTTTACAATTCCTCTCTACCAAAACTCTCTTCAACAAATTCTTTCCAACATCCTTCTCTACATAAAACCCTTCACCACATATTAATACCATACTCATCTACCATATTCCATCAACTCTAAACATAGTTTAGGTAAACACTTCCTACCATTTATTTTTCCACGTCATTTAACTTAGTATGACTATGGTGTTGTTTCTTAAAAACCCATATGAGTTGTAAATTCAACAACATATTCATGTTTTGTTCTTGCAGATGCCAAGAATTTCGATTTTATCTTGTTATTATGATGATCATATGTTGTTATTATGTTATTATGCTTCTAACTTAACAACATATATATATATATATATTATATTATCTATATTTATTAGAGCCTACATGCTCACTAACTTGCTTTTGCTATTACTATTGCTCTTATTATTGCTCTTCTTTTCTTTTCTTTTCTTTTTTTTCTTTTGGGACTAGTCTATTCTTAATCCCGAGATGCATTGATGAAGTTAATGCTCCCAATACTTGACCGGGTTGCCTTGATGAAGCTAAGGCTCCCAATACATGACCAGGTTACCTTGATGAAGCTAAGATTCGCAAAGCTTGATCTTATTATTTTGCTTTTTATAATCTTGTTATATTATATGATATTTTCATCTTTTTCATACTACATAATCATGTGCATGCATCATTATAATGATATTGTCTCAACAAAATTAAAGTAGAATTTTCTTTAGTAAAGAAAAAATGGAACCAAACTCTTTTATTGTATAACTTTGAACCTAAATAAAGATTTTGTCATCAAAAGTATAGAAAAAGTACTTTATTTTCAAAAATTTAGACAAACCATCATAAATTCCCTTTAATGACAATAAGGATGATTTTTACCAAAGAAATTAACTAAGGAAACAAACACTACCTTTTTATGATGAGTATTATAAAGTTTATTAAAACTTAGTGTTAATAACTCTTTGATATCCAAATTTTTTTATAAAACTTAATTATAGGATTTCTTTTCTAACTCCATAATAAAAACTAAGAACTAAACTAGTTTTCAAAGTTAAGGCAAGAATCAAACCATTAGTATGACAAATCCCCTTAGAGAAATAAAAGTTTGCCAAGTTCCTAAATGATAAACTCGTTTTCAAAAAATAGAAGAATATAAACATGATAGGTTTCAAAAACAATAGATAATATGAACAATTTAAGAAAATGTTGAAAGTAATTCTTCCAAGCAAAAATTTTGTTAAGAATTTAAAAGACCAAGTTTTTGGAAATAAAATCTATCTTTAAAGAAGTTAGGACATAGAAATATTAGAGGAAAAGACTTATTTATAATTTTCAATCAAATCACTTTTAAAAGGAAGAATATATGTAATACAACTCAAATTATTTGAGGCTATCAACAACTTAGGAAAAATCTTTGGAACTTCATTCTTTATCACTAGAGATATAATTTGTAGATAACTTGAAGGATTAAAGTTTAGAAAAATTAATTTGTCTTAGAAAAGAAATTAGAAAAAAAAATTATAAGAATATACTCATTTATAATAACCCAAAAATTTATCATGTTCTTTTAAAACACATAGAAGGGAAATTGTCAAAGTTTAAGTTTTAATACCATAAGACAAATTGTTTTACGAAATATAATCATTGGGACAACACCATTAAAGTTTTGCATACCATATGAGTATATATATGTATATATATATGTATTCAAAGGATTTATCAACCATATAAATACCTATATTTTTATTTAAGGATTTTTAGATGAAGGAAAGTTTGAAAAAATGTGTTTTAAGGAATTGGAATTTCGTAATAATTTTGTACCCTATCAACCTTAGAAATAGATAGATCTTTTCGAGTAGATAGAAAACGGTATATAATATGCAAAATTCCAAGTTAAAATGAGCAAGTTATGACCATTTTAAATTGGAATTTCCTTCTATACGATTTTTGGCAAACATAGAAAAATAGAATTAGAAAGTTTGAGTAGAACTTCCATGAAATCTCATCCCGAGTATTTCTTTTGTCTAGGTGACAAAGAATACAAGATTTCCTTTCCAAAGGATTTCTACGACTAAGAAGATTGTGAAATGGACGAGCGAGTTTCCTTTACGTTTTATGTATTCGCACATGTGTTTCTAGAATAGAGCATTAGATGTTAGGAAAAGATAAAATTGATATGCATGCGGGTTATCATGAGATTTATGTATGTGAATTGTTATGTGTGATCAATGAATGATAAGTATATTAGAACCAATTTGTTGATTGTTATAATTGTCTTTATGTATATTGCTATGTGTGCAAACATTGATTGATCGCCCTAAATGTATTAATGATGGATCGAAAAATCCTTAGAACTAAATTGCTCATGCATATTACTTAAAATATCATCTTGCATTTTGCTACTACTCCTCAGCGTGGGACCAGAAATATAAGCTGTCTAGCTACATCTTGAGGATTTAGGACGTTCAGGGAATAAGGCCTCATGGTGTAATCGAGCCGGATCGATCTCTTTGAGTAAGGAAAGCCTAGGGACTAGTAGCACGGTTCATTGAAACCCTAAGACGCACACAAGATTTCAAGGAGGTCGATTGGGGCCAGGTTCAAATCATTCCCTAGCCACCAATGGAGGGGTAAATCCATCACTACATACGATACCGGACAGTCGTATGCATTGTTTGATCATATAGTTGTTGCATTTCATATGCATGCTTAATGGACTTGTTTGATTGCTTTGTTATGAGTGTAAACCCTAATTTTTAGGGTAAATTTCAAGCTTTAACCCTAAACCGAAAAGTCAATCGGAAACCCTAAGTCAACGAATTCCAGGAAACCTTAGTAGTTTAGATCCAACAACCTCGTGTTCTTAAAGTAAGAAGTTGAAATATGAGTGAAGAGTGTAGAATGGTTTGTAATAATATTAGGATGCTTAAAAATATTAGATTAGTAAATTTTCAAGCTATTTCGAACCTAATCGGATACAGACTTTGAGAAGCATGTCCCGAGGCTCAAGATATTAAAAAAATGTTATTAGTACTGTTGGATTCATAATTTCATAGGATTTTCAAATATATCAGTTATATAATTTTTTGGGTTATAAAAGTTATAATAGCATTTTTATCGTATTTTCTTTACTACTGGTACTTCAGTGGTCTAATCTACTTTTTGATTTCCAATCACACTATTCACAAGTACAACCACCCATACGCTATTTCTTACATCCTTACATCCTATTTCTTACAATTTACTTTTCCAACACAACTTTGACTATTTAAATTACTTATTTAAATTTGAAACTTACACAACCCAAAACAAAACATCTCTCTCTCTCCCTATAACCCAAACCGACTCCCCCCATGCCCTCTCTCTCTCTCTCTCTCTCTTTCTCTCTCTCTCTCTATTTGTTTCATTTTTTTCTTTCTTTTAATCACACAAACCCTAATCTCATTCTCTATATAAACTCCTTTATGCCTTTCACTTTTCACTTTCTCACTTTAACAAAAAAAAGCTCTTCAAATTTTTTTCTCTCCTCTCCTCCTCCCCTCATTATCGTGACACACACACACACACTCTCTCTCTCTCACAAATTTCTTTTTTTTTTCTTCAAGTTTATCTAGCTCCACACATCTAATAGGTAATAGATCTACACTTACCACCTTAAAAACATGTAATGGCAAGATCATTCGTGTGTGATTCCACTAAAAAATCCTCATGAGCTTTATACTAGGAATGTGGAAACACTTGAACATGAGATCCTTGCCATCACAATGTTGTAGATCTTGCTATTTATGTTGTTTTGCTATTATTATGCTTTGTTTTTTAGTTATATTGTTATTATTAATATTTTTGCATTTATCCATCATTTAACCATATCTACATAATGATCATAGTGCATTTGCAATTATGACTAGTATAATAAACTAGATCTAGTTGTTTTGAGTTCATAAATGCCTTAGGTTTTTGTTTTATGTATATAAAGGGCTTATAGTAGTATGATAATAGTGGGAAAAGGTTAGAAAGCTTAAGATCTATCTTAGTTTCAATAAAAATAATATTTGGAAATTCGGGTCTAAAAAGAACCATAATTAGAAAAGTTATTTTTCAACTTCAAAATAAGTATATTACATTAAAAATGAAAGGCTCAGAGAATAGGTATAATAAGTGAGTGGTTTTGATGGGTAAAAGCTTAGATCTACTAAGAGATATTTTCAAAACAAGAAAAATTTACAAAAGTTATGTTAACATTATGTTTCAATCCCAACAACAAACTTAAAATTCGTAATAAGGAAAGCTTGGTAGGTGAAAACCTATTTTTCAACCAAAAACAAGATTTTTATTAAATAAATGAAAGCTTTAAGGAGTAGGTTTGATTAGGAGTTAGTTTTAGAAAAATTAAATAAGTTTTACAAAGAAACGGTCTCAAATATAAATTTCAAATTTTGGATTTAAAAATGATCTCTATTTAAACACCTATTTCCAAATGTCAAAATGAGAATTTTACTGGAAAAATAGAAGTCCTAGGGAATACACGCAATAAAGACTTAATTTTGACTAAGATAAATGAAATTTATCAAAGTATAATCCTAAAACAAGGAAAGGTTTCAAATTATAGATTAAACAATGTTTTTATTCCTTAAAAATTTTGTAAAATTCGTAACTAAGTAAACATCCTATGAAAACATCTATTTTCCAACTCCAAAATGAAGAATTTTATTAAAAGAATAAAGGTGTTGGGCATATAGATCATCAAGGTTGGGTTTTGATAAAAGCAAGTATGATTTTGCAAGAAATAAAACTAGATTTCTTAAGTCTAGTGATTTCAAAAGTTTTACAAATCAAAAGTCTTCTAAAAGAATTCTTGATATCATATGTCATTGAGGATGTACATATAGATAGCTCATCTCATGACATTCATGATAGCAACTTGTGGTTAATACATGTACATATAATGCACTTGGTAGAAACAAAGCTAGGAAAATAGTGTCTTACACATCCCATAAAAGCATTGTCTAAGTATATTGGAAAATACAGAAAAAAGATGGAAATATAATGAATTATGAATCATGAGATGATATAGGATGGGTTTAAGGTCAAAACAAGTAAATTGTAAAAATTTAAGTTTGGTTGTAAGACAAATATTAAAGTTTGGATTTCCGCAATTTTTGACAGATTGTACGCTGTCTCCTAGAGAATCTATGCCACTGGCGTATAGACGACGTAGGATGGGATAGTGTTTTTCTTAATGCTAGGAGGAACGCTGCTAGTGTTCACTAGGGTTTCTCTCAACATCGCATGGAACGCCCCGCGTAGGGCATGAATTTGTCGGCTATGTAGTAGGAATTGAATTTGAATTCAAAGCCCCGATGAACACTGCCACGCACGTGTAAATTTGCCAGCATAGGGTGTACGCCGGCAAGATCTACACGTATGCCGCTGGCGTAGGACCGGCATATGACCAAATTTCTATAAATAAGAGACGCGAAAAACAGTTTCGACAGATTTTTCTTTTATCTTTTCTTCTGCATCAAAAAGGGTTTTAGAGTATTCTTAAGATTCAGGCTTGGAGAATCATCCGGAGGTGTTTTTGTGATCCAAAGTAAGTGATTTTAATCTTCTCTTATGGATTAAATATGAAATTGTATAAGTTTTCTTAGGGTTTGGTTGGATTTTGCATGAAGGTTCTTGTGAAAAACCCTAGCACGTGTGAGATCTGTGAATTGGTGAATGCAAGTCGGGTTTTAGCGATTCAAAATAGTAAGTTTATCTCCTCTATGATGGATTCAAACAAAATACGGGTTAAACAATCCTCATACATTCTTATTGTTGTGCATATTAGGGTTTTGGGTGAAATAATTGGTGTTTGTGAAGTTTGATCGAAATAGACGGTATAGATAACAAGATTTCTTTTCAGGTTAGGTTTTTGGAGAATTCATGTTTGTTAGGTATTTTGATAATGCATCATATCTGTTGATATATATATATATATATATATAATGTTTAACAGGACATTTAGTTTGTGGAATTGTTGTTGGTGTGGATATAGGAGTTTGTGGAGTTCGGGTTGTCTTTGTTGTTTTGGTATCAGATTGAGGATTTGATTTATATTCCTGAAATTTAGAAAGGTACGACCAATCCTTGCTTGCTGTTTTTTTGTAAGTTTAGTATTGATTGAATGCTTTAGGAACAGAATTTCTTAATAAACTTAATCTTTATTCGGTTAATGTTGTATGTTTTGGTTGTGCTTGGCTTTGACCAGTAAAGACCTGGCAGACAGTGATACTGGTGAGGCACCCTGATGATCTTGGTGTGAGGTTGTCCCTAGTGGACTCGTGCCTTGATATGATTCCGTAGAATTAGGTGTTTGGATTCGGGTGTTTGGGAGTACCCACTCATCCATATATGTATATGATTATTATTTTCAAAAAGTTGTTTGATTTTCAATGAGTCTGAGTAACTCCGAGTTCAGGATTAGTGTATGCCTAATACTGGACTGTGTTGTTTTGTTGGCTTAAGAAAGATAATAATATGATTGTTTGCATTAGTTTAAGTTGCATGAATTATATGCCTTTTGTATGTGCATATGCATTTGTTTTTGGATTGGAGTTATCGTACTGGGCGTCGCCGCTCATTCTTTTAAATTTCAGGTACAGGAAGAGATATAGTGTATGATCTATCCGGTTATGATTTATTCTTTGATAGCGGGGATGGCGATAGTGGACCGACTACCCAGCCGAGAGTTAGGCTTCATACCAAGTTTCTGAAGAAGACATGTTTTGATCATTTGAGATCGTAGTTGGATTCATAGTTGGTTTTAATTGAAAAGATTTTAATGTAAATAGTTTAGTTTTTATTATGAATTTGTTGACTGTGAAGTCAACTTGGATTTTATGTTTAACAAGGATTTATGTTTTATGAAGTATGAGTTTTTAGTTTTAACAGTTTGGTATCTATGAGTTACCCTATGAGTGTTTACAGGTGATGATTGTATTATTGTGGATAATAGAGCCTTTGCGTATCCTTTGAAGAGGGGATACGTGGCGGGTTAATGCCTTATTTTAGGGTTACAGCTTATTTGGTATCAGAGCTATAGGTTTTGAATCATATAGATTTAAGTTTTGATTCCTTAGGACGGTGAGATTTGAGGAGTGGGGTAGAATAATAGGTTTGTTGTTGTTAAGTTTGATGTTCTTATAGATTTAAGTTTTGATCTTGAGTTGGATACCCTTATTCTAATTTCGTGGTGTTTTGTTGTATTAGAATGCCTCCAAGAAGAAGAATTCCTGAGGGAAAATGAGAATTTGGGCAACAGCAGGATGAGCAGCAGGCTCAGAATCAAGACTTGCCACCACCTCCACCTATCGGACAGCAGGTTCCTCGATGCTGCACAACTTATGCAAGCTGTGAATGCTTTGTTAGGAGTAGTTGGTCAACAGCAACAAGATATGAGGAGGGACATGCAGATGGTCCAAGAAAACGAAGCTTGGAGACAGGAGACACAAAGGTTAAATGGGAATGGAGGAAATGGAGTTAGGCATGCAGATGTGCTTAGTCTGAACAAATTTGTGGACCTGGTGCATAAGTTTGAGCCAGTACCAGGTAAGCCTCTCGAAGCACAGTTGTGGATGGAAGAGGTTGAGAAGACATTTGCTGCTCTGGATATCCAGAGAACAAGAAAGTGGAATATGCCTCCTATTTGCTGACTGGAAGCCAACAACTGGTGGTTGAGCACTAGAAGACACATGACTGGTATAATTACATGGCAAATGTTTCAGCAGGCCTTCTACAGAGAATTCTTTCCTGACAGTGTTAAGCAGAGAATGCTTCAAGAGTATTACACTCTGCAAAGGAAAAATGACAGTGGAAGAATATGAGTCAGAATTGCACAGGTTGATGAGATTTCTACCTGACGCTCTGAAAGAGAGTGAAGAGGCCAAGGTTAGTAGATTCATCACTACTAGAACCTGAGATCCAGTATCAGTAATTTGATGGATTTAAGCAACTACTCAGCTGTGGTGAACAAAGCCAAGACAAGAGCAAGGTTTGAGCAGATTAGAAGCTGAGCCACAGAGGAATCAGTATTTTTAAGAAGAGGCCAGCAATGGTGTACTTACACAAGATAGAGGCAAGAGGCCTATTACTCAAATTTCAGGTCAGCAGTGCAGAATACAGATAGAAGATGCACGAGATGCCTTGGACCACATGATGTGAAGGATTGCAAATGGGTAGAGAATGCTTGCTTTTCTTGTGGAAAGCTGGGACACAAGAGTAATACTGCACAGACAAAGTTATTCCACAGGTTTTCTGCTTCAAGTGTGGGCAGAGAGGACACAGATGTGGATTGTAAAGGAGGGCAGTATGGCAAGTTTATTCTGGCCAAGGGCAGCGAGCACCAGCAAAGGTTTACGCTTTACAGCGTAGTGAGACTTCTAGTGTTGACACTATCGCGGGTATGTTTCCTATACTCCTGCATAGTGCATATGTGTTTTTGATACTGGTGCTAGTTTCTCTTGCGTTTCTGAATCTTTTATGTCTGTTTGTGGTATATCTACTGAGTTTATGCCTGATGTGTATCTGTTAGTACTCCTTTGGGAAGTGAGTCTGTATTGAATAGAATCTGTAAAAATGTGGATATTGAGATAGAAGGTAGGCATCTACCTGCAGATTTGGTGTGCTGGATATGTTGGATTTTGATGTGATTTTGGGTGTAGACTGGTTGGCAAAGTACCATGTGATTGATTGCTATAATCTGGTAGTAGAGTTCAGTTTGCCCAATGGTGATCAATTTATTCATAAGTTAGTAGTGCAAAGACCTCCAGTTTTACCTACTTATGAATTATGGGGAGATCAGTTTTGGCTGCTATGGTGAAAGAAGATAAAAAGGAGATAGTGTTGTCGGATGTTCCAATTGTATGTGAGTATCCAGAAGTTTTTCCAGAAGATCTGCCTGGATTACCACCAGAGAGGAAGTGAGTTTAATATTGACTTGATACCCGATACTGTACCGAAATTCAAAGCTCCTTATCGAATGGCTCCTACAGAACTTGCTGAACTTAAAGTGCAGTTTGATGAATTGTTGAAGAAGAAGTTCATTAGACCTAGTGTTTCACCTTGGGAGCTCCAGTTCTATTTGTTAAGAAGAAGGATGGCAGTATAGACTATGCATTGATTACAGAGAATTGAACCAGGTGAGTGAAGAACAAGTATCCTTTGCCACGAATTGATGATCTGTTTGATCAGTTGCAGGAGCTTCAGTATTCTCAAAGATAGACTTGAGATCTGGATATCATCAGTTGAGAGTGAAAGCCGAAGATATTCAGAAGACAGCTTTCAGGACAAGGTATGGACATTGAATTTGTTGTCATGCCTTTTGGACTCACCAATGCACCAGCAGTATTTATGGATTTGATGAACAGAGTCTTCAGGAGTATCTTGATATATTCGTGGTAGTCTTTATTGATGACGTATTGGTGTATTCAAGGACTAAAGAGGAGCACAAAGAACATTTGAGATTAGTTCTGACCAGATTGAAGGAAGAGAAGTTGTATGCGAAGTTTTCAAAATGTGAGTTCTGGTTAGAACGGTATCTTTCTTAGGACATATTGTTGATGGTAGTGGAATATCAGTGGATCCTGAGAAAGTCAAAGCAGTGTTGAATGGCCAAGACCCAAGACTGTGACGGAAATCGAAGTTTTCTAGGAATGGCAGGATATTATAGAAGATTTGTGGAAGATTTTTCCAAGATTGCCAGTCCTTTGACCGATTGACACAGAAGGGAGTGAAGTATGAATGGAGTGAGAACTGTGAAGCTAGCTTTCAGCTGTTGAAGAATAAGTTAGTATCTGCTCCAGTGCTAGCCTTACCTGAGTGGTGAGGAGTATGCTATATATAGTGATGCCTCTAAACAAGGTTTAGGATGTGTGTTGATGCAGAGAGGCAGGGTTATAGCATATGCTTCCAGACAATTAAAGCCCTATGAGAGGAATTATCCTACTCATGATCTGGAACTAGCAGCAGTTGTGCATGCTTTGAAGCTGTGGAGACATTACTATATGGGGAAGATGTAAAGTGTATACGGATCATAAAATTTAAAGTACATCTTTACCCAGAAAGTTGAATATGAGACAGAGAAGATGGTTGGAACTGATAAAGGATTTTGATATTGATATTCAGTATCATCCAGGAAAGGCCAAATGTAGTAGCGAACGCCTTGAGCAGAAAGAGAATAGAGAATCTTGCAGTTTGATCACAAACGTCATCTCATTGATGATATGAGGAAGCTTGAACTAGAAATAGTCACAAGACAGGTAGGTGAAAGATTGGCTAATATGAATTCAACCTACTCTTGTGGATAGAATCAAGATAGCTCAAACCGACGATCAGAGTATCTTGGAGATTAAGCAGAGAATGGAGAATGGTAGGGCACAGAGTTCTACATAGATGATGAAGGTATCCTTAGGTACAAAGGGAGATTGTGTGTGCCAGCGCAAGGAGAACTTAAGAAGGAATTGTTGAAGGAAGCGCATTACTCCAGTTATTCCATTCATCCTGGAGGGAACAAGATGTATCAAGATTTGAAAAAGCTATACTGGTGGAACAATATGAAGAAGAGATAGCTGAATATGTATCTAAGTGCCATACGTGTCAGATGATTAATATTGAGCACAGAAAACCGCAGGTGAGTTGAAGCCTTTGCCAATACCATAGTAAAGTGGGAACATATCACCATGGATTTTGTTTCTGCTTTACCCAAGACAGAGATAAGTTTGATTCAATTTGGGTCATTGTGGATCGTCTCACAAAGTAGCTCACTTTATACCTATTAAGACTGGTTATAAGTTAGAGCGTTTGGCACAGTTGTATATCAAAGAGATTTTGAGATTGCACGGAATACCAGCAACAATCGTATCAGATAGGGATACTAGATTCGTTGGGAGATTTTGGAAAAGTCTACATCAAGCGTTGGGAACCAAGGTTGTGTTCAGTACTGCTTATCATCCTCAGACTGATGGGCAATCTGAAAGGACTATATAGACTTTGGAAGATATGTTGAGAGCATGTGTGTTGGATTTTAAGGGAAGTTGGGATGAGCATTTGCCACTAGTGGAATTTGCCTATAACAACAGTTATCAAGCGTCGATTGGCATGCCTCCATACGAAGCGCTTTATGGTAGAAAGTGTAGATCACTTATTCATTGGGATGAAGTGGGTGAAAGACAATTACTGGGACCAGAGTTAGTCCAAGATGTAGTTGACAAGGTCAGTTTGATCAGGTAAAGATTACAAGCTACACAGAGTAAACAAAAGAGTTATGCGGATAAATGAAGAAGACCATTGGAATTTCAGGTAGGTAAACACATTTTGCTAAGGATTTCACCAACAAAAGGAGTTGTCAGATTTGGCTTAAGAGGAAAGTTGAATCTTCGATATGTGGGAACATATGAGATTCTTGAAAGGATAGGCGACATAGCTTATAGATTAGCTTTACCGCCTGATTTGGAGGAAGTGCATAATGTGTTCCATGTATCCACGCTTAGAAAGTATGTCAGAGATCCGGAAGAAATAATAGCTCTTGAACCGTTGGAAGTATAGCCAAACCTTACGACAATTGAAAAGCCGATCAGAATTATGGATTCTAAGGAGAAGATTCTGAGAAGTAAGGTGATCAAATATGTGAGAGTACAATAGACTAATCAAACTGAACGTAAAGCTACTTGGGAGCTAAAAGAAGATATAAGGACAAAATATCCAGAGTTGTTTCATTAATCCAGGTAACTTTCGAGGATGAAAGTTCTTTTTAGGAGAGGAAAGATGTAAAATACAGAAATAAAGATGGAAATATAATGAATTATGAATCATGAGATGATATAGGATGAGTTTAAGGTCAAAACAACTAAATTGTAAAAGTTTAAGTTTGGTTGTAGGACAAATATTAAAGTTCGGATTTCTGCAATTTTTGACTGATTGTACGCCGCCTCTTGGAGAATCTACACTGCTAGCGTATAGACGGCGTAGGATGGAAACAATAGCGTTTTTATTAACGCTGGCAGGAACGTTGCTGGTGTTCACTAGGGTTTCTCCTAACACCGACATGGAACGCCGCGGCATAGGGCATGGATTTGCCGGCGTATATAGTAGGAATTGAAATTTTGGAATTCAAAATCCCGATGGACACTACCATCGCTCGTGTAGATTTTGCCAGCGTAGGGTATACGCCGGCAAGATCTACACGTATGCCGCTGGTGTAGGGCCAGCATATGACCAAATTTCTATAAATAAGAGACGCGAAAAATAGTTTCGACAGATTTTCTTTTTATCTTTTTCTACTGGCATCAAAAAGGGTTTTGGAGTGTTCTTAGAGATCCAGGCTTGGAGAATCATCCGGAGGGTGTTTGTGATCCAAAGTAAGTGATTTTAATCTTCTCTTATGTATTAAATATGAAATTGTACAAGTTTTCTTAGGGTTTGGGTTTGGGTTGGATTTTGCATGAAGGTTCTTGTGAGGAAACCTTAGCACGTGTGAGATCTGTGAATTGGTGAATGCAAGTCGGGTTTTAGTGATTCAAAATAGTAAGTTTATCTCCTCTATGATGGATTCAAACAAAATACGGGTTAAACAATCCTCATACGTTCTTATTGTTGTGCATATTAGGGTTTTGGGTGAAATAATTGGTGTTTATGAAGTTTGATCGGAATAAACGGTATAGATAATGAAGATTTCTTTTCAGGTTAGGGTTTTTGGAGAATTCATGTTTGTTAGTGTAATTTGATAATGCGATCATATCTGTTGATATATATATATATATATATGTTGTAACAGGACATTTGGAGTTTGTGGAATTGTTGTTGGTGTGGATATAGGAGTTTGTAGAGTTCAGGTTGTCTTTGTTGTTTTTGGTATCAGATTCTGAGGATTTGATTTATATTCCTGAAATTTAGAAAGGTACGACCAATCCTTGCTTATTGTTTTTGTCTGTAAGTTTAGTATTGATTGAATGCTTATAGGAACAGAATTTCTTAATAAACTTAATCTTTATTCGGTTTAATGATTATATGTTTTGGTTGTGCTTGGCTTTGACCAGTAAAGACCTGGCAGACAGTGATACTGGTGAGGCACCCTAATGATCTTGGTGTGAGGTTGTTCCTAGTGGACTCGTGCCTTGATATGATTCTGGTAGAATTAGGTGTTTTGGATTCGGGGTGTTTGGGGAGTACCCACTCATCCATATATGTATATGATTATTATTTTTTTAAAAAAGTTGTTTGATTTTCAATGGAGTTTGAGTAACTCCGAGTTTAGGATTAGTGTATGCCTAATACTGGATTGTGTTGTTTTGTTGGCTT
Organism: Combretum micranthum; assembly: GCA_024138025.1. Taxonomy (NCBI): domain Eukaryota; kingdom Viridiplantae; phylum Streptophyta; class Magnoliopsida; order Myrtales; family Combretaceae; genus Combretum; species Combretum micranthum. The sequence goes on along the minus strand of JAMXBD010000399.1, from coordinate 15,582 downwards.
AAGAAAGATAATAATATAATTGTTTACATTAGTTTAAGTTGCATGAATTATATGCCTTTTGTATGTTCATATGCATTTGTTTTTGGATTGGAGTTATCGTACCGAGCTTCGCCGCTCATTCTTTTAAATTTCAGGTACAGGTGAAGAAGATATAGTGTATGATCTATCCGATTATGATTTATTCTTTGATAGTGGGGATGGCGATAGTGGACCCGACTACCCAGCCGAGAGTTAGGCTTCATATACCAAGTTTCTGAGAGAAGACATGTTTTGATCATTTGAGACCATAGTTGGATTCATAGTTGGTTTTAATTGAAAAGATTTTAATGTAAATAGTATTTAGTTTTTATTATGAATTTGTTGACTGTGAAGTCAACTTGGATTTTATGTTTAAATAAAGAGTTTATGTTTTATGAAGTATGAGTTTTTAGTTTAAACAAGTTTGGTACTTTTATGAGTTACCCTATGGGTGATAATTGTATTATTATGGATAATAGAGCCTTTGCGTATCCTTTATAAGAGAGGATACGTGGCGGGTTGTAATGCCTTATTTTAAGGCGTTACATACATGAAGAAATAGATTTATCAACACCCATAAATCATGCATGATATTGAGTTATATGTGTATATAAAAGAGTCCTTCATGATATAATGATAGTTAAGTATCTATCAAAGCTTTGGAATGATGCTTGGATTGAAATTAGGAATTGATTTGTGGGATGAGAATTTTGTATAGCATCATGTACCCTACTGGTCATGGACCTAATGACCTAGTTTGACAGAAATAACTTTAGGAATATATGGCTCTCATCGAATAGGTAGAAATCGGCATATAATACATAAAATTCCAAGTTAAAATGACCAAGTTATGGCCGTTTAAGTTAGAATTTTCTCTTAGGCGAACTTTGACAAACTTGTTAGAATATAATTTATAAGTTCATTCAAACTTCATAGAAATACTCATTGGAGTTATTTCTTTTGATTAGGAGACTTGGGAGACGGACTAGACCTTTCTAAAGACTATTACGATTAAGTGGATTTTCGCACTTGGCAAAGTGAGTTCACTATTTTTAAATTATATGCTTATGATTGTTCTTGTAATGATAGTGGCATTAGAATTAGGACATGATAAAATTGGAATGCGCATGTGAATTCTATTTGGTTGAACTGATGATAAGAATATCAAAATGGAAAATGCTATGAATACTTGTATGATGTAGTATAGAATTGAAGTGTCTACAATATCTATGATCGCCTATAATTCGCTTAAATAATATGACATGATCTTACAATTAAATTGACCATGCATACCATATGTTGAGTCACATTACATTGGTTATTATACCTTTATGGGAAGAAGGCATAATAGCAAGGCAACAAGAGGCCTGTAAACTCAAATGTTGGCATGAATGGCCTGAATTAAAATGGAAGTGGTATAGGCACTTGTATCAACTACAAAATTAGTGAGTGGGTTGGCACCTGAATCAACCACTATATAAATGAGAAAATTGAAATCCATGGTCATATGGGCCTGAAACACCTAACCCTGAATGGAGGACGTAAATCCATTCAACATAAGACTCCCGAAAAGTTTATGCATTGTATGCTCACATGCTTGTGCATTTAATATGACTGATAATATAACTTGTTTGCCCTATTGTATGATGAAGTATTTAATTTGGAAGTGAAACTCACTAAGCTCGTAAGCTTATACCCCTAGTTTCTTGTTGTAGTATGATTATTTATGGCTATCCTCGAGAGGCCACTGTCCTTAGGTACAGTTTTTGAAATTTAAGAAGCTTTTTGAAGAAGTCGAGATCTAAATATTAGCCATAGACTTCTAGTTAAATCTCCTTAATCTTAGATATATATATATATATATATATATGTTGATGTAAGAAACTTTTGAGGACTTAAGGACTCTTGATATTTTGATGGGGGTATGCCTCTCAGATCTTGTAATAGATTAATCTGGTTATAACTGTTATGATTTATATTCTTATCGCTATGTATGTCTTTTTAAGCTATTTTGATTCAAAGTATGGTTCCATATATGTTGAACGTGAGTTTTACACTCGGTGTCTAAACCCATGGAGTGACTAAGGTTGTCATACATGAGTTTAAATATCGAGTGTGGTGGACTATAGCGTTTAGGGTACCTTTGGGGCATGACAATGAGTACATCATACGTAAAGAATATCTCACTAAGCTAGTTATCCTTATTCCTTAATAGATTTCTAATGTTGCAAGACTATTATTTTTGTGACCACCATGACCGTATGGGTAGAACTTACGTTTTTTGAGAGCTTTTGGAGAAATTCAATTTTGAAGACTTTAAATTAGATTTCCTTCAGAAATCTTTTAGTTTAATTATTTGATTTTTGAAGACTATGTTATTATGGAGGTTTATTAGGAGAATGCCTCAAAGAAGTTGTAAGACCTTATATTTTGATGAATCATAATAGTATTACTTTGATTGTTCTGCTGCCATTATCTTAAATTGCATAACTTCATTGGCCTCCCTTTGTTGTGAATGTACCTCTTGTACCAATATGAAAACCCGTGTGACTAAGATAGTCATTCTCAAGTTTTAATATTGTGTACAGAGGGCTATCACATTTATGGTACCCGCTGGGGCGTGGGGCATGACAACCATGCCCATGCTACACCTTGTATCAAGGGCCATATCCACCTAAATTACATCCTCTATTTTTCTTTACTCCTTTAAGCCATTTTTCTACATGTTTTATTCACCACGCCCCACGCCATACCTTGTATTAATGGCCATATCCACCCAAATTACATCCCCTATTTTTCTTTGCTCCTTTAAGCCATTTTTGTACATGTTTTATTCACAAAACTCCACCCACAATAGCTTAACAACACCTTACAAGCTTAGCACCATAACTCACAACATTTCTACACCTATCATTGCATCTCATTTTCTCAAATCATCTCATCTATTATCTATTCCACTCATGAACATTTTAAACTTAGGTATTAAAGTACAAGCTTATATTCCACATATTTACAAGTTTCATCTTAAATTTTACTTATAACTAGCATGAACTCATCATATATATGCATTTATAACAATCAAAACAAAGCAAATAAGCATACTCTCATGTTTAATAAATTTAACTATCTTGTACTTCACTACTACTTCCTAGTTGTTGCAGCTTCTTTCATGCATGCTTCTCATATTCTTTCTTGATTTCATCTCCTATTTTTTTATCTTGTTGAAATATGAGATTTTGGGGTTAAAGATTTGAAAGAAAGAAGAAGATGAAGATGAAGGAAGGAAGAGAAGAAACGTATGGGAGAAGAAAAGAAAAGGAGTGGCAAATTTGAAATGGAAAAAGGAGAAAATGATTAAATATAAAGAGATTTTTTAGAGTATTGATTGATAGGGTTTTGTTCTAAACTTTTCAGGTCATTATCTTAAGTATTAAGAATAATTTAAAGGAAATTTTAGAATATATAAAAGTATAATCAATAACTTGAATTGAAAATCTAGATTATAATTTAATTTTGTAAAAGCTTGATATTTAGTTCGAGTTTAGGCTTAGAAACTGATAATTTTAAATGAATAGATAAACTCAAGATTTATGGGCTTGAAAATATAGAATTTAGATTAACAGGGCTATATCTGGGTATGTTATAAATCTAAGTGTTTCAACTTAAGAAATTTTGGGTCATCTATAGATTAAAAGAAATGGGTTTGAAATTAAAATTGGTTGAGATGATAGTGAAATTTGATTTGTTAGAAAAATAATTAAAGTAAATAGATAACTTGAAGGAAGTAGATTTCAAATTTGATAACTAGAAAGATTTGAGAAATTTGATTGATAAGATAGGTAACTAGAGTAATTAAACGAATGGAAATGGGCATTTGAAATCTCAATTCCCATTGAGTCTATTTACTAATTCGATTATGTTAATCTATCCATTTATATCCTATATTTCAATTTACTTATTTGAATTAAACTATCTAAGCTCAATTATTAAATTACATTCTAAACAAAAATTGAGATTAATCATATATTGGTAGTTAACATTATATATTAACTTTAAATTTTTATAAATAATTTTTTTTTATCATTTTAAGATTTATTCTTTCACTTATGCTTCAATTATGCTATTCTAATTAATTTAGATTAAATTTTAATATTATGATCCACCTCCATTGAAGTTTCCAATTGTTTGTTGATCTATTATTTATTGAGTTTATGTATTATAGATCCATATTTATTGTAAAATTTGTTTGATATTTCTTGTTGTTTTTCATTATTCAAAACATATTAAAACTTGATATTGTATTGTAGTTATTTTCATATTTCAGGTTTATTTATTGCATGCATTATATGTCTACATTGTTTTAATCTCTCTTATTATTTTGATTTGGTGTTTCTTGTAATTTTTGCTTTTATAAATATCTTGATATTTAAGTTATTTAGATTTAGTATCATTATTTTATAATTATTTATTTACTCATCATTTGTTTCTTTAATTATCCGAAATCTTATATTTTATAACTCTGATTATTACCATTTTCTAGTTAAATATCATTTCCATTCATTTATGTATATATTTCTAATTTTATTCGTTTTATATTTGAAAAATTTTATCAAAAAGTTATGGAAGAATTTTATCTTGAAATTTCATAATTTAAATTTTAAAATGATAATTAATTGTTCATATTTTAATATTCTTAGATCTTGAAAATTAGGAGTACTTTCTATGTCTTTTCTTAAAACTTCTTACAAAATTTTATATTATTTATTTAGTGATTATTATTTTTGAATTGTATAAATTTAGTCGATTACCGTACATCAAAGAGATACCAAGTTTGCTGTAAAATTCTAAAAAGCCTACACCAGGCTTTAGGTACTAAAGTGATTTTTAGTACCGCATATCGTCCTCAGACAGACAGACAATATGAATGGACCATCTAAATCCTAGAAGACATGTTGAGAGCATGTGTTTTAGATTTTGGGGGTAGTTGAGATAAGTACTTTCTTTTAGTGAGGTTTGCTTATAATAACAGCTATCTAGCTTCAGTTGAGATGCCATCATATGACGTCTTATATGGTAGAAAGTGTAGGGCGTTGATTCATTGAGATGAAGTAGATGATAGGCAAATGATGGGACCAGTGTTACGCCCCGGAAGGTACCCTAACGTGGCGGTCTGCCGTACATAATATTTAAACTAATGAATGATAATCTTAGTCATGCAGAAACTTCGATATCACGTGCAAAGCGTGCTTCGAAGATAGTAGGAGACTCAAAAGGGTATTACGTTTAAGCAGATAATAAAAGCATGCAAGAACTTATAAAGGCAAACATGTAATAATCATTAAGATAAAAGTTTCTTACAACTTCTTAGGTGCATTCCCTCGTATTAAAAGCCTTGCTTAAACAAAGCCATCTTAAAAAGATACATGAATATAACAAAAGTCTTCTATAGAGATTTCTCGTAGAAGTCTACACCTAAAAATAAAATATGTATACTTCTTCCAAAAATTCCTAGTAACTTTGGGTCGTACCTGACAAAAGGGGCTCCTTGGTGCCAACCATAGGTAATCAAATTGTGACAAAAAACTATAAGGGTATAAGCAAAACTAACTTAGTGAGATAACTCCCTTCGTTAAAGCATTTCCATATAATATACAAGTATTTAGATAATCATATGAGAATGCATCAATCACATGAGCAAACAAAATACACACGATTAACCGGAAACCATGTGTAGCATGGATTTTCCCCTTCATGTCGGGGGTTGGGTGGTTACTGGCCCATACGACTATCAATGATTGCAGACTTATTGGCTCCTACTTACCCATGTAGACTTTTTGACTCCTACTAGCCACCACTACAACTCCTCGTTTCCCCACACGAAGAATAGTAGTGAAAAATTTAAATGTGACTCACAATATCTTATGCATGAATTATTTTCAATATCGGTCTTTCCAATTTATTGTCAGTTTCAAGTTAAAACGTGACCAAAACAGTATTCATCATACTATTGAGAAAAGACATAAATTACTCATCAATTCTTCTTTCGATATACTTAGCTTTTATTCAACAACCACATCATTCAATCATGAATCCAATTCATACAGCATTTATTCATTTATCTTTTTCCTTACTCTCTAGTGCTGTCACGCTCCGAAGGGTACCTAAACATGGTAGTCCGTCGTACACAATATTAAAGCCTAAGAATAACTGCCTCATTACGTGAAGGCTTCCATACTATGTACAAGGTGTCTAACACATAGAGGAGACACATCGAAGTGATACATTTTATGTTAATACACTTGAGTAACAATGTAAAGGAAATACAATTCACTATACTTCAGATACAAATCACTATACTTTATATACGAATCACTATACTTCAAAATACCAATCATTAAACTTCAATTACATTCATCAAAGGATTCTACTATATAAAACTATTACAAGGCAAAACATGTAATCTAGCTAATAACTTTAAGCATTCTTCTTCCTTGCCGGAATCCCGTAGTCATTCTCGGTTCCAACCATATCGGTCCCCACTTAGCATTCTTGAGATAACCTGTTCATTCAAACATCTATTGGGGTATAAGCTACACTAGCTTAGTGAGAATTCCCTTAATTCCATACCATAACAAGCAAGTTACAATCGACCATATGCTATGCATAAACAAACACATGAGCAAACAATTATGTATGGCTATCCGGAACCCACACACAGAACGTATTTACACTTTCCATATCTTGGGTTAGGAATGGCATTGAAGTCTACACGACCGCTGCTAGTCCCCAAGCCTTTGGCTCATAGCACTCGACTCGGCTAGGCGCACTCATGGAATGCATCCACATGCGCCTTAGTTCTCATAAATGAGCTCTGATACCGGCCTCGTTATCCAAACGAGTCATCATCGGATCATACCGATCGACCTGCGTAAAAGTAGCATGCTACCAAATGCAATATGTTCGATGCGATGCATGACCAATTTAATTTTTTTGCATAGGTCAAAATAATCATACATTTTTTAGAGTGACCAACCAATATCATACATATAACAGAAATAATATGAATGGTACAGTTATCCAATCGAATCGTGGTTTCGATATGTTTTAGTATTCTTTGGCATGCATTCATTACAGTCTCATCATATATCTCATCCCCATTCATATCAATTTTTATCTTGTTCCTATACTTCTAATGCAACTAGCTATAAGCACAAACAGGGTAACAAAATAAGAAGAAGACTCACTCGGCCATTGGATCACCGGTCTTTTAGTAAAAGTAATCCGGTGGTAGGGAATCGTCGATTTCGGGTTCACCTAAAAAGGAAGAAATACTTTAATAAGTATTTCAACTCAAATAATCCAAATGATCTTCTACAAACTATCAAATTCGTAATTCTCGTCCTAAGCGGGAATTTCAACTTAAAACGGCCATAACTTGGTCATTTTAACTAAGAATTTCGCAAATTATATATCGATTTCTATCTACTTCGAAAGATCTATCTAATTCTAATGTTATATTTAAGTTTTGAAAACTTTGAAGCTTCGAAAAGGTCCAATCAGTTCTGATCAGTAGCAATTTCCAATTCCGAAAAATAGTTTTGTAAATGTTTGAAATGTTCCTACTATATAGATTAGCTATACATGCAATATGAATGATTTCCTAACATGAATGAAATGAGATGAGCTTAATGTATACATGATCTTGATGATTTTTCTAAAAGAAAATTTTATAACTTTTTATTTTTCTAGACCATAATAACAACTACTTATGAAAAATCTAGTTTTCTAACTTTGATCATTTCCATTTGTTTTGGATTTATTTCTTAAGAAAATATAATTATTTTTGTTAAAATTGAGTCTTCATTATACCTATTACTTATGACCTTCATTTAGAAATAAAAATTTCCATTTTGCACTTTGTAAACATGTCTTCAAGTAGAGTTGATTCCAAAATCTGAATTTTGTAAAAATTAGTTTTTGAGTGATTCCTTTAAGTAAAAATCATTTGATATTTAGAAAATTAAAGCTCAACCATGCCTAGCCACTAAGGACTTCATTTCATTGATAAAACTTCTAATTTGAGTTTGGAAAATATGAGTTTTCATGTCATTATTCCATTGTTACGAATTTCTTAAAATGATAACAACTCAAATTTTTCCTACTTCATTTCTACTCATTGTTCTATATATTTTTTCTTATCAAATCCCATCTTAATTTATCAAAATCATTACTTGATGATACCTATGACTTAAAATCCTCATTTTTCATATAAAACTCAAGTTTTGGAGTTGATAAATGGTTTTTTGAGGTATGGTTTTGAAATCATCAGAATTTACAAATTTTGGATAAACTCAATTTTCATATCTTATTTCTACAATGCATCATGCATATATGTATTTCTTACAAGCTATTGTCATGATGGTTATGAGATGATCTACCTATATGTATACATATAATACAAAGAATTCTTTTTTGGAAACTTTTACTTTGCAAAACTTTGACTTATACTACACTTAAGAAAAATAGTTTTTCTTCTTGTAAAATCATACTTTATTTTATCAAAACTCAACCTTGATGATCTATATAACCATCACCTTCATTATTTTAACAAAAACCTTTATTTTGGAGTTAGAAAGTAGATGTTTAAATAGGTGGTTTACCTAAGTACGAATTTTACAAAATTTTTGAAGAATTAAAACATTGTTTATCCTATTCTTGGAAACCATTTGTTATCCTAGGATTATATTTTGATAAACTTCTCTTATCTTGTCAAAACTTGGTCTTTATTACATATATTCCCTAGAAGTTCCGTTTTCCTATAAAAATTATCATTTTGGCATTTGGAAATGAGTGTTTAAATAGTGGTTAATTTCAAATCCGAATTTTGAGAAATTCATTTGAGCTTATTTTCTTTGTAAAACTCATTTAGTCTTTCAAAAACCATTTCCTAATCAAACCTACCCCTTAAGACTTCCGTTTCTTTAATAAAAGTCTTGTTTTGAAGATGAAAAATGGGTTTTCAAAATTGGTCTTTGTTGAGATCTAAATTTATAAAATTTATTTTTGAACATATCTTTTGATAAAATCTATATAAACTTATGAAAATCCATTCCTTACATATCCTATCTTAAGAACCTTTCATATCTTGAATAAAAACTTCATTTTGGGCTGGAAAACATGTTTTTAAACTAGGCATTTACCTAAATCCGAAAATGAAAATTTTATTTTGAAAATCACCTTTGAGTCTTGTAAAAAGAAGTCTTTATGATATACATATATTAAGTCTTCATTATTTCAAGTAAAAACTTCATTTTGACATTTGGAAAGTGGTTTTTAAATAGGGGTCTTGCCAAAATACGAATTTCACCATTTTTGTTCAAGTTCAAAACCAAGATCTACACTTAATATGAATATAAATCTAAAAGAAACCCATGGTAGTAAATTATAAACTCATAGATCTAAACTTTACTCATCAAAATCATTCATTTATGTTGTCTATACCCTAAGCTCTTTATTTTAAATGAAAAATACTCATTTTAAAGTTGAAAAACAACTTTTCTAAATATGGTTTCATTTTCATCCGAATTTTCAAAAATGATTTTTGTTGAAAATAAAGTAGATCTTGAGTTTTCTAAAACTTTCCTATTATCATCATGCTTTACAAGTTGTTCATAAACAAAACAAAAGGTTAAGACATTTTATGAACTCAAAACACTAGATCTAGTTTACTACACTAGTTTTAAATGCATGAATCACTAAGATAGACACGTGGATGATGAATATATGCATAAATCATAAGCAATAGCAAAAATAATAACTCAAATAACAAGATCTATGGCATAAACGAAAATCAAAGCTACAAAAGTTAGATCTATAAAATATAACTACTTTTAACAAGAAAATAAGAATGATACAAAAGAAAAATCATAGAGAAATGGAGTGTTTCACTTTGGCATCATCATCCTTAGCTTTTAAGCTAATGGAATGTCATTTGATGCATGAAACTCTCACTATACTTTACCTATATCACCTATGGATGCTTTGAGAAGAAAGTTTACTTAAAAATCTTCAAGAAATATGTGTGGAGGCTCATGGAAGAAATAGGGGCAGCTTGTTTCTTGTAAGAACAAGAGCAAGATGAAGAAAGAAAGAGAGGAAAAAAAGAGAAAAAAAGTTAAGGAATGGTAAAAGGAAGAAAGAGTAAATGAAGAGAGAGAGAGAAAAGGAGTATATTAAATGATGAAAAGAAGAAAAAAAATAAAACAAGGTAGATTTTTTTTTTTTTTTTGGGGGGGGGGGGGGGGGGGGGGGGGGGGGGGTGTGTTCTTTCACGTGAATTGGGAGAAGAGAGAGAGAGTGAATTTGTTTGAATTTGACTTGAAATTGAATTGTATAATTAATGGTATGCGTAGCTTTTTGAAGAAGGATTGAAATATATTTATTTTAGTCAAAATAGGAGTAAATTAAAGGACAATGGAAGCCATAAAGGAGGGAAAAATCTGCCATGAAGTGTGGGACAAAGTGTAAAAAGATTAAAGTGAAAAGGATGAAGTGAAAAGGAAGTGATATGTGAAAGATGTACTTGAAGTATAGGTTGGAAAAAGTGTTTTTATAAAAAAATACAAAATAAATTAGAAAAAATATTTTTAAATAAGTGGCAAAATTTTTATAAATAAAATTAAATAATTATTTGAATTATTTTAGTATTTTAACGAATATGTTACCGGTATGATCAAAATACGCGAATATGGGCTATAAATAATATTTTTATAACCCGAAAAATTCTAAAAAATTATTTTATGAAAATAAAAATATTTTTAAAATATTTTTTAATTATTAAATTAATTTATTTTATTTTTAGTACCGGGTCTTAAACAGAATCTGATCCCATATAAGCCCGAAACGAACTAAATTTTAGAAAACAAAGTTTTTTTTAATATATAAAATATTTATCTAAAAATATAAGGCTTTATAAGAACAATAAAATTGTGTAATGAAATAAAAGTGAATAGTACAAAAGACTAATTAATTACGGTAGTAATGAAAATACGATAAAATGTTATAACTGTAACTTTTATAACCCGAAAAATTATATAATGATATATTTGGAAATCTTATGAAATTACAAGTCTAATGGTACTAATGATATTTTTTATATCTCGAGCCCCAAGATACGCTTTTCGAAGTCTGTATCCGAACAGGTTCGAAATAGGTCAAAAATTTTCCAATATGATATTTTTAACAAACTTATATTACTATGAGCTATTCTACACATTTAACTACATCTTGGCCTCTAGGGTTAAGAGCGCTAGATTGCCGGACTTAAGCTATTGTATTCCGATTACGGTTTCCGGGTGATTTTTCCGGTTTAGATCTTTGCCAATATGGAAACTGATATTTCATGTTTATACAACATATTTAATTTGAGAAATTTATTTTACATTTCATTTTTGTAAGTATTTAATATCTTTTAACGTTTTCGGAATTCTTGAATTGGGTTTCATTTCCGAAAGTTATTGTTATTTACTTTTTAATAATTTGTTTTTGGGCTTTATATTACCCGATTTTATAAGTTGGAGTTAAATATAGAATTTTTTGTATGTCGTGGTTTTGAATTTGAAGATTGTTGAGTTCTTATTTTATTTTTAAGGATTTTCATTTTCTCAAGATTAAGAAATTTCTGGATTCGTTCGTGATTTAGGACTTGTCGAAATTTGGTTTTAATTTGGAGTAACTTTTAGGGTTTATTTTCGAAGTTCATCTTGGAATTATTTATTAAAATTTTCCGGGGCTTACAAGTGCTACTACTTACAAGCACAATCAAGGAAACGTAATTAGTAAGGGATTAAGTCACTCCATGTCGATCGCTCCTAGTCGAAATAATCTTTCGGGAAGGCGATATCGGTTCCTTCTTCACCTAAACAAGATGAAATACCCAAAATGTGTCTTTCATAGAATTTCTACTTTAAAAATTCTAAATCTATGTCTGAACTGCGGTAAAATCTTATTGAAGGAAGTTCCAACTTAAAATGGCCATAACTTACTCATTTTAGCTCGGAATTTCGCATATTATATGTCATTTCCTACCTACTCGAAAAGATCTATCCATTCCTAAGGTTAATTTCACTATAAAAGGTAATTTGGGTCACGGTTTAGAAGGATACAGATCTAACAAGAAAATTCTTTTCTTGAAAAACAACATTTTCTAATTCCTCATTTACTAAGACTTGTTTAAGTAAAACCCAAATACCTATATACTTGAAAAGAATTACTTATGTATCGAAATAGATTCATAATTTATGCATGATGCTATAGGTGTTGTCTCATTTAATTAATTTCCTTAAAACAACCTTTTCTAGTATTTTGAAAAATTTGGATTTGTTAAACTCTACTTTATGTGGTTGAAGTAACTTATAAATTTTTGTTTCATCAAAATCTAATATTCTATATATTGATTCTTTAGTTTATCAAAAGTGAGTTGAAAATAAGGTTTGATCATTTGCAATTATCTATCAATTTTATTTCTAGGAATTTGAAAAATAGAGTTTTCAAAAGTTTTTTTTAGTAGTACTTGATGAGTTTACTTATTTTCATTTTCCTTGTAAGTTGATTTTTTTTTAAAACTCATTTAGCTCTGGGTTTGGTTAAAAAAAAATAGTATCAAGTTATTATCAAGATTTCTTTTATCATTTGAAAAGGAAGTATCTTTAAACTTTGAAGAAACTTCTTCTATTATTAGTTTGAAATTTCATGATGAGTTTATATAAACCTTTAAAAGAAATTTATTTGAAAATATTTTATTAAGCCTTTGGGAAAAACATTTATCTAGTGATCAAATTTTATTCCTTCATAAATAAGATTCATTTTTATTTGGACAAAAACTTATTAGCTATGCATGAATATGATCATGTAGTTTATAAAAGCTAAAAATATCACAAGATAAGATAGTAAAAACTATAAGAAATAAATAATTGCCAAGTATTGGAAGCCTTTGCTTCTTCAAGGCTTATTGGGATTAAGAATAGATTAGTCCCAAATGAAAAAGAAAATTGTTTTAAGTTGATGAGAAAAAGTCTAAGACTAGAAATACTAGCCTTAAAACAACTTGAAAGTAAATAAATGAATTGCAAGGAAAGTAAATAAATTGCAATAACAAATAAGCTTATATGCTCTAAAAGATATATATAACCACATAGATATATTTAGTTAGATATAGATATGAACAACATAAAGGAAAATAGATTTATGAACAAGAACAAAATTTGAACATATTATTGCTTTCTTAACCTCTATAGGTCTAAAAAACACATACTATGCTCATACTAAGCAAATGAACATAAGAAAAGCTTAAAAGTATTACTTATAAAAGAAGAAAAACTAGAGAAACTTTGAGAGAGCTTTTGGAGAGATTTTGAGAAAGTAATTGTAGTGTATGAAATGTGTAAAGGAAATGGAAGGAAGATGTGGTATTTATAGGAAAAAGTGGAGGGTAAATTATGTTAATAAAATAAATAAAAAATAAAATAGATTGAGGGAAAAAGGGAAGAGGCCGGCGTAAATTTGAGAGGGAGAGAGAGAGAAATTTTATTTTTTTGTATTTTTGTTAATGAAAAGTAAAATCTGAGAGATGTGACGTTGTATTGAAAATGAAAATTGTAAAAAAATAGGTGTATGGTTGTAAGAGTAAGTTGTAAGGAAATGAAGAGCTAGATGAATAGTGTAGAATAGTAATGAATAGTGTAATATAAAGTAGATATGGCAAATAAAGTACTGATAGTAAGAAAATACAGGTATACTTGCGATATCAGATATTTTTAGTTATCGAAAAATTATAAAACTGATATTTTTGAAAAATCCTTATATTTTTACTAGTCTAATGGTATATTCGGAATATTTTTACTATTCTGAGCCCCGGGATATGCTTTTTGAAAACTGTATCTGATCAGGCTCAAAACAAATAGCTTTCTCATGATGTTACGAACTATTCTACATATTAATCTCTTACTTACTTACTTAAGATTACGAACATGGGTTTGTCGGACTTAAAGGTTGCTTCTAACTAGGGTTTGCTGACTTTAGGGTTTTCGGTAACCTTCTAATTAAGGTTTAAACTTAACCGATCGTAAAACTTTGGGGGTTTACAACCAGAGCTGGTATAAGATGCTATTGATAAGGTCAAAATGATCAGACAAAAGTTATAAACAGCTCAAAATCGTCAAAAAAGTTATGCAAACAAGAGGAGAAGAGCTTTGGAGTTTCAAATAGAAAAACATGTCTAGCTTAAAATCTCATCAGCTAAAGGTGTTATTAGATTTGGTTTAAGAGGCAAGTTAAACCCCAGAGATGTAAGACCCTTTAAAGTCTTAAAGAGAATAGACAATGTGGTTTGTAGATTAATGTTACCACCTAGTTTGGATGGAGTACCCAACGTGTTTCATGTTTCTATGTTGAGAAAATATGTGAAGAATCCTGAATAGATAGTAGGTTTGGGACTAGTAAAGGTACAACAAAATCTCACAATAGTTGAAAAGCTAGTAAAATTTGTTGATGCCAAAGAGAAACTATTAAGAAGATGAGTGATCAAATATGTGAAAGTTTAATGGACAAATCAATCTAAATGGGACACTACTTGGGAGCGAGAGGAGGAGATGAGGACAAAGTATCTCAAGCTTTTAATGATTCAGGTAACTTTCGAGAACGAAAGTTTCTTTTAGGAGAGGAGAGATGTGATATACAAGTAAATAATTTATAATGAAAGGCAAGGATATCATATGTCGTTAAATAAGAGGGAAAATAAGTCTTTCCTAATAAAATAAGTACTGTTAACCCCTACCTAAAAGAAACGTATCTCTCTCTGTGCACAATTTCATAAGAAGCCAAACCCTAGGACTCTCCTAAGATAGTATCTTGTTCTAATGAACCATGGGCCAATAAATAGGTAAGTTTTCATCCTTTCAATCCTTTATTGATCTGAAGGAGTTGTCTTTTATGAATTTATGACAGTGTATTGAAGGTTTTTGTATTTTTGGTGAGAGATTGGAAAACCCAAAGTTAGCTTGTTGGTGGTTACGATTGTTTGTTTCAAAAGAAAAATGGGAAATTCAAGTATCACGCTTATATAGCGCTTTTATGTGAAAAGATGTTTTCTTTTTAGAGTTTGCATGGTTTAAGATCAAGAAAATGGTTTTCTTTATGATTTTTTAATGTTTTTGATCGATCATGGTGCGTACAAGAGTCACGACTATGATCTCCTTGGGTATGGCGAATCTAAGTCGATCATGACAATGACGAAGGTCATGGTGGTCATCACCACCCCCATTACGGCTGTGATGGAGGTCACGCCCCTTGTAACGGGCTTCACGAGAGTGTATCATGTTTTTTTTTTCCCTTTTCGAGGCTATCACATGCTTTATCATGGGCATATGACCAATAGGGGGAATGTATAGCCTTCTTTTAAACCTTCTTTTCATCTTCCTAAACACTTTGATCCTTAGTTTAATACCTAGTTCTTCTAAATCCAAGTAGCAAGGCATATCTAGACCTAGAATAGTTGTAGTTCTTGAT